>CM057082.1:11725172-12325172 GCA_029379335.1 Thymus mandschuricus | reverse complement strand
TATAGACTAATACCTGATTTCATAGCAGTGTGGGACCCTTTTATTTTAGGTACATTTAGGAACCCAGCCGAACATCCGATGATTGCTCCACCTGGAAAAACTGGATATGGTATGGACTGCAATACAACTAACATCATAATTTATTCGATTTAGGTGTAAACAAGTAGTAATATATTTCGATTGTGCTGAAGTTATAATTAGAACAACTTTCCCTGTGATGACCAAATTAAGCTACAATTAACTATTCTCATCTTTTGCTCTACTTATTCTTCAACCATCCTTTATGTCTTTCAATTCCAACATGCAGTAACATCAAAAGCAAAGAAAAATGTAACTGCTTGATTCACCTGGTAACCACCTTCATTCAATGTTCGAGCACCATACTCGAGGGCAGTACCTCCTTCAAGCAGAGGCCGGATTGCAGGATGATGCTTAAATTTCTGAAGAGAGGAGAAAAAGATATATAGGCCACTATCGAGAAATTTTTCCGTTTTTAGAAGAATGCTGAAGCACCATGAAGGAAAAAAGAGAACAGACCACGATTTACCTGAAACTCTTCATAAGGATTCAAGAAAGGATTGCTGTAGTTCAGGGCAACCACAAATCCAATAGCAACCTATGGAGGAAAGAAGTATAGATGAACCCAAAGTTAAAGTCCTCTTTACCATGCATTATTATCTGCCGCAGAACATAGATCAACAAACACTGAGACGCGATACAAAAGTAATTGTTATGAACCAACATAATATCCTTTTATCTTCAAAAGAATATAATTGAAAGAATGGAAACACAGACGCTTAACAAAGACCTGTTTATCTTTCATATGATACAAGAAAGATCCCCCATAGGTCTTGGGATCCAGGGGCCAACCTATGGTGTGAAGCACAGAGCCAGGATGGTGCTTTTCTTCATTAATCTCCCAGACCTGACGAGGAAATAATCTGAGGAACGAGTTTCATTTCAAGGATGGACCTTCAATGCGCAAAGTTAAGCAGGAAAATGAAGCTCTCGAAGTATTGCTGCATATATACCTCTTTAATTCCTAAAGCATAAGTCTGATGTTGCCCATGCCCCTTTTCTCGCAAGTTGTATTTTCTTATCACTTTCTGCACATTTTATGGATCTCAAATCAATCGGCAGTCGCAGAACAATTGACCATCCAAGGCATTCTAGGTAACATTATGGATAACCGCTCACTTAATATTACCTCAGATAGGGATCCTCGACAGCCTTCAGCAAATAGAGTTACATTTCCTGCATCAAGCACAACATATCGAGATGCTTAGTGCCAGAAGGACTAACCATTTACTTATTGAGAGAGGGAGAGAGCGAGAGTATAGCCAAAAGTCTTCATTCAGGCCAAAAGCATGCATATCTCATTTTAGCTGCACAGATACACCCCCAACACCCGCAATTACTTCTCCTTTTCAACTTATGTAAGTTTAGTTAGTTATGAATATATTCCAAAAGATTGTTATCAAATATAGATGGCATTAAAAAATAGGAGGCCGTTGCAACACCATGGTCAGTACCGACACCCAATGAGAAAAAGAAATGCAATATCCAGTATAGCCTCCTGCTCTTAAAAAATCCCTATCCATGTCCACGAGAAGAAGAATGTAAGCAGAGTGTGACTTGCCTTTTAATTCCACACCAGGCTGAAAAATATCCTTTTTAGAGCCATCTTTAGCAATTCCCATATCATTGGTAGCAATGCCAACTACTTTATCAGTCGAGTCATATAGTATCTGAAAACTAAAACTTACAGTGAGAAAATAAGCTCATAAACATCACACTCGTAAGCCTCAAAAGTCAAAACCAATAAGTACCTCACTAGCTGCAAAGCCTGGGTATATCTCAACTCCTAATTCTTCAGCTTTCATACCCAACCAGCGTACCAACTGACTCAAACTGCACAACTAGCTTCACATCAATATATGAGTCGCAAGCCACATTTCCTAAATTAGCTTATAAGTAAGAAAAATTCACTTCAATCATAGATTTCTTGATTGAAGAACTGATGATCATGAGATTTGTTACTAGCTCATCGGTAGGCACAAGTTTTCCTTGAATCGTTATCATTATAAACAAGAAGATATAGTAAAGGACTTTTTAAAGGGGGTTTTACAAGGTAATATTACCTTATGACATAGTTTCCTTCGTTATTGAATGGAGATGGTATGGAGAAAGCGCGAGTCTTGGAAAGCAACCAAAATTTGTCAGAAGAAACAGGGACATATAGAGGTGCCTGCGAGTAGTTTAATAACTTGATTAAATCATTGCATTGAAGAAGGATGAAACTGAATTCTTACATTGACGAAAATTAACATCCAGAATCCACAGAACCAAAAATTCACTACCATTGTCAAATCAATGTAAACACTCAATTGAAATGAACGAAGCACGGTTGTCAGATGTTACTTGAAGTCGTTTCTCCTCTGCTGTGGTTTCATGATATCTTTAAAGACTACGAGACGGTATCTCTACAGAAATATGCTAATGCAATTCATGCGAACCAGAATTTTATCCTATCATCATTTTGTATATAATCTTAGAGAAACACAAAACCTAAGCCTACATGATTACATGAATGACACAAGATAAACTGGACAAATTCTCCATACTTATATGAATTGATAGTGAATGACGAGCTATCTGAGGCTCCAAGATCACATGCTTCACTTGCAAATTTTACATACCAATCAGGTTACCCCAGGGACACTAGGAACAGCCGACTTCAATGGTGTGTTCAGTTCAAGAAAAAATTATCCTGTGGCTATGATCGGAATAAAACGATGTAAATTAAGGTATTTGCCTTATCACCACCAAATGGGAACCTTATGGTTTACTGATTAAACATTAGCAGCCATTCATTTCTAGAAGTTAAGCTCTGTAGTTTCCACTAGGCAGGATACCTATGTTCAACAGCTAAGTCATAACATGCACATTCCCAGCTAAGGGTATTCTATAACCTCTAAAATCCACAATCGAAAACATCCTTTTACAAACCTCTTCTTCTTTCCATTTTGGCAGAAGCTCATCCAGTGCTCGAGGCTCGAAAACATTCCCCGATAGTATATGAGCACCTATTGCAAAAAAATGAGAAGAAAACAAGCCATTGTTGGACAAAAGTTAGTGTATTCAAAAACTTCATACTACCATCGATCAAATCAAAATTCAAGAAAACAATCTCTTTATCACATATCCCAATCCGAGAATCCCATTAGTTCAATCTGCATAACTTCCTCAACACATCTCATGCAATATAAGTATTCAACAAAAAAGAGGAGGAAAGATTAACAGTCTCCATACCTACTTCAGCTCCCTTCTCCACAACACACACAGAGAAATCGACATCATTTTCCTTGCACAGTTGCTTCAATCTTATTGCTGCTGATAGCCCAGCAGGCCCGGCCCCAACAATCACCACATCATAATTCAAACACTCCCTCTTCACCGATTCACTACAAAACCCCCTCACTTTTCCAACTAAATTCAGTCTAAAATCAAGAAAATTCGAAAGAGTTCGTTGAAACCCAAAATAGTTTCGAGTTAAAAGTGCAGTCTTTGATGAATTTAAGGAGTGCAACGAAGAGTAGAAGTTCTTCGCGGTCAGCTGCGACTGAGCTGAGGAGTCGGAGAAATGGTGCAGCAGCGGAAACTGAATCCCATATAGGAATTTCGATGATTTCGATTTGGAAGAGGAAGAAATGAGCCTGAGCATGATTGAGGCAGAAGCAGCGTCAGTTTTAGAATCTTATTCAAGTTTTTGGAGGAAGAGAGAAAATCTCCTTCGCAACAATGTTTCTTTTAACAATTAAACGGGAGATTTAAAAATATACCCCTCCCCTTTCTCTCATTATTAATATTTTTTTTCTTCTTACTTTTTCCCGAACACATTATAATTAATATTATGAAAATACTGTGAATGAGTTTTATTGAGATTGTGCTGCTTTTGGAAATTTCTCTGTAAGTCCAATTTGTATAGTTATATACACTAATTGGAACGTCACATTTTATTAGTTCTATTTCACAAAAAAAAAAAAAAAACTAACACACTTCATTTTTAATATTATACCTTACGTTCAGTATAGGAATAAATATAATGTTGAAGTGAGACGAGGGGAAAGGGAAAAATGAAATGCAACCCATCGCATTAAATCAAATACTCTACTATAATGAGGTCCCGATAAATGAAATGGGACGTGGAAACACGTGGAGTTCGAAGCTTGTGATAAGTTTGTTCTACTCCCTCCGGTCTTTTACAGTTGAGTCACTTTCCCGATTTGGTCGGTCTCTCGAAGTTGAATCGTTTCCTTTTTGGGTAATAATTAAGTACTAAACACACAACTAATTGTACCCCTTATTTTACTTAATTAACATACTAATTACGCCCCAATTTCTCAATTTCTCCATTATCGCCATTGCCGTCTCTCTCGAAATAATTTTAAATTAATTTAAAATAAATCCAGAAAAGTTTTAATTTTATAAAAAAAAAAATCCATAAAAGTTTTTTATTTTAATTTTAAACATCAACAATAATTTTATAAAAAAAATTACAGTAAAATTTAAATTAATTTAAAATAAATCAAGAAAAGTTTTAATTTTATAAAAAAAAAAACTATAGAAAAGTTTTTTATTTTAATTTTAAACAGCAACAATAATTTTATAAAAAAAAAAGTCCAGAAAATTTTAAATTAATTTAAAATAAATCCAGAAAAGTTTTAATTTTATAAAAAAAAAATCTAGAAAAGTTTTTTATTTTAATTTTAAACATCAACAATAATTTTATTAAAAAAAATCCAGAAATTTTAAATTAATTTAAAATAAATCCAGAAAAGTTTTAATTTTATAAAAAAAAATCCAGAAAAGTTTTTTAAATCCAGAAAACATAATTGTTCATATATGTAATTTAAAAAAAAAAATCCAGAAAATTTTAAATTAATTTAAAATAAACTGAAAAACAAAAAAATATTAATTAATAAAAAACATTTTTTATATTAATTAAAATAAAATACAGTACTTAGTAATTATAAACATAATCCCATTCTCTTCTCAATTACCAAACATACTTAAAGTACTAAACAACTCTTCTTAATTCCCGTGTCGAAAAGTTTCGACTCAACTAAGAAAGACCGGAGGGAGTATTTAACTTTTCCTTTTTAACACTTTATTTTATATGGAGTATTACTTTTTCTCCACACATGTTTAGTTGTTCTTGTTATATACCATACTATACTCGTGTCCATACTAAAAAATAGCCCAAATCAATATGTAAAGGAAAAAAATAACCCTCCATAAGTAAATGGTATAAATATAGCCCACTTTTTAAAATTGAGACAATTATACCCTTAATGATATAATTAAGGATAAATTAGTTAAATTAATTGAAAAAATAGATAATAAGAAAAAGAAAAGAAAAGGCAGCCCGTGCGCAACCCACCCCCACCCCCAAACCCACTCTTCTGCGCTGCCTCTCCCCCTCTGTCGCTGGCTCCGATTTCTTATTTTGCTGCGATCTCTTCCTCTATTGTTGTTTTGTTAATGGTTGTGTGAGTGTAACTTTGGTCGTGGTCGTGAACAAAGTGGTCGTGAGTGGTCGTGGTCGTGTGTGATTTGGTCGTGCTTGTCGTGTGAGTGTGTAAATTTAGTCGTGATCGTAAATAAAGTGGTTGTGTGTGATCGTGGTCGTGTGTGATATGGTCGTGGTCGTGTGTGATTTGGTCGTGATCGTGAATAAAGTAGTCGTAAGTGGTCGTGTGAGTGTGTAAATTTGGTCGTGATTGTGAATAAAGTGGTCGTGAGTGATCATGGTCGTGTGTGATATGGTCGTGCTCGTGTGTGAGTTGGTCGTGAGTGATCGTGGTCGTGTGTGATATGGTCGTGCTCGTGTGTGATTTGGTCGTGTGAACGTTGAACCATAACAAGATATATTAAGGGTATAATTGTCTCAAATTCAAAAAAAGGGCTACATTTGTACCATTTACTTATGGAGGGCTATTTTTTTCCTTCACTTATTAATTTGGGCTATTTTGGTTCTCCCCTCTCGCTCTATACTTATTAAAGTCGCACTACAAAAAAAACAGTGTGTAGTGTCGACGGTTGTTGTCACTATAAGTGCCTAAGTTGTCACTAAAAGTACTTAGTGACAACTTTTGTGGTCGTCGTCAAGTTGCAGCTGTATGTCCCGACACTATAAGTTATTGTGACGACGAGTGAATATCGACACAACATGCCGATTTATGGTGACAGGCGATATTGTCACTAGAGGAGGTATTGTTGTGACAAGATTATGTTATCACAATATTTCGTATTTATTGTGACATATGATTATTGTCACTGTATTCGATGTTTTTAGTCACATGTGATTTTTGTCACTATATTTTCTTGTTTTAGTCACATAATTTTGTCGTCACAATATTAATCGGATTGTAGTCACAAAGTTTTTATTGTCACTAATACGTCATGAATTAGCGACATTAGTTTATCGTCACAGATTGCCCACAAAACAGTGACACCTTATTTTTGTCACTAGAATTCTTGACTTGTAGCCATGATTTTTACATAGTCACTATAATAGTATATTATACTCACGAACATTGGTTGTCGCAATAAAAAAAAAATCTTGTCACTAAAGTTGTGAGTTATAGTGACACACATAATCCATCACTAAATCTAATTACTTCGGTCACTACAATAATAGATTTTAGTGACATCACAATATTGTGGCCATACTTGTTGTTGGTAAAAATGACGAGAATTAGTGACATGTGTATTTCATAACAATAGTAACCTAATTCGTCACTATAATATTTAAATATAGTGACATAAGCTATTGTCACAATATATTTTGTCACAACTAAATGATCATATAGCAACAACATATGATTTTAAGGTCGTCACAAATCTTATAAAAATAACAATATTTATTTTGTCACTAAAATAAAATATTTATATAATTTAAATAATGCATATATTAAATTGAGTATTTATAAATCATAAAACATAAGAACAAATAATAAATAATTATACTAAATCAATTCATCAATAATTGAAATTAATATAAAATAATATAAGTTCATCTAAACATGTAATACGAAATTAAAAGCTAGAGGATAGAACGTTTACAACTTAAAATGAGATAACTAACCAAGAAAACTAAATTCTAATAATAACTCCAAATCCTAAGTATCGTTGTTTCGGTTGATGCCTTGGATGAGACTTGGAAGTTGAACTCTCAAAAGCGCTTCCACTTGACTTTGCAGGTTGGTTTCGTGGCTATTGACTTGAGCTTGTAAGGACTCAAAGCGAGATATCAGTTCTTCATTTTGTTTCTTTAACTCCAAGTTCTCCTTTTGAAGATCAAGGTTTATCCTTTCTCCTCTTTTGGAAGGCAGCTTGAGCCCGTCTCCACATCCACGCAATCGGCTAGATTTTTCTTCCCCAAATATTTTTACAAAAGCTTCGTCTTCAGACATAACATCTCCACCATCTTCAATCGGTTCACTTTGAAGGTTAAGAAGTTCATCCTGAAAATTAGAATTTGTAAGTGTTCGCTTACATTCTCAAACATCAAAACATAACACATTGTATAACTTACATAAGCTTCTTTTGAAGCATCATCGATCCATCTTTTTTTATGGTTGCTATATCTGCTCAACCTCCAAGCAGCTGTACGAGTAGGCTCTTCGCCAGTTTCAGCATTACGCTAAAAATATAAAAAGGTAGAAGGATTAATTAAACTAGCATTGAAAATATATAGACTAGTGTGCCTACCTCTTCGTAGCAAACTTGAGCAATGGACTTTGTACCACACGAATGACTCATTTTCAGCTTATCCCTATTTGCTTTATTTCGACGACTAATTTTCTACAAAAGAAAAGATAACCACAATTTAGTGAATGATATAGGATCATTACCTTATTTGAATAAAAACGTGATCACAATCATAATCAGAACCTTATTTTTAAAAAAAACGTGATCACTTATGTACGTGATCACAACAAAACAAAACTTCAGAACCTTACTTAAAAAAAAACGTGATCACGGAAAAACGTAATCACAACAAAACAAAACGTTCAGAACCTTATTTAAAAAAAAAACGTGATCACGTGGCACAATAAAACAAAACGTGAATCAGAACCTTATTTTAAAAAAAATGTGATCACAGGAAATCGTGATCACAATAAAACGTGAATCAGAACCTTATTTTTAAAAAAATGTGATCACAGGAAAACGTGATCACAATAAAAGGTGATCAAAAACGTATTTAATATTAGTACAACATGATCAATTGTATGCTTCCATACATGTATAAATTCACAAAAAAGATAAACGTATGATCACACAATCATATTAACATCACTAGGCAAACATAGAAAAGAAAATTGTACACAAAATTACCTGAAAATCTTCACTCTCAAAATATTCGACTAGTACTTTCCAATCATTGCGATTTACTCCATTTGGGGACTTCTCCAAGATGTTGCCTTCTTCTTTCTTGCTTTTCAGATAGTGCAAGTGCAGTTTATGTCTATAGCTCCTATATTGACGGTTGAGCTGGTAGAAAATTACTTTTTTAACACGTACATCATCTTCTATATTGAACTTTTGCTGCAAAATAAAAATAAAACATCAGAGAGCTAGAAACCGAAATAAAATATCATGCATATTTAGACGCTGCTCAACATAAAACATTGATTAGAATTTTAATACCTTCATTCGAAACCACATTTTCTTCTTATCATCGTTCGAGATGTCCTTCCAGAAAGGTTTTGTAACAGGAGCATATTGTTTTACTACAACACATGCTTCTGTCTTAAAATCCTTAGCGTTCTCACCGACGATACGGTTTCTTGTAGGATGTATGACAACGTCTAACTTTTGATTATCTCCCCTTTTTTTTGGACCGACAAACCTTTTGTAACACCGCGCACATTACGTTTGGTAGCACCTAAGACAATTATGTAAATCATTAAACATGTAATATAAATATACAACGTATAAACAATCAACAATGTTCTGGAGGATTTATAAATAAATGTTTAGATCAAAAGCTTAAGCACATTATAATATTATTTAAGACATGGTTGCGAGTGCAAAATATAAAGTGGAGTATCGATTTCTTCGTAAACTCTTCAATATTGAAAACTAGGTTTTAGATGATAGTGTTAAAAACGTGATAACATTTTATTTTGTAGATAAGAACTTACTCTCTGGGGTATCACGTGCAGTATTTATTTCTTCCATATACTCTTCTTCTTCTTCTTCAGTAGATCTGTGCCTTGATAAGTCTGTAGGAAAAATACGTGTTTATAATTTCATATAATACCAGCAATTCTTTAAAAGAAATCATGAATCAACACATTCAAGTATACCTCTATCGTTGTTGGTTGAGCGATTGGACGTGTTATTCTGAGAATCCATCGTTGGAGAAAAAAAGATGAATGAAGGAATTATGCAGAGAAGAAACTTGAGAAGGCTGAAAAAAGATATAAGGTAAAACGTGTGTGGGTGGCGGATGATACGGGTTTTTAATCGTGGTAAATATTATTGGCGGTGCTTTTGATTTTTTTCGTTTGCCTCCAAAATTTTGGGGTGTGAGCGGCAGATGTTTAGGTTTAGCGGCTGCCCTCAATCTTATTATTAAGATTTAATTATACTACTTTATTATTATTTTTTTATTATCATCCATTTGGGCTTTTTATTAATTATATGGACCTTTGGTGATATGTTACTTTAAATAAATAATAATAAAAAAGAACAAAAAATTGAATTACAAGATGCATGTAGCCGCATATTCACTTGTAATTATAATATATTATTAAAAAACATACACTATTTTTAATAAATATCTATATTATTCAAAAATATGTCAAAAAAATAATATTTTTACCTATACTACTTTTAACTATACTACTTTAATGAATAATATATTATTCAAAAATATTTTAATAAATTACAGATTTTTTAATTTTTAATTCAAAACACATAATATAAAACAAAAATATATAAATATACAAGAATTATTTTATTTACAAGTACTAAAAAAAATATAAGATAGAGTGATCGACAATTTCTTATTCATGATGATATCTAATATTGAGATGAAGAGATATTTTTTTGATAAATTTTGAAATATAATGTAAATAACATAAAGATGTTAAGAGACGATCATTCTCGGAATATTTAAGGAACAATTGGCTAGCTCTACTACTAAATTACATCATATAATTTAACAAAGACAATCAATTAGAATAAATTGACTTCATTGCTTTTAAATTTAAAAGTGATGATTATTACATTATTTGTTGTGTAGATAACAAATATTAGAGTTTTTCTTAGTCATGATGATAGGCGGTGATATGTGTTTGATATGTAAATAGGGAAAATATACGAGGAAAAGAGTCGGATAATGTATGTTTATGCAAAGCTAAAAAAGCTTTGAATTACACAAAAATAGCCATTCATTTTAAATTTCAAGAAAATATAAAGTGTAAAGATCGAATATAATTAACATTCAAACTTCAACGTTCAATATCATGCAATCCGTTCCTCACGATCAAGAAGATAGATATGATGAATTTGTATGTTAAATTGTACTTTCAATATATACCGTATTGTTGAAGCTATGACTTGAGGAAATTATTTGTTAAAACACAGTAGTAGCTTAATTGTTTCATGCAATGAGTATTATTATTAGAATGATAACAAAGAATAAGTTTAATAGTACACTACTTTAATATTTTAAAGTTCAATAATGATATTTGGTCATAATGTGGCTGGCCACACAACAATATTTTTCATAATACAATAACGCTATTTGGCTATAATGTGGCCGGCCACACAACGTCATTTTTCATAATATATGTAATTTTAATAATATTAAATGATAACTATAATTTATTACTTTTATATTTTAATTTATAAATATTTTTTCCCCAAAATTACATATTTTTCTCTTTTTTTTTTTAGATAAAAGGGTAACAAATTTTTAAAATTAGAGAAAATTATCCCAATGTTAAATTTTCTTTTCATGCCTAACTTAAGTTAACAAAAGAATTTATTAAATTGAAAATTATAAAAAAAAAAGGAATAAATGGGTTATTAATTTACGGATTTGGTTACAGGTTTAAAATTTATATGTAAATTAATTTAATATGTTATTACTTCTCCAAAATTTGAGACTTAATTATTGAAACTTCTCCATCAAAATCGTTTCCCCCCTTTCTCGCCCTAATCGCCTGCTACCGTCGTGACTTTGCCTGCCGCCGTGTACCTCCGCCGTCTCAGCGTTTTGTTCCGATTCTCTCCCTGCAGTTTAAGGTAATTGATGAGAGCTGTGTTTTCCGTAAATTAAAAGATTCTACATTCTTCTTCTGAGCATTATAGGGCTGTTATGAATACGCTGCAGTAGTTCTCGGAGTTGATTAGGGAACAGACTAAAGCTTAATTAGTGTCTTCTTCTCTACAGCTTGTGGTTCGTGAAGGGGTAGAGTCACCGTCTTCATTACTTTGTAACTTCACTGCCAAGTTTCTGGTTCTTCTCTCCTTCTTCATCTTTTCTTTTGGCCCTTACACAATAAGATGGATAACAATGACTTTGATTTGTTCACGTGTAGTGCCGATGGTGGCCTTAGGTGGCTTAGGTTTTTATGACTCACTTTAACTCTTGTTAGCTTAAATTCTTATGTATTTGCTGCTCATAGAATGTTAGTAGTAGAGAAATAACAAGGATAAGAAGGTGGATATGATTTGGAGAAACATGTCATTTGACGGAGTGCATTATGACCCTAGTCAATCTTCAGGTGCCATGTTGAAAGAACCGGAATGGCAATATATTCCTTTCATTGAATTTTGTTGCTAGAAAGTCTGGTTCTGGAACGTGTTCGAAGTTGGAATTGTATTTCCTTTGGGCTATGGTTAATGGTGTTAAAGTGAATTTAGGTTATTGGTTGGCAGATGCATTTAGAAAGGTGATTGACAAAAATTAAGGTTTGATCTTTGGACATGTGATTACCCACCTAGCCGTTAGACATGGTTTGGTTGATCTTGAGAACCATTCTTTGCATATAGCTCATGATTGCATACCTTTAGACTTGAACATTCTTAAGAGGATGGGAATCGTAGAAAAGAATGGTGCTGCTTACCGTTTTACAAATACTAAGCCGTCATCTGCTAAGGAATGTAAGCAATCACGGGGAACTAACCTTCGTGATGAAGCCGAGGATCTTGCCTGCAACTTGTCAGATGTGATTGATATGATCGATCAATTGGGCACAGATCTGTTGGGAAAGATCGAAAAAATTGCTAAAGATATGATGGAAAAAGTCGATCAAAATATTAAGGTGCTCTCAGATAAAGTGGACGAGATAGCTAAGGTTCAGTCAGACCTCAATAGCTTTCTTGCAGCACAAAATTCTCACTCTGCCCCGTCGGATAACTAAGGTAAATGTTTTGCATGGTTCTTTTCGTTTCATTAGATGTTATAGTTTTTTTGTTATTTAGTTTTACAATTACACTGGTTGATTAAAAATGATTCATTTATCTTGCAGGAATTGATGTGAAGTGAGATCAAGACCAAGGCCTTTTGAATTATTAGCTCGAGTAAATGGAGATATTTTGTAGTCTATGAACATTATTAGGGAATTGGTGAGGAAAACCAAGAGATTTTAGAACAAAGCAAGATGTTTTTTGATGTGGCCATGTTTATTTGTACTTTTTTCTTATGTTCTGTCAAAAATCTAAACAGTTTTTATGGTTTTTGAAACTTAAGTAAAATGACAGTAGACTATTTGATATATGGTGTGATCACGCTTAAAATGAAAAAGCACGGATTGTTTTTAATAAGTTTATGCAGCAGCTTATTTGACATTTAGCGTGATCACGCTTAAACATTTTTGAAACTTTAGAAAAAAATTAACAGTATACTATTTGATATTTGGCGTGATCACGCTCGAAAAGTGTTCACGAACTTAAAAATTATTGAAACTTCGATAAAATAAAACAGAAGACTATTTGATATTTGGCGTGATCACGCTCGAAAAGTGTTCACGAACTTAAAAATTATTGAAACTTCGATAAAATAAAACAGAAGACTATTTCACATTTGGCGTGATCACGATTAAAATGAAAAGCATTTGAAACATATATCAATAAACGAGTTGTTCTTATTTAGGCACGATCACATCAAGTCCATCGAATACACAAACATTGTAAATATTAAGACTTTGTCATATGATTCATTCAAATTTTAATATAAACATCAAACATTTCTAAAACATAAGCATAGATGATTAGAAATCTATATGAAAAAACATTGAAAACAATAAATATGATCAAGTAAAAATAAACGGCTGTCAAATAAAACAAGATAAAATATTAACTAATTTGACAACATAAGTAATATGGTCATATATTCTATTTACAGTGACATATATAATACCGTCACTATGCTATAGTGACACTATATAGTGGCAACCATAATATGTATCGCTACGCAATATTTTTTGTTACGGTGTAAATTATTGTCACAATATTTTGTGTATACAGTGACAACTATATTGTTGATGCAAATATATAGTGACAATATTTAGTGATGAGAATATAAGCTGTCAAGTTATTATTTTTTTGTGACAAAAGAAATAATAGTCACTAATCACCCGGATATAGTGACAAGAGGTCGATATGTCACTAACATATAGTGATGACAAAATTTGACAACAACACAATATGTCACTATTTTATTAATTTGTGACATACAACATTGTTGTCACTACACCTATATTTGTAGTGATAATCAAAACATCGTCGCTGATCTACAGTGACGCAACATGGTGACAATGGGAAACTTTGTCGCTGATGTACAATAATGTGACAATGAAAATTATTGTCACTAAAACCATTATTATAGTGACAATTTTATTATTGTCAAAAAGAATGTCGTCACTACACACTGTTTTTTTTGTAGTGTCGAATCGATTTTTTATTTTTTTTTTAATGATGGCAGGTTTCTCTATACTTAGCCTTTTATAACGATGAATTTTAAAATGAAATTTAAATAACTTTGAATACTATAATCATTATAGTATTATGTACAAATAAAAGGTTTAAAAAATTATTTAAAAAAATGTTAACAAGAAGTGTGAAAAAATATATCAAAATGCTATTGATCAATTTTTTTTTGAAGTATTTAACTTGAAAAAATTATTGAACTTGAAAAAAAATAAAGCGTGTAGTTAACAATGCTCCCTTTATTCTACTATACTAGTTATATTGAAGTATTTTATTCCTTACATATATATTTATTTAATAACTAATATAGTGAAACAAAGGTAATACTTAATTTTAGGATAAATATTGAAAATTAATCTAACGGCCATTAGGTTAATTTAATTATATCTCAAATTGGGTTGAGATGAATCCCACTTCGTCATCAAAGATCAGCCACCTAAACAAAATTACTCTATCCCTCTTTCCATTTCATTTGTCTTGTTTTATTTTGACAAGTAATTTTTTGTATAGTATTAAAAGTAAAAAAGAAAATGGTTCATATTGAAAAGTAAGAGTTAATTCTTTCAAATTTAGAAAACAAGTCAATTAAAATATATAGGACGTCCTGATTAAAAAAGAAAGTCAAGTGAGATGGGACGAAGAAGTATCATACTATATGATCATGATATATTGCTCAAAAAAAAGACCTAAAACACAATGAAACAAAACAATCAAACATTTATACTCCCAAACAAAAGTTATTGAGCTAAAGGGGTTTCACAAAGGGATATAAGGCACAGTAGCAATGTGATTATGAGCCACAGTCCCAATCCACAGCTTCCCCTCTCTCTCTCTAACCTCACTCACCAGCTTCATCACTTCCCCTCTCCTATCGTCAAGAACATCCAATATCTCCCCCTCCTCGTTCAACCTCGCCACCATCGTGTACATGTCCGTCCCCGCCGATTTCGCCAGGTACTTCATCGGAATCGGCAGCCGGAAATAGAGGCTGCGCATCCACGGATGGTGGATCAGCACCTCTTGCACTGCCGTCCTGCAGCAGTCGATCGCCACCCAGAAATCCCCCCTCTCGCTCATCCGAACGTTGTCCGGGAACCCGGGGAGATCCGCCACCACCTCCGCCGTCCCGGATTTCGGCCCTTCCAGGTAGTATTTCGCGAGCCTATGTATTTATGTTATCAGATTTCGTAAATTAATTAATTTATTATTTATTTTTTTTAAAAGAAACTATAATCCTATCATAACTGAAGCGTTTCTATTATTTTATACTCACATATATTCGACAGACGTTTCAAAGGGTGGGATGGAGAGAGTATATTTACCTGCAATTAGTAGTTTCTGTGTAGAGAAGGAAAGATTGATCCTTAGACAACTGCACTCCATTTGGAAATGCCATCCCTTCGACGACAACGTGTGTCGTTTTCGTGGGAGGATCGTATCGAAGAAGGCGGCCCGTCGATTCACCTTCCACAAGTATGAAGAAATGATCCCTAAGTACGTTCCAAATTAGTCAATCAACTTCCAATCTATATAATCAATCATAAAAAAATAATAGTAATAAGTAAATACGTGCATGCATGCATGCATGTTAATAGTAATAATAGTCATTTTTGAAGAACTCACGCTCTGTTATATCTGGTGCTAGAATCCGTGAAGAAGATGGAGCCATTACGATGGATATCAAGATCGTTTGCAAAGAGAATCGGACGGCCATCGACATGAGTAGCCAACGGGGTCGCTAGTCCGCCTTCTGCTCCCACCACCATTAGCCCAAAATAAGCATCTGCAATGTATAAATCCCCAGTTTTTGCATCGAATCTCAACCCTAGAGGCCGGCCGCATTCCGCCTCCACCTTCCACTGCATCTTCGTCGTCGAATTCACACCTTGCGCGCATAATTTCTCCGACCTAGAAAAAAAAGTACGTGCAATATATGAAGATGATCGTGTGTGTGTGTGTTTTTTTCCCCTTCAAGTTTTAGGTTAAGGCACATTCCGTGACCCTTATCGATTTACATTTTCTCTTTAGAAATAAAAAAGTTATTGTATTATAGTCAAGCCTAAATATATCATATTGTAATGAACTCTAGTAAGATTTCTCACCTAAAATTAAAATTTATAAAAATTATAAAAAGCAAAAAAATTACCAAATAAAATTCGAACGTTAATTTAAAAAATAAATAAATCAAATCCTTAATATTGGATGTTGATGAATCCTCTTGATAATTGTTAATAATAACTATAATTAATTGGAGAAAAAAGATTAAAAAATAAAAGTAACAAATTTAAAAACTTACCACTTAGGTGACACTAGGGCGAACGTCTCCCAGCCCGCATCCTGGCCCATATAACGCACAATACGGCCATCGGCGAGGCCCGCATACGGGCCACGGCCCGAGGAATCAAACTCGAGGGACTCGGGCCCGAAAACTTCGTTCTTGAAGACCAAACTCCCTTTCCCCAAACGGCTCCGATCATCCCAAGGCCAGCTCTTCATGACTTTCTTATAAGAGGCAATGTCGTTCCTCACGGGGCGGAAGTCTCGGCCCGCGACCGGGCTCAGTCCAAAAGGGTCCATGGCTAAGAAACTCAGTGCTAGAATGAAGAGGAGGATGTACGGGTGCTGCAAGAGGAGCCCGTCCCTCAGGCGACGGAGTAACCTCTTCTCCATGAAATGAAGATCGGAGGAAAGTGTAAGGTTGTGCTAGGGTAAGAATTTGGTTGAAGTAGGAAGGGGTGGAGGTATTATAAGAGAGAGAAGGTGAGAATCATGAGTTTGTTGTGATGGGATTGTGTGGTTGGGATTAGGTTTTGTACAAAATCACTTCTTATGTCATGCTTATTGTGTTCGTTTATGGTTTTAGACTTTTAGTTGAGAAGTGGAGAAGAAGGAGAGGTGAGGGTTTCTTGAAATGCTTGTTTTTGAATACCTCATTACCAACTTCTCAAAAAAAAAAAAAAAAAATACCTCATTACCAAGAGTTTCAATATACATGGAAAGATTTTATTATGAGTGATGATGACTGATAACCAACTTTATAATCCTCCAAAATCGTAACAACAGAATTTGAAATCAGGAAATCACGTGTTGTGTCATTAATTAGCTTCATTTGGATGCAACTCGAATCTCTTGGTAGTTTGATATATTTAGCGTCTCCATTATTGAGAGTATATGTGTGCGTGGCTGTGTATGCTGAGCTGTCAGGCTGATGTGTCATCTGAGCTGTTCATGCTGACGTGTCACCATATTATTGGTTGTGGTTAAGTCGGTTTAGTTAGTTGTAGTTAGCTGTAGCTTAGTGTTTAAATCTGTACTTAATCAGTTGTAATTGGTAGTTAGTTACTACTGTTGAATAACAAATCATAGATGCAATTATCTTTTCTCTCTCTTTCCCTCTCTATTTTATGCATCTTTCATTTGTCTAAGATGGTATCTCGAGCCTGAGATCGGTTGTTTTCCGCTGCAATTTTTGTTCAATTTCTGATTTTGAGGGAGCATATTCGTTGTTCTCTCTAGTTTCGTGTTTTGATTCGTTGGATTTTGGATTTTTTCTGTTCGATTTTGTGTTTCTGTGTGTATAATGGAGGGAAATGGTGCTGCTCGTGGTTTGGTTTTGCCTCAATTTCATGCGATTCAGCTGAAGCTTGATCGTTCAAACTATGCATTCTGGTGAGCTCTGGTTCATTGTGCTATTCGTGCCCATGGATTTGACGAATTCATTTCGGCGACTGCGGAGGTTCCTGCTCCGCTTCTTCCAGCCAGAGACGGTGGTGATATGGTTCCTAATCCCGATTTTGTGACTTGGATCAGACGTGATCAGTTTCTATTGAGTTGGATGCTGTCCTCTGTTGGTGAATCGATGTTAGGGCACGTGGTGCGGTGTAAGTCGGCGCGAGAAGTGTGGAGTGCACTTGAGGCAGTGTTTCATTCTCACTCGAAGGCTCAGGTCTCTCAGTATCGTGTGCAGCTGCAGTCCACGAAGAAAGGTTCAATGTCTATTGAGGACTATTTCATGAAGATGCGTGGGGTTGCAGATCAGTTAGCTGCTATTGGGAAACCGATTGATGACGATGAGCTTCTGCAGTATATTCTGTCTGGTTTTGGTCCAGAATATGAGTCGTTGGTGGTTAATATTATGCAGAGAACTGATGTTTCTAATCTTCAGGAGATTCAGCTTGCTTTTCAAGCCTATGAAGTGCGTCTGGCACAACATCACTCTTCTCTGTTTGAGCACTCTGCTAATGTGGCGTATCGCCGTGGCCAAAATGGTGGTTATGGTGGTCAAACTGGTGGTTATGGTGGTCAAACTAGTGGATCTGCTGGTTCTTCTTATGGTGGTCGTGGTCAAGGTTCTGGTGGTCGAGGAGCACCTGCTAGGCCTAATTTTGGGGGTACAGTGTTGATGTGTCAACTGTGTGGGCGTTCAGAGCATGTTGCCTTGAGGTGTTTCAAACGTTTTGATATTCATTTCACTGGAAATGAATCAGTTGTGCCTGGTGGTCAGAATTCAGGGTCTAATGGTGGTTCCAAAGCTTTTGTTGCTGATTTTTCTGGTGCAGATCATGGTGCAGGTAGTAATGATGGTGAGGGCAACTGGTTTGTGGATAGTGGTGCAACTGCTCATGTTACAAATGAGCTTGGTAATCTGACTGTTAATTCACAGTACAATGGGAGTGAAAATCTTATAGTTGGAAATGGTAATCTAGTTCCTATTTCTTCCATTGGCTCTAGTTTTATTCCTGTTGCTACTACCTCATCTTCATCTCTTCTGCTTAATAATATCTTGTTTGTTCCTCAAATTACCAAAAACTTATTAAGCATTTCTCAATTTACTAGGGATAATGATGTTGTTTTTGAGTTTAATTCTGATTCTTGTTTTGTAAAGGACAAGATCTCTCACAAGATCCTGCTGAAGGGGAGTCTAACTGATGGATTGTACAAGTTGGACTTCACTCAGTTTCCTTTCAAGCACAGTGTTCCTGCTCAATCCGCTGTTGCTTCTAGTGGTGCACTTTCTTCTGCTCATTCTGCTTATAGTGTTGAGAGTATGACTAGGTCTTTGTTTCCATGTAATGATACTTCTTTGGATCCTTGATTGGTGTTTATTTGTTAGGTTTTTCGTTGCGTTTTCGTGTTCGTTTTCATTATGTTTTTGTGTCTTTTAGTGTGTCTTTTGGCTATGATTGTTTGTTTGGAGCTTTGGGTATCGTAGGAGCAAAAGGTGAGAAATTGGAAGAAAACGGGACGAAAAGTGCACGAAGAGAAGGAAAAGCCGTGAGAGACCAGAACCTGATCTGGCCGATCGGCCAGATTACCTTAGGAATCTGGACGATCGGCCAAATGTTTATGCAAGGGCTCAGCAGTCCCTCATCTGGCCGACCGGCCAGAATTCCTTCACAATCTGGACGATCGGCCAAACGCATGCAAAGGGTTTAGGCAGTTTCTGATCTGGCCGACCGGCCAGAATTCCTTCAGCATCTGGCCGATCGGCCAAATGTCGGCGTCCAGCTGTGTTTCCTTATTTAATTAGGTTTTCTTCCTAGTATATATATTAGTGCTTTGGACGAATTTTGTGACATCTTTTATCATTGTTTAGCTTAAGTTTTCAGATTCAAATACTTTAGTTTAGCTTTCTATTGTTCGGATCCGGATTCGTTCTTCGTTATTGCATTTAATTCAAGACGTTTAATTTACTTCAAGTTCTTCGTTCTTCGTCTCAATTTTCGTAAGTTCTTTTATTGCTTTCGTTTACTTGTTTTAATTGCTTGCTTTCGTTTAGATTCGTTTTCTTAATTGCTTCGTTTAAATTCCTTAAGTTTAATTTCGTTCTTTCGATTTCTAGTTTAAAGTTTAGATTCGTTTTTCTTCGATTTCAATTCTTTCGTTTTTCAAAGCTTTTCAAGTTAGATTAATTTGCCTTTAATTTCCAGATTTCAATTCATCATGTCTAGATTTATTTATGCTTCTTTCTTTGCTTTCGTTTTCTTCGTTGCTTCCTTTATTGTTTTCTTTTCAATTCTTGCCTAGGTAGATTTAATTGCTTTCTTCTAGTTTAATTCTTAGATTTATTTCTTGAGTTCTAGATTAGCTATTTAATTGCTTTTATTTACTTGCTTTGATTTATTTTATTTGCCTAGGATTTAAAACAAAAACTCCAAAATATTCTTTACTTGCTTTCTTAGATTAGATTTTTACTACATAATTAATTGCCCTGTTAAGTTTTCCTTGAGATTCGATACTTAGGTTTTATTTGCTAGTGCTACGATAGATTTCGTCTATTGCGAACACTTTTTAGTGAAACAATCCTGTTGTAACACCATCTGCTCATACATTGTCCTTTGACAATTCCTTGCATTCATCTATATCAAAACCAATACATTTTGTTGGCTTATGCTTGTCTGATGCAAATGTCATGCATAATTTGTTGGGTCATCCAAATGATGTTGTATTATCAAAGGTGTGTGCATTGATGGGTGTTCCCTTTTCTGCTAAGTCTTTGAACTTCTGTGAAGCTTGTTGTCTAGGGAAGTTACATCAAAAGCCTCATATTTCTGTACCTACTAAGACTTCTAGATGCTTTGAGCTTGTTCATTCTGACCTATGGGGTCCTAGTCACACACAGTCTAGAGATGGATTCAAGTACTATATCAGTTTTGTAGATGATTTTTCTAGATACACTTGGATTTATCCTCTTCATCTGAAATCTGAGGCTGTTGCTGTTGTCAAGCATTTCTTTAATAAGGTCAAAACTCAGTTTCATTCATCCATAGCCTCTTTTCAGTCTGATTGGGGTGGTGAGTTTATGCCACTTGTTTCTTATTTCTTGGAGTTAGGTGTGCATTTTCAACATCCATGTCCCTATATTCATACACAGAATGGGAAAGTTGAAAGGAAACATCAACATATTGTTGATGTAGGTCTTACTCTTCTTGCTCAAGCTTCTTTGCCTTTGATTTTCTGGTGGGATGCTATGCATACTGCTGTATTCCTCATAAATAGGTTACCTAGCTCTTCTTTGTTGTATAATTCTCCCTATCAGCTTTTGTTTGGTAAGGTACCAGATTACAAATGGTTGAAACCTTTTGGTTGTGCTTGCTTTCCTTATCTTAGACCCTATCACAATCACAAACTACAGTTCAGATCTTCCAAATGTATATTTCTTGGATATAGTGATTCACATAAAGGGTATAAGTGTGTCTTAGCTCTTCTGGTAGGGTGTATATTGCAGACACTGTGAAGTTCAATTCAAATGAGTTTCCCTATAATGCTTCTGCCAGGGGTGTTTCTGTTGTTAAGAAGACATCTGGTGTGTTACCTCCTCCAGGTTTTGAGGCTGTTGTTCCTTTCATTCATGATGTTCTGCCTTTTAGTGTTTCTGCTCCTCATAGTACTTCTGCTTCAGTACCTTCTACATCTCATTCCTCTGCTGCTAGTCATGCTTCTGATTCTCATTTCTCTGCTGCTAGTCATGCTTCTGATAATTTTTCAAACCATTCTTCTCCATCTGATGTTCATAATAATTCATTGTCTCCATCTCATTCCTCTGCTGCTGGTCATACTCAAGATTCTGATGGTTCCACTCATTTATCAGCTTCAATAGGTTCTCATTCTTCTTCTACTTCTCTTCCTCCTACCAATACTCATTCTATGATTACCAGATCCAAGAATGAGATTTTTAAGCCCAAAGTGTTTGTGGTTAACACTAGATTACCAACTGAGCCTAAGAATGATAGTGTTGCTTTGGCTGATCCTGATTGGTATCATGCTATGGAGATGGAATATAAGGCATTGATGGATAATAATACTTGGACTCTTGTTCCTTACACCTCTGATATGAAGGTAATTAGCAATAAATGGGTGTATAAGGTTAAGACATTGGCTGATGGGTCTCTTGATAAACTAAAGGCCAGGTTAGTGGCCAGAGGTTTTGAACAATTTGCTGGGATTGATTTTTTGGAAACTTTCAGTCTTGTTGTTAAATCCTCTACTATTCGATTGGTTTTCACCTTAGCTGCTACTAGAGGATGGTCTATACAGTAGATTGATGTTTCAAATGCTTTTCTTAATGGTGATCTAGTTGATACGTACCATTTACATGAGTCAGCCTAGGGGTTTTGAGAGTGTTGAGACTCCAGCTTATGTGTGCAAGCTGCATAAATCTTTGTATGGCTTAAAGCAAGCTCCTAGAGCTTGGTATGACAAATTAAAGGAGTGTGTGTTAGGACTGGGTTTTCACAGATCTACATCTGATTTTTCACTATTTTCCAGAACTGTTAATGGTTGCTTGACTCTTGTTCTGGTGTATGTTGATGATATTTTGGTTACTGGGGATTCACATGATGAAGTTGTTGGGGTTGTTGTATAACTAAAGCAAAACCAGTTGTTTTAGTGGTTACGACACAGGTCCACTGTTAACAATCCCTATCTGGAAGAATATGTATAAGCAAGAATAAAGCCCATTATCTCATGTTTTAGACCACGTGTCGATCTGAGTTCGGAGAGGATCACGAAGGTCGTGGATAATGATGAGATATAAACAGTTCACAGTCGAGACAGCTTGGGCTGAGCTGTCGGTCTTGACAGCAGCTTAATGGTAGTGATGAGTCCTAATCACTTGTTATGCTGGTACGGTGGAACGTATTGAAGGATCAACATAGATAATGCTCTTCTGATACTGACCCTATATCAGAGGTGATATAGGTGAAGAGCTATAGATCTCAGGCTCTAGCTCGATCTTAACCTTGGTAAACTATCAGATGTATATGTATTCTTCGATGTTACTTTGATTTACGATGATATGAACTTCTTGTTAGTTCATCTTAATCATGTCGTACTTTGGGTAACACGAAGATGCATAGTATGTCTAATAAGTGTTATCAACAAGCCGTGTCCTGTGTGAGTGCAGACTGACGTTATCCCCTCAGGGAGTTCACAATGTTTATTATACCAAGTCATGCATGCTGATTAAGTTCAGGTATAATAATGAGGAGTGAACGGGTACTACCTGAGGAATAGATGTTAACAATTAGGAGCAGTCATGGTAGCTCTAATTGATTAACGGATATGGAAGGTCTTAAACACGGGGGTCGAACTATACAAAATACCTACCCAATCTACATAATTGGGACAGAGCGGTGATTCAGCTATGACACTTTAGTGGAGTGCGTCATAGTTCTAATGAGATACATGTTCAGGGGTGGACATGGAAATATCAAATTAGATAAGGCCCAACTCTGTCTGGTATCCGATCCCTAGGATGGCCCAAACAGACCTCGGGAATCGATCTAAATAGTATTATTGAGTTTGGACTCAATAATTGTACTCAGGCCCAGTATATGATATATATTGGATTTATATCCTTTGAATGGATATTAAATATAATTGATTTAGATTTATATCTTGTTGGATAAGATTAAATCTAATTAGTTATTATTTAGTTATTCAAGGATAAGATTAAATCTAATAGAATAAGATTTATTTAATTAAATCTTATGGGGATAAATATCATATATAAATATATTTTGTATATATTTATTTATTTATTCTTCTACTGGAATTAGAATAAATTCTATTTGTTAGAATTAATTCCGGATATACAGTTGCATAACTGAACAGATTAATTCCTTATTAATTCCGTATTAATAAAGGAATAGGATTTGTAAGTTATGGAAAGAGAATAAATATGGGATGGCAAAGATATGGTTGGAGATAAATAAGGAATCATATCTCCTTATTTATGAACCATATATATACTCAAGTCTCTCATCATAAACCCTAGCCTCCTTTGAGTTCTCATCACACGAGATTTGTGAGAGAGAGAGATTCGGCGCGAATCCCTAGGCGAGAGAGAGAGTCGGCCGTGAGTCTGAGAGAAGGGAGATCGAGGTTCCAGTGATCTCGAGACGCCCACCAAGTCTCGGATTTCAAGGTGTGGGATCACATCCTAGAAGATCAGAACCGTAGATCGATCAGACACGACTTAGATTGCACGTTCTTCATAATCAAGGTATGTACTCGAACCATTGCATGAATTTATGTGCACGATCGAATCAACACATCCGAACCAAGATCTGGGTCGGGGCGGCTTTCAAGCAGCCGGTCCCAACAAGTGGTATCAGAGCCCGAGGTTTTTGGATCGGCTCTGTGTTGAATCGAATTTAATGTTCATGCATTCGAGTCATTATGATTATGTGTGCATGCTGCTGTCCGGGATTTACGTGCGTTAATTTATTCGTTTTCGTTTTATCGTTGTTCGTTTTGTTTTTGAATCGGCGAGAAATAAGGTGCCGATTAGAATAAGATTCGTTTTTCTTGTATTTTTCGATTTTGTATCGTATTATTGTGCTGTAAATCGGAGAATTGCTGAGGAACGAGGTCCGAGACGAACACGAAGACGAAGGCTCGACGGCCGCAGGCGGCGGCGCGTCGGCCAGCGCATGGCGGCGGGCGGCGTAATCTGCCGCGTCTCATGCTGCTCCCTCCTTTGTCGTTTTCACGGTGGCCGAACCCTAGGGTTCATCCTAGGGTTCAGGCGAGCCGGAGACGAGGGATGGCGGCGGCAGAAGCGGCGGCGGACGGCGGGAAGGGCGAAGGCAGCGGCGGCGACGTGAAACCCCTAGGGTTTCGGTTCGCGCGCGAGCTGCTGGGCCTGAACCGTGGCCTGCCCGGCGGTCCAGCGCCTGGCTCAACGTCGGGACAGAGCTGTGACGGCGCCGGACGACCGGTGGCAGTGCGGCAGAGGCTGCGGCGGCGAGTTTCAGCAGCGGCGGCCTGAACCCTAGCGGGTTCTTGGCGCGCACGCTTCTGGGCTCAAGCCCGCGGCCTACAGGTGGCTCGACGACGACGGGGGCGCGGACGTAGGTGGACAGCAGGTCCGGTGGTCCCCTGACCACCGGCGGCGGCAGTGGCGTTGATCAACGGCGGCAGCGGCGGCTGGGTTTGTCCCCTGCGTGCGCGCTGCTGCCGGACCCAGCCACGGCTGCCCGGGCTCGATCCCAGCACCTCCCGTGGTGCTGGGGACGCCGGCGAGCCAGTGGGAGCGACCGGTGGCGTTCCAGCCACCGGCGGTGGCTCGCGGCAGCGGCGCTGCCTTGTGCAGCGGAAACGGCGACGGCGATGGGGTTTCGGGCGACGGTGACGAGCAGTGGCTCGGGCTGGGCTGCAACGGACGCACCCTGCCCGGACTCAGCCACGTCAGGCTCATCGCGGAGCCGAGACGGTGGTCCCGGCACGCACCGCGGCGGCGCGTGTGCTACACGCCCGGCTCGGCGGCGGCGCGTGGCCGGAATTTCGAACGAGGGCTGTTCGTCTTTTGACGATTCAGCCCATTACGTTGACGACAGCTAGGGTTTTCCGAAACCTAGGCATGATCGTCGACGGCTAGGGTTTTCGTACCCTAGTTCGTTCTAAATTAATTCGCTTTCCGTTTTTGGTAATTAGGGTTTTCCGCACCCTAGTTATTTCGAGCACTTGCTATTTTTGGAAGGTGGACTTGAAGATCGGGATTGGCTTCCAAATCGAAGATTGAAGACCGGAGCTTGTTCCGGGATTTTTTTAATTAAATGTAATAGATAGGGCTTTCTATTCCCGGTCGGCAGCCTATTTATTTGTTTTAATTATTATGCATGCTATGGATGGATTTAAATTACGCGATGAAGATGATCAGCATGTCTTGCATGTTATAGTTGCTTTTCATTGTTTGCGTAATAGAAATAACATGCATAGGGGTCATAGCATGCCGGTTTTAATGATTTCAATGCGAGCATGTTTTATTACTTGCGCTTAGAAATCATGTGATAGGACTTAATTGTCTATGTGCTACGATTGTCACACAAACCCTTAAAAAGACTAAGCGGTATTATTAATCGATTATTGGTTAATTGATTTAAAGGACCTCCATATTTGGTTTTAAAATGAAGTAATTAGCATTCGCGTTGACGATGAGTCTTCCTCCCTATAGGAGATGCTAGTTATGGATTTCATTGGTTTAGACTTCAAAAGGATAATTTGATTTAAAATGAAATAATCAGTGTTCGCGTTGACAATGAGTCTTCCTCCCTATAGGAGACACTGATTATAGTTCATTGGTTAAATTCAAAATTGATAATATGAAAAATGATTTTATAAAGGTAATTCCTCCTTAACGGGTGGGTTACTCTTAATAGAATTAATTTTTCGGAATATTAAAATATGGTTGTAGCTTAGCTGCTTATTGATGAATCCTCCTATAGAGGTCACTTCTCGAATTAGCAGGGTCCTGAGGCACGGGTTATTATTTCTTTGTTTCACTATGGTCCGTGTGATGGGATAAGAAATAAAATAGACTGCGGTCATGGTCGATAATTTTATAGGTAGCATCCACCTATAGTGGACTATTTGTAAATAGTATCGGGCTACTCGTTTGTTGGTTCAATGTTATTATTGGGTTTATAACATTGATAACATAAATTGTTTTTGCTTACGAGTTTTTGTTTACTTGTTATTTATTTCAGATATATCTATTGATTCTATTCGCACGAAGATTTGTCGTTTAGCTTATTCCGATGGTGTTCCGGACTCCTTTCGATTTCGACTACTCGGTTTCCTGGCACGGAAAGAGATAGATTTCTTGAGGTACGAGGATTTCGATGATTTCCCTAACCTAAAGAGATTTCTCATGAGGTTTAAAAACCTTGTACGGATGTACGTGTTCTATGGTGGTGTTATGTCGGGAAAGACTGTTTGCGAGCTTCTGCTTGCATGTTTCCCGACTTGGTTCCTGGCTCTCAGAGAAGCGGTCGTCCCGACCCACATCGTTCACGAGGATCCAATGGCTCTCATTGGGGAGTTACTCGTGGTAGATGCGGAGAGGATTGATATATTGCAGACTGCTTATGAGGCGGAGAGGAAGTTCTGGGATCGTCCTATTAGGAATGTCGATGTTAATCGGCGTTTTACGGCCCGGGACAACGAATCCATCATTGATGAGTACCTCCAGTCACTAAGGATTGATGATTTTGATTTTGAGGGTCTCGTTCACGATGTGAATGAGCTGTGCTCTGATCAATCCACTAAGGAAGTGGGCGATTCCGAGTCTGTAAGTCTTGTTCACGATGTGAATGAGCTGAACTCCGATCAGCCTACTCAGGAAGTGAATGATGCCAGGAAGGAGGGACCTCCGATAATAAAGGTCTATCAGAGGAGGAACAAGAAGTTGAAGATAGATGGAGGTATGTCAGACTCTTGTAACATTAAAAACCAAATTATACTAGTTTAGTCCTCACGGACGGATTTAACTAGTGGATACTAATTGTGGTTTGTTGCAATCTTTGTAGGTTCGACTACAAGGAACGAGTAGGACGACTTCAAGTTTTTGAGCTCGACAAGCAACATTCAGTTGATGCAGTTGTCTAGCAGACTTGGAGATTTCTATCTTACGTTTTATCTTAGTTTTTGGATACTAGATTCTGGTTTATTACTTTTACACTACATTTAGTTGCCTTGTTTTGGCAGAATACTTATGTTTTTACATATTGATGGATGATTATTTTCTTACATTGTATTAAGGATTTATTTCTTTAATACTGGTTGTTTTGATATATCATTCGTGAGTAATAACTGTGAATCTTAAGAGATATTCCAAAATGTGTTATGATAAATGTTGCACTTCTTGTTCAAGATTGTCTTTTAAAGTACTACATCACTATGTCTAAATCTATTTCCTTTCCTTATTTGAAATGAAGTGATCAGCATTTATGTTGATCATAGATTTCATTGTGATTTAAAATGAAATTGATTAGCATTCGCATTGACAATGAGTCTTCCTCCCTATAGGAGATGCTAATTACAGTTTTCATTGGTTAAATCTGTTCAGAAATGAGGATAATTTGTACACGAAGTGTCGCAATTTTGATTTTAGATTTAGTAACTGGTTGGACAAGTAGTCATTTTTCAAGGAAAGACAATCATTTATTCTTGATTAACGTCCAAGAATAAAAAGAAATTATGGATTGGAACATTATAAGGCCGGAAGTACAAGACTGATAACCAAAAGGATCTGCACAAGATTACTTTAGAATCCTAGTCACAGTGGGAGCTTTTTTCGAGTGTGTCTCGAAAATGGTGAGTTGTTCATCGAGAAATCTAATTTCTTGGATAGTGAACAAACCAAGTTGACTAAAAAGGATTAGTTAGATGAAAGTAGTTGCCTATCATTGATTAGTCTACGAGTTTAACACTCAAAAGACTTGCAAGTTGTATGCTCATATTCGTTGAGGACATACATGAGGAAACATGGATGTAGTTTGAGAAAAGGGAAGAATTCTCTCAAAAAGTTCTATGTTTCGGGACAAACACATTGAATTGTGTGGTTCAATGATATAGAGCATTCATTTGTCAAACAACACATATAGATTCGTTCTTGAAATGTGTTGACAGATGGTATATCTTTCATCTACAAAAGACGTTGGATTGGTTGTCTTGTACATTGTGAGATAATATTACTAGCACTTGGAGACAATGTGAAAGTATTATCTGACACAATAGGTGGTGATTATCCGAACAGTTTAAAATGAAGGTTAAGAGTAATGTTAGATATATCTGCGGATAGTACAACATTATTCAAGTACTCTTCATAGACTACTGTTGTGGCAAAGTTTGCAATACACCTGGATATTGCATAAAGAGCCAAACATATGTTAGTGCTGTGTGCATGGTAACGGATATAGTCCATTATGTTTGTGGACACGGATAATCGAATGGTAGCTAGAAACAACATCATCGACCTTATACTATGGATTCACGTAAGAAGCAGAGTTGTCTTGAAGATTCTCACGCAGTGAAATGCTGAGAGGGAGCTAGATAATTCAGGGCTTGGCTTCGTGAATTGACAGTAATCTCAAATTTGCTAGAATTCTTACACCCCCTGGAAGGATTCTAAGTGTAGTGGCGAATTTTAGAGATTTGGAAATGCCGGTAACAACATAGTGAGTACCTTACTATTAGGGCGATTTCGTGGAGAAAATAGAAACACTAGAGGAATGTACGATGACGGTTCCTTCACTAAGTGCACCATGTCAGGTATACTGTAGCACGTGGCTGACATGTCTTAGTGAGCCTCCCACTAAAAGGTACAAGGTAAAGGTAAAATCTTTGAGTATAAGTGGGAGAAAAAGTGTATGATGGTTGTTAACGATTGCGATCGTGCGATTGTTAACATTGTACATGGATGAAGTCATATGGTTTCCTGTAGACGCGTTGGTATACTAAAAGGTTTTACTTTAGTATAAGTGGGAGATTGTTGGGGTTGTTGTATAACTAAAGCAAAACCAGTTGTTTTAGTGGTTACAACACAGGTCCACTGTTAACAATCCCTATCTGGAAGAATATGTATAAGCAAGAATAAAGCCCATTATCTCATGTTTTAGACCACGTGTCGATCTGAGTTCGGAGAGGATCACGAAGGTCGTGGATAATGATGAGATATAAACAGTTCACAGTCGAGACAGCTTGGGCTGAGCTGTCGGTCTTGACTGCAGCTTAATGGTAGTGATGAGTCCTAATCACTTGTTATGCTTGTACGGTGGAACGTATTGAAGGATCAACAGAGATAATGCTCTTCTGATACTGACCCTATATCAGAGGTGATATAGGTGAAGAGCTATAGATCTCAGGCTCTAGCTCGATCTTAACCTTGGTAAACTATCAGATGTATATGTATTCTTCGATGTTACTTTGATTTACGATGATATGAACTTCTCGTTAGTTCATCTTAATCATGTCGTACTTTGGGTAACACGAAGATGCATAGTATGTCTAATAAGTGTTATCAACAAGCCGTGTCCTGTATGAGTGCAGGCTGACGTTATCCCCTCAGGGAGTTCACAATGTTTATTATACCAAGTCATGCATGCTGATTAAGTTCAGGTATAATAATGAGGAGTGAACGGGTACTACCTGAGGAATAGATGTTAACAATTAGGAGCAGTCATGGTAGCTCTAATTGATTAACGGATATGGAAGGTCTTAAACACGGGGGTCGAACTATACAAAATACCTACCCAATCTACATAATTGGGACAGAGCGGTGATTCAGCTATGACACTTTAGTGGAGTGCGTCATAGTTCTAATGAGATACATGTTCAGGGGTGGACATGGAAATATCAAATTAGATAAGGCCCAACTCTGTCTGGTATCCGATCCCTAGGATGGCCCAAACAGACCTCGGGAATCGATCTAAATAGTATTATTGAGTTTGGACTCAATAATTGTACTCAGGCCCAGTATATGATATATATTGGATTTATATCCTTTGAATGGATATTAAATATAATTGATTTAGATTTATATCTTGTTGGATAAGATTAAATCTAATTAGTTATTATTTAGTTATTCAAGGATAAGATTAAATCTAATAGAATAAGATTTATTTAATTAAATCTTATGGGGATAAATATCATATATAAATATATTTTGTATATATTTATTTATTTATTCTTCTACTGGAATTAGAATAAATTCTATTTGTTAGAATTAATTCCGGATATACAGTTGCATAACTGAACAGATTAATTCCTTATTAATTCCGTATTAATAAAGGAATAGGATTTGTAAGTTATGGAAAGAGAATAAATATGGGATGGCAAAGATATGGTTGGAGATAAATAAGGAATCATATCTCCTTATTTATGAACCATATATATACTCAAGTCTCTCATCATAAACCCTAGCCTCCTTTGAGTTCTCATCACACGAGATTTGTGAGAGAGAGAGATTCGGCGCGAATCCCTAGGCGAGAGAGAGAGTCGGCCGTGAGTCTGAGAGAAGGGAGATCGAGGTTCCAGTGATCTCGAGACGCCCACCAAGTCTCGGATTTCAAGGTGTGGGATCACATCCTAGAAGATCAGAACCGTAGATCGATCAGACACGACTTAGATTGCACGTTCTTCATAATCAAGGTATGTACTCGAACCATTGCATGAATTTATGTGCACGATCGAATCAACACATCCGAACCAAGATCTGGGTCGGGGCGGCTTTCAAGCAGCCGGTCCCAACAGAAGTGTTACATATTATTCAGCTGTTACAGTCTCAGTTTAAGCTCAAACATTATGGGGAAGTTAAAATTTTCTTGGTCTTGAAGTGGTGAAGTCTGGGTCTAGTTTCTTGTTGTCACAAAAGAAGTATGTGACTGAGTTGCTTGAGAGAACTAATATGTCTGCTTGTAACCCATGTCCTGTTGGAACGGCTGCTTGAAAGCCGCCCCGACCCAGATCTTGGTTCGGTTGTGTCGATTCGATCGTGCACATAAGTTCATGCAAGGGCTCGAGTACATACCTTGTGATTATGAAGAACGTGCAATCTGAGTCGTGTCTGATCGATCTACGGTTCTGATCTTCTAGGATGTGATCCCACACCTTCAGATCTGAGACTTGGTGGACGTCTCAAGATCACTGGAACCTCGATCTCCTTCACTCTCAGAACCCGCGGCCACTCTCTCTCTCGTCTAGGTTTCTGCGTGAAACTCTTTCTGACAACTCTAGAGAATTAGGGTTTAGATGAGAGACTTGAGAGTATTTATATGGTTCATAAATAAGGAGATATGATTCCTTATTTATCTCTAACCATATCTTTGCCTATCCCATATTTATTCCTTTTCCATAACTTACAAATCTTATTCCTTTATTAATACGGAATTAATAAGGAATTAATCTGTTCAGTTATGCAACTGCATATCCGGAATTAATTCTAACAAATAGAATTTATTCTAATTCTAGTAGAAGAATAAATAAATAAATATATACTAAATATATTTATTTATATGATATTTATCCCCATAAGATTTAATTAAATAAATCTTATCCTATTAGATTTAGTCTTATCCATGAATGATTAAATTATAACTAATTAGATTTAATCTTATCCCACTGGATATAAATCTAAATTAATTATATTTAATATCCATCCAACGGATATAAATCCAATATATATCATATACTGGGTATGAGTACAATTATTGAGCCCATACTCAATAATACTATTTAGATCGATTCCCGAGGTCTGTTTGGGCCATCCTAGGGATCGGATACCAGACAGAGTTGGGCCTTATCTAATTCGATATTTCCATGTCCACCCCTGAACATGTATCTCATTAGAACTATGACGCACTCCACTAAAGTGTCATAACTGAATCACCGCTCTGTCCCAATTATGTAGATTGGGTTGGTATTTTGTTTAGTTCGACCCCCGTGTTTAAGACCTTCCATATCCGTTAATCAATTAGAGCTACCATGACTGCTCCTAATTGTTAACATCTATTCCTCAGGTAGTACCCGTTCACACCTCATTATTATACCTGAACTTAATCAGCATGCATGACTTGGTATAACAAACCTTGTGAACTCCCTGAGGGGATAACGTCAACCTACACTCACATAGGACACGGCTTATTGATAACACTTATTAGACATACTATGCATCTCCGTGTTACCCAAAGTACGACATGATTAAGATGAACTAACGAGAAGTTCATATCATCGTAAATCAAAGTAACATCGAAGAATACATATACATCTAATAGTTTACCAAGGTTAAGATCGAGCTAGAGCCTGAGATGTGTTGCTCTTCACCTATATCACCTTTGATACAGGGGTATCAGAAGAGCATTATCTCCCTTGATCCTTCAATACGTTCCACCGTACCAGCATAATTAGTGAATAGGACTCATCACTACCATTAAGCTGCAGTCTAGACCGATAGCTCAGCCCAAGCTATCTCGACTGTGAACTGTTTATATCTCATCATTATCAACGACCTTCGTGATCCTCTCCGAACTCAGATCGACACGTGGTCTAAAACATGAGATAATGGGCTTTATTCTTGCTTATACATATTCTTCCAGATAGGGATTGTTAACAGTGGACCTGTGTCGTAACCACTAAAACAACTGGTTTTGCTTTAGTTATACAACAACCCCAACATGTCCAACTCCTATGGTATGTACCAAAATTGTGTAAGGAAGGGGGTGATGTTTTTGAAGACCCTTCTATGTACAGGAGTGTTGTTGGTACCCTTCAATATCTAACTCTTACTAGGCCAGACATAGCTTTCAGTGTAAACAAACTGTCTTAGTTTCTGCAGTCTCCCACTACATTGCATTGGATTGCTTGTAAGAGGTTACTCAAGTATTTGAAGGGCACATGCTCATTTGGTCTCAAGTTCTCTGCTGCTACCTCTTTTGCTCTTGAAGGTTTTGCAGATGCTGATTGGGGTAGTTGTGTAGATGATAGAAGATCCACTGGGGGGCATTGTGTATTTTTGGGTGGTAATTTGGTGGTATGGAATGCCAAGAAGCAAGAAGTTGTGTCGAGGAGCAGCACAGAATCAGAATACAAGTCATTGGCAAATCTGGTTTGTGATATTGTGTGGTTACAATCTGTTCTTAGTGAATTAGGTGTTGTGCTGAGTTCACCACATAAACTGTGGTGTGATAACTCGGGTGCTATTGCATTGTCTGCGAATCCAGTATTTCATTCTCGAACAAAACATGTAGAGATTGATGTGCATTTTATCAGAGAGAAGGTTCTTGCAAAGGTGGTGGAGGTTGGGTATGTTCCCACTGCAGATCAGGTGGCTGACGTTTTCACTAAACCTCTTGCTGTGTCCAGGTTTTTGCTGCTTCGAGATAGGCTTAAAATGTGTGATTTACAGGAGAAGGATAAAGTGTGTGAGTTACAGGAGATGGAAAGAGATGTTGGTTAGTTGGGGAGTATTGAGAGTATATGTGTGTGTGGCTGTGTATGCTGAGCTGTCAGGCTGATGTGTCATCTGAGCTGTTCATGCTGATGTGTCATCATATTATTGGTTGTGGTTAAGTCGGTTTAGTTAGCTGTAGTTAGCTGTAGTTAGCTGTAGCTTAGTGTTTAAATCTGTACTTAATCAGTTGTAATTGGTAGTTAGTTACTACTGTTGAATAACAAATCATAGATGCAGTTATCTTTTCTCTCTCTTTCCCTCTCTATTTTCTGCATCTTTCATTTGTCTAAGATCCATTAAGCTAAGCCTCCGTCCCATACTATTTGACCTTTTCTTTTCGACACGAAATTTTTAGATACGGTGATCAAAGTGAAAAGGTGAGAAGCCACAATGAAATACCCCAAGGCATACTAAGAGTGTGGTGCAGAGCCCATGGTACGAATTTCAACAGACTCGTTATTTTTTAGACTAGCTATTAATCCAATGAAAATTTTAAAAGTATGTTTTGATTAATAGTGAATTAATTAAACTGTAACCCACTTTTAAAGGTTTCATAGGGCTAATAGTTAAAAGAAAAAACTGAGTCTGTCGGAATTCGTGCCATGAGCCCCATACCACACTACTCTTGGTGGATAGAGGGAGTATAAGGGTTAATTAATTATTTCACTTTTAGAAGTAATCTCACGGATATGCTCGATATGAATTTCATGAACAAACTCGATTATGTACAAGTTGTAGATGTTCGGTAGCAAATCTTATCGAGTACTTTGGTAATCGAGCATTTAATTTTAAACGAGTCCATTTTCCAAAATGGTCGCCGATTAATTGTCGAGTAATTTAGCTAGCTTTGTTCGGAGCAATAGAAGCGCCATGATAATGGTCAATTGGGCTAGTTCGGGTTACTGATGACCACAGTTTGGGAAGTGGGCTGGGCTATGTTTATTTACTTATCCCAAATCTACTAGGATGGGTTTAGACCTGGAGTGGTTTAGTGTTATACCTTGAAGTTTTATGGCCAAAATTGGTTCAATAGATTAGTTAAGTACTTGACCGATCGAGTTTTGTTTGTAGCTAGTGCGAGTGCCATGCATATGTTTAGGGATGTTTGGCTCTAAGCCTATTTTGGAAGTGTTCATAGGGAAAAATGGGTAAGAATGCTCGCCTGAGAATTAAAAAATGACTAGTTTTTATCCTTTTATTCAAGTGAGTAATTTTTTTGTTTACTAAATGAAAGTTTTGTTTTACTACTTGTTCGAGACTATTACATTAAGAGTTTATAAGATGTTTGAATGAATTTATAAGATGTAAAAAGAGGTTGGGGAGAAGGAACTTAAAGTTGTAGATGATGAGCTTATTTTAAAGCTTGTTTTTTCAAAAATATTTCTAAAGCTTATAAACAGTCAAATAGTAGTAGCTTATAAAAGTCAAATAGCTTATAAATTGTTTTGATCGACTTATAAGCATAGGCAAACACCCGGCCATTAATACAATGATTGATTGGATGCAAACATCATGTTCTATATTAGAAATATACAGTAGATGTATCTTTTATTATATACGAGGGGAACACCACTTTAATATGGAAGTTTTAAAAGAAGAGCTCAAAAACAAAACAATAATGACACTAGAAATATGACAATTGAAATGAGAATCGGTATCGAAAAGAAACATGACAATTGAAGTAAGAATGAGAGAATATATATTTTAAGTGACTCATTATTTATTCATAGATGAGTTATAAAATAAGGTTGCGTTTTTTGATGCAAAAGAAAATGAGAGAAAAGAGAAAATTACCCAATAAATTTCATAAAATATTTACAACACCAAATTGGAGAGATAATATTTTCTCTCCATTGTAGTGCAAATGAAGGGGAAAAATAGAAAATGTGAGAAAAGAGGTAGAATTTATAGGGTGATTTTCTCTTTTCTCTCATTTTCTTTCGCATCAAAGAGAACGCAACTAAGTCTTTTAGGAAAAGACAGAAGGTGATTTTCTCTTTTCTTTCCTTTTCTCTCCATTGTAGTGCAAATTGTTGTATATTTAAAATGAAAAGAATTCACCCTTTTATATTAATTTATATTAATGCAGACGTTCTACTTTTACTTTTAATATTTTGGGGACGGAATTCACAAATTGCATCAAAAGATCTGCACAGAAGCTAGGTGAAGTAGTACCCTAACAACCAATTATTTACTGTATTTTTTAGAAAAATTTCAGACTTTTCACTCCGTTAGATTATCTTTGATCTCAGCTCCTCTCAACTCTCGAGCTATATACTTCTTTTTGCTTATGGGAGGTGTTGTTTTTCATTATTCGAGATCGAGTGGTGGAATGTAAGCATTCCTTCTCCTATCTATCATCACTGCTCATCATCTAAGTTTTGCAGTGTTCATAATCCGGGTTTAAAACTCGTTTAATCTTTTAATTTGTAGCTGATATTAGAATTTCTTTGATTCGCGTACATTGTTGCAAGATTTTTTACTTTCTGGATTCAAGAGTTTGAAATCCAGTTGACTGGTTCTACCTCTTTGGAGGAGTTGACCCTCAGTCCCAAAATTCAACCTTCTGAATCTGAATGCTAGATTCCTTAATCCCCTCTCTGAAACATTTCATCAAACACCAACCCTACATTAATCGAAGGCCATGGATTTCGAGCCGATATTCCCAGCCAAACTGCAACGGCTATGGAGCGCTCTCGAGCTCCGTGTTCTGGTCCTCGTCAGCCTCCTCCTCCAAGTCATCCTCATCTCCACCGGAAACCGGAGGAAATACTCCAAGAGAAAATGGGTCGCCGTCATTCTCTGGTTCTCTTACCTCTCCGCCGACTCCGTCGCCACCCTCGCACTCGGCGTTCTCTCTCAGGCCGGCGACGACTCTAAAAATGCCCCCGACCCCAAGCATACGATCAACGTGTTCTGGGCTCCTTTCCTTCTGATGCACCTCGGCGGCCCCGACACCATCACCGCCTACGCCCTGGCCGACAACGAGCTCTGGTCTCGCCACCTGCTGGGGCTGGTCGGCCAGGTATCCGTCGCCATCTACATCTATCTCCGATCATTCACCGGCACGCGTTTGGATTTCCTGTGGATAGCGGTTTTCTCCGCCGGAGTCGTCAAGTACGGGGAGCGGAGTTGGGTCCTCTTCTCCGCCAGTAAAGATCGGTACCGTGATTCGTTGATTTCAAGGCCGGATCCGGGGCCCAACTACGCCAAGTTCACGGACGAGCTTATTTCTAGAGAGAGTGAGGGGTACAGAGTCTCTCTTGGAAACGCCATCGACCACTTCTCCTCCTCGACTATAATTGATCAAGCCGCTGTTCATAAAGCAGGCGCCGATCAAACCGATGATTGTGAAGCAGGTACCGATCAAACCGTTGATCGTGAAGCAGGCGCCGATCCAACCGTTGATCGTAAAGCAGGGCCCGATCAAACCGTTGATCGTGAAGCCTTTCTCTTGGAGAAAGCCGGTTACTTCTTCGAAACATTCAAGAAGCTTTTCGCTGATCTTATCCTCAGCTTCCAAGACCGTGAAATGAGCGTTTCTTTCTTCAACGGATTGGAATGGAAGGAAGCTTTTACCATAGTTGAGATTGAACTGGGATTGGTATTCGACTTGTTCTACACCAAGTCTCCCCTGGTCAACTCCGGAGCTGGGACACCTCTCCGGATTTTCAGCTGCTCCTCAACCGTTGCCGCACTCGTCGTCTTCATCGCCGTCGTCAAGAAAAACGAGTACCCGGAAAACGAAGTGATCATCACTTATATCTTGCTCGTGGGTGCTGTTTTTCTTGAGTTGTATGCGATCGTGATACTTAAGCTGTCCAAACCTGATAGCAAGAGGTGGTCGAATATGATGGGACAGTACAACGTCTTGAATCACTGCCTCAACTATAGGCCGAAGCGCGTTAAGCGTCACCGGTATCTTGAAAGGTTGGAATCCGTTATGGAGAAGTTGGTTCAATATCTTGAGAATTTGAATAAGTTTCTCGAGAAGTACTTGTTTTGGAGGTATGAGACCGTTGAGGATGAGTTAAAAAAATTGATTTTCATTGAGGTGAAGAAACGAGCCAAAGGTGATTCTAAGAATTCAGATAGCTATTGGAAGGACAAGATCTTGCTAGAAGAGATGGACTGTTTCCACAAGAACGACAAGGTGGAGTTCGATCAGAGTCTTCTCATGTGGCACTTGGCCACGGACATCTGTTACTACACTGAGTTAGAGATGAAGGTGGAGTTGGGAGAAGATGCAAAGAAGAAACGTGACGAATGCAGGTGGATGTCTGATTACATGATGCATATGTTGATCATGTCCCCTTTCATGCTCCCCAGTGGGATAGGACAGATTCGTTTCCAAGATACATATGCCGAAGCTAATGAATTCTTCAAGTACGAGAAGAAGCTGAGTGCAACAGAGGCTTGCAAGATGTTATCAGGAGTGGATGCTAGGTTCATACCGTCGGACATGAAAGGGGACAGAAGCAAATCACTGTTTTTCGATGCCCGGAGGCTTGCTAAGTCTTTGTGTGACCTAGAAGGCAACAAGAGATGGGATAAAATAGCTCAGGCCTGGGTGGATATGTTGACATTTGCAGCGGCGCAATGTAGTTGGACTGATCATGCCGAGAAGCTAAATCAAGGAGGCGAGCTTCTTACTCATGTATGGCTGTTGATGGCACATTTTGGCATGACGGATCAGTTCCAGATTTCGCAGGGCTATATCAGAGCGAAACTGGATTTGAAGTAGAGGCGAAGAGCGTGTAAGCGTGGGTGCTTCGTGTAGTGTAGCTTTTCAGCATGCGTATACTATGTGTGAACTAGTAGTGTTGAAATTGGTTCAGTTGTTCTGTTTATTTACTTATTGTTCAATGATCGGATTTTCACTTTTACTCCGGCAAACACCAAGCAGTAATGATATCCACTACTCCCTCTCCAACGGGAATGCATATTATACAAACGTTCGATTCTGGCCTTTCGCTTTTAATCTCCTTTTGCCCTCTGAGGACTCCTACCGCTCTTCCCCATCTTCAGCAGCTAGTCTGACCCCACGGCCGTCGATGCACAAAGCGCTCGAACTGTGCATAAAATCCACACTACTTGTGACTTGCGAATGAGTGGATATGAACCCACAGTACTAGGTAAAATCTGAAGGGAATTTTAATGTGTTTCTTAAGGTGTGGGTAGTTTCTTTTAAAACCAAAAACGAAAAACGATTACAAATGTGTACTCCCACAATGAAATCTCACAATGAACTCTCAACCAAACTATTACACAAGCAAAGCTTGATTTCACACAACATAGCTACCAGCTTTTGTTTTGTTCTTGCCTCCTCGCTATTCCTTGCTCAATGTCATTGGCCGACGCAACTGCAGATTCTGAGACGTTCTCCATGTCCAACGTGTCGAGCCTATTCGCCAGAATTGATGGTATTTCCTGGAGTTCTCTGCAGTCCTTAAGCACAAGGCGCTGCAGAACAGGAAAACAATCATCTGAGGCATCCCAAGAGACTAGATCTATGGATGCAATCAGCAAGAACCTGAGACGACCAAAGCCATCAGCATCTGTCTTCCATGACCCTCTGACGAATGAATTATCTTTCAACTTGAGAATCTCAAGTTCGACAATCTCTCCCAAGATCGACATAGACTCCCATCTCATGTATGTGCCTGATAGTGTGAGCTTCTTCAACCTTGATGGGAAACAGCTCAGATGAAGCCGAGTATCAGCTGCCGGTTCATTTACGAGCTTCATATTTTCAAGAAACTGCAATTCCTTTATGGAGTTGGGGTCCGAAATGGTGGATAGCCGCCCTCGGATACCCAATGTCTTCAGGTTAGGCGCCCTCTTGATCACATCTTTCGTGCAACTCGCGCATGCCAGTCTAGTTAGTGTCTGGAGGTTTTTGTGAGCTTCCTCACCCTTCCCTTCTATGGCTAGAAGAATAGCTGCTTTTGTCACTATATGCTTCAGCTTCGACATCCTCCACATATTAGCTTTGATTTCAAGGGAAGGCGACCGGGTTTCCACTACCAGAGTTTCTAGGTTGAAGAGGGAAGAGATGGTTGCAGGAATGACATGAAGCTCATCACAAGAGATGGAGATGTAGCTCAGAAGCCTCAGTTTGGTGAACCAATTATGAAATTTAGTGAAGTTGATGTACCTGCACTCTAGAACCCTGAGGAACTTGAAATGCCTACGGATATTAGAACGGTCTTTTCGATGTAGGACGACCTTTTCTTCCTTATTGTGACACAGAATAGAACGAACAACTTTTCCCTTGTGTTTGCTAGTAAGCAATTCAGAGAGATTTGAGTAGACGCAGAGACGGCGACAGTATTGACTGATAGTAACCGGACACGTTCTGATCTCTTGGTAGAAATCTTGCTCCGCAGCTTTGTGTTTGCAAAATCCATATAATAGCGTATGAAGACGGCACGTTTTAATCGGGCCATTTGGGTACATTTTGCGAACCACGACCAAATTTCTGATGCATAATTCGTCCAAATACTTCTCTGCAATCTTTTCCAAGGGCAATGAGCTTCGAACTCGAACAAGTCCTTCTGCAATCCACAAGCGAGTCAATGTGGCAAAAGGGATCTCATGATTTTCAGGAAACATTCCCAAATAGAGGAAGCAATTCTGCAAATGTTCGGGCATTTTACAGTAACTCAACTCTACACGCTTGTCGACATTGTGCTGAGCACCGTAGTCTGCAATGTACGTGCACACATTCTCAGACACCATCTTCCACCACTCCTCTGCCAGATCCTTAGCTGCTTCTGTCGAAGACCCGATCACGAGGCTGCTTGCAACTGCAACTATTGCAAGAGGCGATCCTTCACACTCTTTGGCTATTCGTTTCCCACTAGATCTCAAAGTCTCTGGGAAAGCATCGAGCTTCCCAAATACTTGCAGCTGCAATAGTTCCCAACTTTCCCTTTCATTCAGGAAGCGCAGCGCATGAGGCTGCTTCTCAATGATATGATTGTTGCGACTCGTGATCATGAGTTTACCTTTATTCGGCAGAATTTCTCTGATGCTGCTCACGGATTCGGCGTCCCATACACCATCTGCAACTAGAAAATATCTGCTCTTCTTCAAATAGCCTCTAACTGCAGGGATTAACGTCTCCTTGCTGACCCTGTATTCCTGCCAATATTTCTCAAAAATCTCAAGACATGAATTGTCCTCACTGGGCAGTTCAGGTACATCAAACAACACCACTAACTCCTCATAACGAACCGTGCCTTGTTTGATAAGCTCCTTTAGAATGATGAGACCTAAATAATACTTTGTCATGAGTTGTGGAGGGATATCATGAACCCAAATGAGAGTGGGAATCCTTGATCGAATCCTCTCGTCTTGATAAATCCTGGATGGCAACGTCGTTTTCCCTATTCCGGGCATGCCGGTGATGGCAATAACATCGAGTTCCTCAGTTTCTTCTAAAACAGAGCTGATTAGAGTCTGTACCTCATCTTCAAAACCAACAACATACTGCATTGGTGCAACCTCGGAATCCTCTATCTTTAGCTGCTCGGTTGGAACCTGTAAAATTAACAATATTGTAGTCACTTTCAAAAGAAAACTAGTTGGCTGTTGCTTTGTTCCACATCTATCCTATAATGTGCTCGACAATTCAATCGTAAAAATCAGTAAATCCTGACATGAATATATCCTTATCCGGGCCAAGACGTACTTAATTAGTTGGGGAAAAGTTGAACATTATAAGGATATCTCAAAGTAAGTGTGTGAAATGACTTGTATACCTGCAGATTTTTATCACGTTTACGTTGGTTTCTGAGATCTCCTTCGTATGACTGCATCCTGCGAGTGATGGGATCCAACATACCCGATCTAATGGACTTGACGGATGATCCGAGTGCGTAGTTAAGCCTTGGATAAATGATATACTTGCGAAGGAGTGTATTCTTGAGCTTGGCCGCTGCCATTCGGACGGACCAATAATCAAAGGTGTCTTCCGCTTCGCACCATACCTCCTTCGTCTGCCTTTCCAGATCCATTTCCCTCCATTGCTCCGCCTGCTGCAGATTACTGGCCGCATCCATAAGGATTGTCTTTAAACCGAGCACGTCTTTTTGCAGCGATTGGAACTCATTAACTGCCGAGGACACCATTTTCTGCTCTAAAGTCAGAAGCCCTCAGCACATTAAAACTGTATATATATGACTCATCTATCTTTCAACACATAGAGACTGATCGGGCAAATGTTAGTTGTTAGGTTAGTGATGTTAGTACGGCAAGCTCCCAATAACTCCAAGAAAATCCCCAAGCCCACCTTATATCTTCCACAATTCGCTCCCACAAGGGATCGAACCCGGGTCAGTCCTTCAAGGGAGGAGCCCGGTGGCCAGATGCACTAAATGTTAGGACTGCTGTACGCACCACCGAACCAATATATTGTTTGTTGAGTATGTTCACTCTTATAGGATGTGTAATTAGCATAACCTTAATTATTTTTTTAATTTTTTATTTTTTTTCATATTCCATAATAATTAATATTTACTTATTAGGATTTCAATTTATAAAATTAATTGAGCTTCTAATCTATATTGTATTTGGACTAATTATTTCCATATAAGGAAATGATCATCTTCAATGAGACGTCTCAAAATAGCAAATGTGTCATCTGCAATGAAACGGAGGGAGTATATTTTTAGTATCTCCAAACGAGTATTTTAACTCGTTGCCCCTATTACTTTTACGGATAAAACTCGATGATTATTTTACCATATATTAATAAATTTATATGTTTACCATGTACATACAAAATTAATGTGGTAGGTAAAGTTGATGACTAATTGTTAAATTATTCTCCCTCCATTCTATTACATTAATCTTATTTGTTATTTTAAATATATCGTCATATTTCATTAGTCTTATTCTTTAAATGAAAAGAATTAACCTTTACTTTTTAGTATGGATCCTGTACTTTTCACTTTTAACATTTGCACATAAAATCCGTGTAGAAAATATTCAATACATGAATTTTCGTCACACACAATGCAAATTATACACCAATTTCCCGATCTCATACAAGAATATTACCTTGGGTCTCCCAATTTCAGTGTCAATGGACTGATTAATCCCTCTGAAAGAGTAGATGAGACGAAAATATATCACATAAGCCTCAAAATACAAGGCGAATCCGCAACAATTTCAGCTGATTCGCGAATAGTGTTGCCGGTGGCGGCGATATTGGCAGGTGGAGAGAGAATTTGGGAAGGCGGCGATATTGGCCAGTGAAGAGAGAGAATATGGGAGGAGCATGTAGAGAGAGAAAGAGAGCTCACGAAAGAGGGGTTAAAATTAGGAATTTATTTTTATTTTTATTTAAAAATACATACTGGAAAAGGCGGGTGTAGACAACAGGCCGCTATCACTGTTGTCTTTATGTAAATAATGCGGTGATAGACAACAAAATATATAACCTGTCATCTATAATCATATAGACAACGGGTTTTCAACTGTTGTAAGTTAAAACAACACTAAAATGAAATTAGAGACAACAGACTTAATATAAACTGTTGTCTATAACATTATAGACAATACAAATACTAAATCCATTGTCTATGGCCTGTTGTCTATAGTCAAAATTCTTGTAGTGACATATTAGTGAAATGGGACGAAGGGAGTGATTATTAATGTAATCTATCCCTCTTTTTGTATAATTGTAAATAAAGTAATACCCCCTTCGTCCCCAATACTAGTATGACTTGACTTTTTGCACATGTCAATTGATGTACTATGTTATTCACTACATGAAAGTAAGTAATATAGTACTCCCTCCGTCCCGTGACATTAGTCCCATTTGAATATGACACAATAACCAAGGCATGCTGAGATAAAGAGGTTTAAAAGGTGTTTTTGTGTGTTAAATTATTTCCTTTTAAGGAAATGAGACTAATAAATGGGACAAACAAAAAAGGAAAGTGAGACTAATGCCACAGGGACAGAGGGAGTATTCATTTCATCTTACTTCAATATTCAATAGTCATGTATATTATATTAGGATGTTTCACTTTAATAGTCTTATTTTTTAATATGTAAAGAATTAATAACAACTACATTTCTCATACTTTTCACTTTTAAGTTTTAACAACTATATCTAAAATTTCGTGATATGATTGTTGAAGTGAGACGGATGAATCATGAGATATAAGTTGGCACTACTACAAAAACGCACATAGACAACACATCTACGACAACGGTTCCGTGTGTTTCCTGTTGTTATATCCCTAAAAAGTGTTGTCGTTTTAAAAACTGTTGTCTATGAGCGAGAGAGTACGCTCATAGACAACAGTGTTTTATGAACCGTTGTTGTATAGTGTTGTTGTATATAAATTTCACAACAGTGTATAAAATTGTTGTCGTTTAGTGTTGTCGTAATTTATAACAACGTTTGCTTTTAACCGTTGTTGTATGCTTTGTTGTTATTTATCAAAAAAATCAATTTTGTTTGAGTTATTATTAAGAAAGAAAAAGGGGGAACGAGAAAACGGGATTCTCCCTAGCTCTCTGGCCCTAATTTTCTGCACTTTCCCTCAATCTTCATCTCCGGAATCACCGATCGGGCTTCTCCCTCTCCATGACTGCTGCCAATCGGGGTTTACGAAGGTCAATCTGAATGATTGCTCGAATTTGAGCGACTTTGGCTAGGTTACATAGTGCGACGCTGAGCTTTTAGCACTACAAGGAAGTTCTCGACTTCGGCCTAGGGCTCGTCGCGACGTCGTTCTCGAGATTCTGAGGAAGTTCTGGATAAATCCAGACGCCGCCGCGGACTCCAGATCGGAGGCGCCTGCACCGCGCTGAAGCCGTGGATGTCGGTGGCTCTGTTCCTGCTGCGGGAGAGGTTCAAGGGGGAGGAATCGAAGTGGAGATTCTACTTCGATGTTCTTCCCCAAGGATCTAGGTTCTGCTTCACTTGTTCGGAGTTTGCTGATTTCTCGATCCTTTTGCTTACTGTTGATTGTTGTCTGATAATTTAGGGGATGAGAGAGAAACGAAACACTTGGAAGCCATTGAAGGAGCAGATTCCCGCCTCTGCCTATTTCAGATCGATTGCTCGATATGACTCCATCGACGCCGCGGTTGGCGGCGTCACCGGCGTCTTCCACCTCGCTTTCTCCTGTACTATCGATGAAGATCCTCAGGTTTTTTCCCTAAATGAGTGCGATTTCTACTGCCTATTTTTCTTCGAGTACTTTTTCATGGCTTATGATTATTGTATAAATTAACCATCAATTATCACGATTATTTGATTGAATCCATTTAGTTCAGTGCACATATCGCACTTGAAATGAAAAACGATGAATTTCGAACTGGCAAAAGTGTGAATTTTAGTTCATTTAGTACTAGCATAGATTATCTTTGAATTTGAACTACATCTGTTCAAGCATTTTACTTTTTTTTTTTTTTTCAATTTGTGAGCTGTTGATTAACGTTTTATTGCTCATTGCCGGTGGATTTAGTGGGAGCTGTTGGACCCTGCAGTTAAGACGATAAACGTACTGACAGCAGCCAAAAATCCTCTTTTCACACTCATTTTAGTGCAGTTAAGGGGGCTTTTCTCGTGGGACTATCTGTTTCAAAATATGTGACCGTGATCTTTAGGATTTCTGAAAATATGTAAGGGAATCAAGCAAATTTGACAAATAGCCGCCACTGAAAAGATCATAGATTTATAGATGTACAAAGTACGAGTAAAATTTCTAGTTGAAATATACGATTCAGATGATTTATGCAGTAAAGGCCTGCCACAAATAGATGTTTTAATTTGTTTGATATCAGTCTATTTTGGAGATTTGGTCACATTTTATACGGTATCAAGTTTTCAAGGTACCTTCGAACTTACTATCTGTGAAATGGTGGAGGTCATGGGCTCTCGTACTAATTGGAGTATTTAATGATACTTCTCTTTCTGTATATTGATGTGGATATTGGCTCATCATCTGTATCCAGGGGAGTAATCGGTCTCGTTCTTGGATATGTCACGAGCATTGTTGTTGATCTTGCCATTGTTATTGAGGTGTGTCTACTTTTTCTCCACCTTTTAACTAAATCAGTAGTTGAACTTCTTATTGGGGCTTGTTCCTTTGATCAAGATTTGCTTAAATAGAATTTATTTGAATGTGAACGACACATACCTCCTAAAAAGCAAATTATCAACTAGATTCAGATTTTGCACTAAGACGTAGGAACTGTAGTTTTACAGAAATAAAATTTGTGAAAGTTAGCGCTAATCACACAGTCAACGGCCGAAGAAAAAAAAACGCAGAGGTTCTTACTCTCCTTTCTGATTTTCTAAATATAGCTGTTTGATTTTCCATTCTTAATGCAATACATAACAATTTCATGGCGGTATACAAACAGAATTTGGCGATTTCCTTACTTTTTTCCTCCAACATTTTCAGTTTCTCTTATGTCTATTTATAGGTGGAAGGAAGCTACTTAGATCCTGCTTCTAATCTACTATTACGATATGAGGTGAGCCCCTAATTAGCATACCTAGTGATTTAAGTTAAATAGCTAAGCGCTGGGCTGGTAGAAATTCATAGAGTTGCTGTTTTAATTTATTTATTCTTTCTTGCTTTATGGGAATGTTGGTTTATGTATTCTGTTATGAGTTTCTTAACAAGTGAAATATTATTATGAGATATCAAGTTTTGATGAACTGAAAGTTGAGAGAGATGAACTGCTCTTGATAGGCTGCTCATTTTCTTCCTCAGTTTACTTTCTTTCAAAAATGTCAAAATCTAAACTTATAAAACTGCTATACTTCTTAATATTTCTTTTTTTTCTTTCTTTCTTTTTTCTGTTTGGATTTGATTGCTGTTAATTCCATTAATATTTTTTGATTAGCTCAAGAGGTTCACTTTCTCAGTGTTTGAATATATGTAGGAGTCATTTATTCAATTTCAATTGTGTTTCAAGGTTTCTTTTCTTCGAATGTTGCCAACTTTTTTGTAAGGTAATATTGAAACTTGTGCTAGCATGGTTTAATCAGACATTCGTCCTAAATTTGTCCAAGTGTTTATCTTCTATTAGACATTGCTTATTTCATCTACGTTCTTTTCTAGTTTATGTGGCTTTACCTTATTATTATTTTTGGATTTTGTAGGATATGATTCTCCAAAGGAACCGAGAGAAGAAATTCAAGGACGGATGTTCTTGTTCCTTTTATATGTGTCAATATGGGGTACTATTGGATGATCTCTTTAACTTGAACTCCTCCTTTGACGATTTTTTTGTTATGGTTTTTTTTTTTTTAAAAATTGACTATGACTAAAACTTGGAGACCTTGTAATGAATGATTGTATTCATCTTACTTTTTTATTTATAATATTTCAAATTTATGTAATCTGATTTTATTTTATCTTAGATTTAATTGCTTTACTGAATTATATATATAAAAATATGTGTAATAATTAAATAAAACGACAATGTTAAATTTCACATATACGACAACGGTTTTTAAACTGTGGTCGATTCTGGTGTATACGACAACAGGTTTACAACTGATGTTAAATGGTGTTGTCATTCTAACAAAACAACAACAGTCTACGACAACAGTTGAAACACCGTTGTGGTAATATATAACGACAACGGTTCAACATACTGTTGTCTATGAGCGCGTATCTACGACAACACAGCCTACGACAACGGTTCGAAATTGAGAAAGACAACGGGTATTAACTGTTGTCGAAGAACTTTTTTGTAGTAGTGTGGATTCATATATCATCCAACATGCATTTTTAAAACGCATTTAAATGTGGGAAACGAAGGTAATTGGCCTTCTTTTGTCGATCAACCAAACAAACCGAAAAACAACTCCCTTCCCATCCCGTTCATCAATGGCGGATGTGGCAGTGACTTTCTTGTTGGAAAATGTAAAGGAGTTAATCCTTTACGCAGTAAATCAACTGAGGCAAGGACAAGAGTTGGTAAGGTGGATCGAGTACGAATTGGAGACGCTCATACCTCAACTAGATAGGATTGAAGCCGCTCCCGCTTTTCATGGAGAAATCATCGATCAATATACCGGAAAGATTAGAGAAGCGATCCGCAGAGCGGAAGACCTGGTCGAGACTTACACCAAAACAGAGATACGGAGGGATGCCGCCACCGTCAAATACCTAATCTATGCAGGCAGGCTAATGGAGATCTCCAGGCAGCTGCATCATTCTAAACAAGAGATCTCCATATACAGAGGGAAGTTACAAACTGCCCTACAGTTTTCGTCTGAAGCAGAAGAAGCCATTGAGCAGCAGCCGCAGCAGCAGCCTCCTACTGTTCCTTCTTACTTGAGGCGCTGTCTACGTCATCTCCTACTATTCCCCCCGGACATTCCAGTGCCCGCGAGAAGACTGATTGCCTTGTGGGTTGCGGAAAAAATTGTTCATCCCAACAAACACACTAACGAATCCGCAGAACAGATTGCGGAACGCTACCTGAATGAGCTGATAGATCGAGATCTCATACTCGGTGCAAGCAGAAACCGCAGCGGAAGAGTGAAATCCTGCAAGATCGACAAAGCCAGATGGGACGCGTTGAGGAAGGAAGCTTCGGATTTTCTCAAGGACAGTGGCGGTGAGATACAGCGCCTCGTTGATGGTTTTACTGTTGAAGAATCGGACTCCTACATTGAAGTGTATAGTAACACCGGAACAGTTTCCCACCCGGTGCGGGAGTATCGATCTGTCGTCTCCTTCTCGTCTTTTAACACTCAAGAAGGAGATAAACCAGGATTGGAAATTGGCGGTTTCCTCAGCCCGATGCTTCATCTGGTTGAATGTGCTCGATCTCGAGCGAGTATTCCGGCCGAAACTGCCCGACACGCTCGGTAAGCTCATCGCTCTCAAGTATCTGGGCTTGAGGTGGACTTACCTCGAGATCCTTCCCGATTCCGTCGACAAACTGTTCAGTTTGCAAGTGCTGGACGTGAAACACACCTACATAAGCGTTCTTCCTAGATCCATATGGCGGATGCAGTATCTGAGGCATTTGTACCTGAGCGAGGCCTACCGCACCAGATTCCCCGATCCCCAGTCGAAGGTCACTCTCACTGCCCTTCAGACACTCTGGGGTGCCTTTGTCGACGAGGACACCCCTCTCGTACGAGGGTTGAGTAAACTGCTCAACATCCGAAAGCTGGGACTCGCCTGCAGGACAACGGCATCAAATGTCGACCAAATGTCGAAACAGTTAGAGGCCATCGACACGTGATCTCGAAACTGGAGTTTCTCGAGTCTCTAAGGCTCAAATCACGGGACGCGAGTAACAAACCCGTCCACCTGCGTCTCACTTCCTTGGAGGGAAACCGTAAGCTTTCAGTACTTTATCTGCTCGGAAAGTTGGACAAGCGCATCCTCTGCAGACTCCCTGTTAGTCTCACTAATGTGACGCTCTCCGGGTGGTCCGAGCTGGATTTGGATCCACTGGAGTTTCTCGGGAGGCTTCCCAATCTTATGATTCTTCGACTATTCGGTCAGTCAGTTGTCTGCAATAAGATGCGTTGCGTTGGAAGGGGTTTTCGAAAGCTTAAAGTTCTTTGGATTTGGAAGCTTGATAAGCTCGAGGACTTGGAAGCAGAGGAAGGGACTATGCCATGTTTGGAGGAACTGGAGATCAGGTCATGCAGGAATTTGAAAGCTCTTCCTTGTCATCTGCAACACGTTCTTGAGCTCAAACTCACGAGTATGCCGCTAGCATTCGTGCAAACAGAGGGCGGCAAATATGCTAAAGTCGAGCATGTTCCTAATGATGATGATCAGTACATTTTGACCAATAATTCGGAAACAGATGATCCCGTTTCTTCTTCTCCTGATGCTGGTCAGTACAAACCGGCGATTGTTTCTGATACAGAGAATCTCATTTCTTCTTCTCTTGATGATGATCAGTACGTAACAAACACTTCGGAAATCGAGGATCTCATTTCTTCTTCTCCGTTAGTAGAACCTACAGAGCTCCAGGATCAATTTTTTGACGAAGAAGCCATCTAGGTATATATCTTTCGAATTTTCTCATTTATATTCCATCTAATTTTGTAATGCTTTAGTCTCTAATGTGTGTTTACTTTGAATGAATTGATTTAGGGACTGCTAGATGACATAGGGCTAGATTTATCCAATGCGTTTAGGAATTCAAATTTCACGATTAGTCTCAAATCTAAAAGAAAAGTGCATGCTTAACCTAGTCCTTGTGATGATACTAATTTTCTTCCCGTATAAGATCCTCTATTGCATTTCGTTATCATCTTTCCTATTACAGTGTTGAATGATTGACACGTGTGAAAAACATTTCCATAATCAGTAGGATTAATATATCTCCATTCATTCCTGCAGGATTACATGGGATGAGACGACGGTGCGTGGATTCAAGTGTTGTGTCTTTGGCATCCTTACTCAAGTCGCAGTACAATAAAAGGCAGCTTCGGCTGCTCCTGTTTGAATGGTTTAAGTTTTTCCTTTTCAATTTAAAACGAGGATCAATAATTGTTCGTCAATTTTCTCTATCTGATAATTCGAACCTGATGTCTTATCAAATATGAACTTGTTACGGTTAGTTGTTATATGTGCTTGTATTGATTATTGGCTTGGATTACTTGATTTGTAATATGATTTTTATAAACTTCTTTTTAACAAAAAGAAATCTTACTTGTTTCAATTGACACATCATGGTTGGCAAATGGTATCAATGCATCAATACTGTACATAATAGAATAGGTACGGTTCACTCGCATGTGGAATTAATTATCATGTTTTTTTTTTCAAAAATTAATTTCTAAATTCTCATAACTTTAATTTAATACTATTAATGCATTACTTTTATTTAATTAACTATTCCAAAATCGATGGATAAGAAAGTACGGATTAAAATAAGGAACCTGAAATCATTAAATAAAATAAAGCAAGCCTAGCCGGTCATAAAGTAACACAAAATGTTTTCAACAAAAGAACGCAAAATACAATTAGGAATAAAAAACTAAAGCAACCGAAATTGAAATAGTTTTCAGTCTCTACTCTACAAACAAAACACCAAAACCTGTTCTATATATATACTATTACGAGTGTGAAATGTGACTTTAAAAAAAAAAAAAATTGATTCGACTATTTTATCTTTATTAGAATAAGAGGGTGTTTGGCTAAGCTTATAAGCTACTTTAAGTTGCTTATAAGCTGTTGAGAGCTTATAAGCACTCTAAAAGTGTTTGGCAAATTAAGCTCCTAAAGAGCTTATAAGCTCCCAAAATAAGCTCTAAGTTCTTATAAACACTCTAAAAAAATAAGTTTCCCCACCCCAACTTATTTTTTCAGAACTTGACTTTTTCATTGTAAAACTTCATACTCCCTCGTTCCATAGCACTAGACAAATTTGATATTGGCACAACAACCATGGAACACAAGATTAAGGCTATAAAGTGTAACTAACAACTTTATTAGGGGGAACTTTAAAGTGACGCCAAGTTCAATTAATAGAAACAAAAGTCAATAAAGGACAATAATCTGTGTCAGCATTAAATGCTGAAAAAATTTCTTGTGTTGGCTAATTACAATAAGGGTTGGCTAATTTATGCCAAATAAGAAAATGGATCTACTGCTATGGGACGGCTCAAAATAACTATGGGACGGAGGGAGTATTATTTTTATATTTCTATTATAAACACTTTCATTTGATTGTAAAAAATAATAAATTCCAAATTTTTTTAGTTTTCAGATTTTAATTTATTTTGAGTTTATAAGTTCTTCTATCCAAACACTTTGAAATCGTATAAGATCTTAAATTTAAGAGCTTATAAGCTCTTAAAACATGTTATAAGAACTCGGTGCTTATAAGCTCCTCAAATTAAGTTTAGCCAAACACCCTCTAAATCTTTGAAATATTAATATTATCATTATATATTGAGATATATCTGATCTTATATTATATACCATAGTAATATTAACGGTAATATTAATATTCTAAAGATTATTCAATAGTGAGAGTAAAATAGGTACATCAATTTTTGTAAACAAAACACTTTTTATAATAGAATATAGTAGTAGTATAGATACAATAGATAGTAGATATGATTAATAAACTCAAAATGTGGAATTTTAAAATTTTCATTATTTTGCTATAAATGTTTACTAGTACTCGCCCACGCGCGATGCGCGACATCGTGAGTTACGAATATTTAATAAGAGCAGCAAAACGGAACGTAAACATATACACACTAAGAACAGACAAATATAATGTTAGTGCACTACAACAACACGATATCTATATATTATACTAAAGTAAAATACTTTGTTTTTGTTTTCCCTCCTAAATTCTTGATTTTTGAGCCTTTTTTATTTTTTTTATAAGTATAATTAAGTGTTTATTTGTATTATGTCATTTCCTATGCAATATTTTTAATACACTTATTCTTATGGGAAAAAAAAATCATTTTTGTTCATTAAAGTAAAACACATTAATTCAATTTAAAGTATGAATAACAAAATTTGACCAAGTAATTTGTTCATGTTTTTCTCAAATGTATAAATGCTCTTCAATTTCATATCGTATATATGTGACTATAAAGAATTTAAATACTATAATCTCTTTATGCATCCTCATTTTTTCTTCACACACCTGCATAATTGATTAACAATAGATCGTGCACTGCAATATATAGTACTACATGTTATGAATCATATCAAATTACAATTACAAAATTTATCCATACTTGAAACTTTGATAAGAAATTCTATGAAAATGAACTAGAAATCTAAAAATGTATGGTATTATACTCATCCATGCAGCATAAAAATCGTGCCATGTTCGTATAGGAATTCCTTTTTTTTTTTTTGGTTTAAGAAACAAAATTAAATTATTAATTAAAGCAACAATTATATATCTTTGAATTAATATCACTCATACTATTTGAATTAAATTATAATTATGTATGTATAATATTAAATATTAATACTATAGTATGTTATAAATAAAACTAATGCAGTATGTTTTATAAATACAATATATTGTAGTACTTGAAAAAAAAAAAAAAAACTAATTTTCCGTGCATCGCACGGGTACAAGACTAGTGTTATATATTTCGGAACACTTCCTTATATACAACATTTGTTGTCCCGCCTGACGCGTCAACGTGAGCTACTAAATCAAAAAAATAAACCCTACAAAAACAAATTGAATACTAAAATAACCGAACCCTAAAAAAAGAGACTATTTTGCAAATGTGAATAAGAAAAAAAAAAAAAAAAACGTAAAGTCATGTCTTAATTTAAGTGAAAACCGTAAATTATAGCTTGTTTATGAAATTTACATATATGAACAATTAAGTTTTTCATGATTTATTTTAAGTGACTTATAAATATTGTGTCACCCAATGTATGATATATTTATTTTATTTCTGTTATATTTTCGGGCCCATTAAACTTTGGCCGATATCTTGTTGTTTTAGACCACTAAGTTAAATAAAAATTACAGAAAAGAAAACCGGAATAAATAGGAGAGAATTTAACACGTGACATTAAAGAAAATAAAAGTAAATTATAAATATTTGTTAAAATACAAAATTACAATTGTTTGAAATACAAAATTGAAATATCAAATAATAGAAAATGATATGAGAATTTTTTTTTTTTGGTGATTCAAAGTATAACAATATTGGTGTCTATTAGTAGAGAATTGAAATCCATAATTTATGGTATAATTTTTAATCTTTTTAAATAAGTATTTATCTACATTATTTTGAAAATAAGATTTATTTTGATGTAATTATTTCCACCAATAAATATTTGCTAAGTGGCAAGGAGGAAAGAGAAGAGGGGAAAGAGAGAAGAGAAGATGATGGATGTTTTTTTTTTTGTGTTCACACTGGTGCCTATTCTATTTAGGTTTAGACCCCTGAAGTTATAACTTATTGTAAAATTACCCCCGAAATCAATGCTAAATTAAATAACTTCATTCTTATTTCTCACGGGAGGACTTATTTGCACAGGATCCCTTCCATATATATATAGGGATCCTGTGCAAATAAGTCCTCCCGTGAGAAATAAGAATGAATCTCATCCATCTATCTAATAAAATCGGCGGCTGAGATTTCATATCTGATTAATTCCATATGTATTAATTCATTGCTTTTATTTAACTGAAGGGCATTTTGGTATATTAAATAGGTTATGATCCGTCAAAATCTCTGATTTGCTAAATAACGGTTGTAGCAAGTATATAATTCTTCTCCTAAAATTTATTAGTTTATGGAAGGTAGATGGACTTTAAAAGCTTTTCTTCAAATAATATTTTCAATTATTTTACCAAATTTATTTCGTATTTTTGACCCCTACTTTTATATTGAGTTGTTATCAAAGCTTAATATGTTCAAGACGATTTCAAAATATTATAAGAATATTTATTTTCAAGTGATAAATTATATGCTTAATACTACGTACTAAATTAATTATGCTTACATTCCAAATATATGTGATTAATCATAAATAAAATCATGATTAACATTAATTGTAATTTTTTTTGCTTAATTCTAAATAAAATCATGTAGTATAACATTTCGAATTTGCATGCTCAGTAAAATCATGCTTAATATTGTTAACTTTTATGCTTAATACTAGATAAAAGCATGCTTAATATTATTAAATTTTATGCTTAATACTAGATTAAATCATGCTTAATATTATTACTAGTTTGTATGCTTAATATTATATAAAATCATTCTTAATACTAATTAAAAGCATGCTTAACATCGCTAATTGATGTGCTTAATACAATATAAATTATGCTTAATATTGTTATGCTTCGTATTGGATAAAATCATTCTTAATTTTAAATAAATCGTGTTTAATATTGCAGATTTTTATTTTTAATACTAGATAAAACACGCTTTATATATAGTTTTTTTCAATTCATTATTATGACTTAAAAAAAAATGAGTTACGTACCATGCAGATGTTCTTTTATTTTTTGTTTTTTAAATTTGAAATATCCTTATTTTGAGAGAAAATAACAAAGCCATATTTAATTATTTAGAGAGAGAAATGGGAGGGATTGAGGATTAGAGAGAATCGTGTACATATATGTATAGGAGTATGTATAACGAATCCCATAATTGTAGGAATATAGAGTGTTTATATGACTAAAATATCCCTACCTTCATTATAACCGCCTAATCAATTAATTAGTTTCGGGTAATTGAGAGTCGTTGATTTTTCAAGATTGATGGATGAGATTTATTCTCATTTCCCACGCATAGACTTATTTCTATAAGATCCATCCTCTATATATATATAGATTACTCCACCATCTTATTTTAGATGGACTATAGATCGAAAATACTTGAGATGCATGTGAACAAATATAGTATTGTTGTTGGATTTTTGTTTGAACTCTTTTAGACAAAATCAACTCCTTAGAAATAAAATATTTGCAATATCCGTTGTTAGATTTTTGTTTGAACCCTTTTAAACAAATTACCTTTTCTTTTTTTCTTTTTTAATAGAAAATGTTCTTTATTTCTCCTCCGTGAGTCTCGAACCTCTAATATTTTAGTAGTAAAGAAGAGCTTTTTTACCAATTGAGACGCCATTTATTGTCAGATGGATTCAACTTATATGAAAATTTTGTATACGTTGTGATAAAGTTAATCTGAACTAATCGTATTCGAACCTCAAACAAGAAAGGTCAAACAAAAGTAGTCGTTTTTATATTAGAAGACGACCTAAAATTAGTCATTTAATAATCAATTGCAGAGCTGGCTGGCTTTGGATTCTCGAAGGGTACGTAGGCACATTAATGAAAAATATAACATATAGGAATATAGGATATGCAACTTGTCAATGATAATAACGTATCTAACGTTATATTAACAACTACGGTTAGTTTAATTGGAATAGTTGTTTCAAATCACGGGAATCAACGTGACTTGCTCTATTAACATCAACATTATCAACTTGGATTAAATTTATTATATTTTCTTTCGTCCTTTTCAAGTTGTAGTTATATGCAACTTGTCAAAGATGATAACGTATTTAATATATTAACAACTATGATTAGTTTAATTGGAATAGTTGTTACAAATCACGGGAAACAACGTGACTTGCTTTATTAACATTAACATTAACATTAACAACTTGGAAAAAAAATATTATATTTTCTTTCTGTCCCTTTTCAATTTGTAGTTATATGTGGAGTCTTTCTGGAGTTGTTCCCATTCGACGTTTTTCCTGACAAACACAATATAAAATTTCACTAGATTCATTGAATATTAATGTTCATATAATTAACACTAGCATTCTTGTAACAATAATTTTGCATATACTATAATTTAATTTTTCAATTTGTCTCACATGACACAACTGTCGATGATGCGAGTCAACAGTGAGTTAATACACAGTAGTACGAAAACAATTTAGCCATTGTAATATATTTAAATATTTCATTTTATTTTGATATTCATTCACATTAAGTGAGATTCAAAAAATTATTTCAATATTTAATTAAAATCCGAACCATAAAAATCGAAATCCCCGCCCTTTCTAGGGGTGGGGGAAGCCTAAGCCTATATTGTGATTGTAAATAGTATGCAAATTGACAATTAACGATTTCAAGTCAACTTTATGTAGTTTATGCCTAACAAGAAAGCAATAATGATTTTGAGCTAGTTGGATTATTAAATGACTTATATATGACATGCCAGTTGATTAATTTACTCTATAGATTAGTTATTAATATGTCAGCCGCTTATGATTTCGAGATATTAGAATAATATGCAATTTGTCAATCAACCATTATTTCCGAATGAACCTACTACCAAGTGAAACAACCAATAAAAAATTGACGTTTGGATAATACTCCCTTCGTCTCTTCCAATCCTAAATGATTCATTTTATTATTTACATATGGATATAAAAGGGTTATCGAGAAAGAGACCGAGGGGGTAACGATCATTATATTTCCAATTTCCAAATGAACCTACTTCCCTGTGAAGTAACCATTATAAATTTCAACCACTAGTTGTGAAGTTGATTAAAAAAAAAAAAAGTTCTTGCGTTTAGATAATAGTCTCTACATGTGAGAAGCCCAAACATGACCAGCCCAGCCCAATACATTAGATAGTTGATGTTGTTGTTGGTCTTTTACTTTTATTTTATTTGTTTTGATATGCTCGCTAAATCGTAACTATTAGCATAAGCTGAACGTCATACCAACTGCGTTGCAGTTTGAATTGTTAGTGTTTTTACATTGGAAACATTCATATGATAAATCAATTAATTGATAATATATCCATGTACTTTAGTTATATCAATACGATTTCAAAACCAAATCCAGCCTGGACGTACCTGACTCCCCCTTTGAGAAACACCCATTGAGCAAAATCCATTAGAATAAGCTCGTCTATACATAGTCATGCGTACAGATTTGAGAAACTAAGCTCATTCCAACGCTGCCGGTGAAAGAAAATTCTACTCATTGTCTCTTTCATTCTCGCTCTAACGTACGCAACACAATTTGAACTTTCGACTTTTTGGTTACAAGGGCGGATCTATCCAAGGGCAGCAGTGGGGATCAGCTCAGTGAAGCCCAGATTTATTACATATATATATTATGTCAATATAGTTTAGCCCAATCCAAATAGCTTACAAAATAAGAGAAAATGTCAAATTCAACAAGTGAACTAAGTATTAATGAGGACAAATGGATACAAGACGGGCTCTCGCGCGCTAGGGCTTGGCTTGGGCCTCAATTGCCTTTTCTTTTGAACCATGAAAGTGAGGTGTAAATGGGCGATCTGAAAGCCCATCGGAGGTTAGCCTAGAGCTTCCACCACATGATTTTTCCCTCACATTTTTTTTCTTTTTTCCCCATCGAATAAGCAACATATCATCTAGCTAGCATGGCGTTCCCCATTTATATAAACTTAAGTATAAATAGGAATAGGAACTTATTAAATACGTTCGATTAGTGTTCGAAGAAATGCTTCATATGATTAATTTTGGGTGACATTAATAATGTGCCTGAAAATAGAAAAGGAAAAAAGAAAATTAAGAGACATAAATTGCGCTTATCGATTATTCCCCAACGTAGCACTTAGGGCTGCAAACGAGCCGAACCTGATCGAGTATTGGTCTGCTCGGGTTCGGCTCGTTTAGTATTTGACAGGCTCAGACTCGGGTTCGAGTTCGATTCGAGCTTTAAATCCGGGCTCGAGCTCGGCTCGGGTTAAAAATTTTGAGCTCGAATTCGGTTCGAGTTCGGCTCGTGCTCGGTTCGGACTTGAGCTCGAATTTGGCTCGTGAAAAGCTCGATTCCGAGCTCGTTTAAAAAACATGATATAAACATATTTAATATTTTCTTTTAAAACTTCAAATGAACTTAAATTAAAATGAATTCATCAAATAAAAATGCATCTAATGATATTCATCCAAAACATAAAACATAATCCAAAAAGAACATAACATATTTTACAAAATAGCATTTTCAAATGCTAATCCAAAGAAGTTCATAGAAAATAAAAGGGTTAATTGCATGGAAATACATGAACTTTCATAAAATTCTGTTTTTTCCCATGACCTTTTATTTTGGCTTGGAAATACACAACCTTTTGACTCATTCTGATTTTTCCCCTGCGTTATAATTTCCCCAAATTAATGCTGAGTTGGCATGTCGGAATTGCCAACTTGGCTCCGCCGACGGTAAACAAAACGAACCATAAGGATTATTTGCCTAGAAATACATGAACTTTCATAAAATTCTATTTTTTCCCATGACCTTTTGTTTTGGCTTGGAAATACACAACATTTTTAACTCATTCTGATTTTTTCCCCCAACTGAAAGAGCAAAAAGGAAGTTGATAAAATACAGTATCGAAAATGTTCCGAAAGAGAGATGCTTGCACTACATTTTTACGCAAAAAGATAACAATTAGAGAGTAGCTTAATGTAACAACTTAACAACTAGAACATGCATAATCTAGTTCCACAAATATTTAGCATTAGCATTCAAGCAGTGAGTTTCATTTGTCATCCAAAAGGTATCCTCAATCTGCCAACATCTAAGAATACAATCAAAAGAGTTAGAAATTGTGCAAAAATTTTAGTTCATGGCAAACATGCGAAACTCTCAAGGACAATAACATTATGTCAAAGTTTGATTCTCCAAAAAACTTCCTCCAATAAAAAGAGGCCTAAATATCATCCAAAGTTCTACTCTCTTGAATTGCAAGCCTTCTGTTTAGCTTTGTGAGGCTCCAGAAGTAGATAAATCATCACGGTTTCTTGGTGCTTGGTAAATTTGGGTCACCCTCCTCTGATCATGCATCTACATTCAAATATATAAAATTAGTAACTATATAGCTTATGAAGTTATTAACTACATGATACATGAAATTATTAATTAAAACTTGTAGATTGCAATCCTTACATGATAATAAACATTCCCCGTGCTTGCACTAGTATATACTCCAGCTCCTTTCTTCACAATTTTTTTCTCTCTAAAAGTAGCTCTTGTTGAAACACTAGCTAGTCTTGAGGTAGGTGCAACCTTATTTCTTAACTGCTCTCATGTTACACCATTGTGTTTCTTTGGTCTTCCTCGTTTACCCTAATTGCTCACCACAAAAGTGTTACTATATGCGTAAATGAATAAAAAGTATATATTTACTAACATCTTTCATACCTTTTCTTTGGTTGGTTTTGGAACTGCTTCATTCTTACAGCCTCTAGAATTGTGCTCTTGCTGGTTGCAGTTTTTACAAGTCATTCGAAGACCTGATCTCTTAAGCCTCTTAGGATTTTTGGGATCCATTTCCTCAGCAGCCATTCTTCTCTTTTTTTTAGGCCTCCCGGGCATTTTCCTCACTAGGGGAGGCAAAATAATGGGTCCTTCTACTTCAGGCAACAATTTTGAACCATTCACAGGTTCTATTCCAAACTGATAAGCTTCTAAGTACCCTCTTACATTGAAGTAGTCATCAACAAAGGTAGATGGATCTATATTCAAGTACTGAAGGGCAGATATTGCATGCACACAAGGGATTCCAGTGAGCTCCCACACCCTACATGCACAAGTCTATACGTCTCTCGACATCAACAACAAATTTATCACCACATATTGTTACTCCAAATTTTCGGTTCATAGCTGGAACTGGCACACAATTTCTGATGTGATATCTCAACTTCTCTAATTGTTTTCTGATCTTGGGGCAGATTACATCAGTCACTTTCCTCATCTCTGCATTCTTTGTCACTTGCCTAACCATAATCTTACACCTAATTTCTTCGAGCATATCAATGATATGCTTGCCTCTAGCGCTCAAAATATATCCATTGAAGGTCTCACTTATGTTGTTAAGAATTGTGTCACTACACAAACCAGTTGAAAGGAAACACTTACAAAATTTATGAACATCTCTTTCAATGAAATCTTGAAAAGCAGTTGAACTTTCTGCTTTCATGTCAAGAAGAGCTCTCTTGTATTCTTGAACATACGTGCACCTCACAACTCTCCAAAAGAGATTCTTGAGTGTATCCCCCTTGTGCTCCTTCTTCCAGTTCATGTAGACATGCCTAGCACAATTTTATGCTCAGCCGCTGGAACTAAACTTGCCACTGCATTTAGAAGTCCCTGAAATATAATAAATTAGTGTCAATAGTAAGTTAATTGTGATTGTTCATATGAAAAATATAAATAAATGAAAAAAATTGAAGCTTTAACAAGATTTTTTTATTTTTATTTATTTATTTATTTTTTTTTAAGCAATAGATGAAATTTTAGTTACCTTTTGTTGGTCACTAATAAAAGTCCAGCCATCACCATTTGTAATTTCTAGATCCTCAATCAAACACTTCATGAACCATGTCCAACAATCTTCATTTTCAATCTCAACAATAGCCCAAGATATAGGAAACATTTGATTGTTTCCATCCCTTCCAACAGCACATAGTAGGATTCCACCCAAATAAGTTTTTAGAAAACAACCATCAAGGCCTATGACAGGTCTGCAACTTAACTTAAAACCCTTTTTGAGTGAACTATGGCCTATATACAATCTCTTAAATACATTTCCTCCACCCAAAAGCAGTTCATACCGACCATCTCTATCAACTCTCCTTAATTCAGCAATGTATCTTCTAAGTGAGGCATAATGTTCTTCCACGGTTCCTCTCACAAGTTCCCGGGCAATAGACCTTGCTTTGTACAGTCTATCTTTCGGAATTTCACATGCGAATCTCTCAAGGATGTCTGCTTTTAAATCCTCGATACACATATTAGGTCTGACTCTGAAGACATTAACATACCTTTTGGCTATCCAGCTGGAGATTAACAACTTGTTGTCCATTGCTTTAGTACAAGTATGATCACCTCCATATGATTTTATCTTAAATGATTGGTCGCTGGGTAAAATACTGGCATACACCCTCCAAGGACAAGGTGGCTTGCATTTTGCCTCACATTGAGTTTTAGAAACTCTCTTGAAACGAATAAACCATCCATTCTCAATAGCCCAAGACTTTAAAGCATCTCGACATTCGTAACCATCTTGGAATCTCAGACGAAGCTTTACATCTAGATTTTTGTGATTACACTTTGGATCGTAGATAATTCTCTTTGGTCGTCTAACATTATCCCCCTCTTCATCAGTTTCAGAAGAATTGATATCACCATCAGAAGATTCATACTCAGAACCGCTGTTAACTTCACCATTTTCTTCCATCTCAAATGCCATATAATTTTCAATCATATCAAAAATATTATGTGATCTCCTAGATTCTGTGTACTCCTCATCTTCATCAGTTAATTCTAGATCATCTAAATTTTCAAAAGATGAATCGTCATCGGAAGGTTCATAATCTGAGTCATTTTCTTCATTATCCCAATTCCCATCTTCATCAAGACCATGAGCATCACTTAATTCCATATTAGCAACCCCCCCCCCCCCCCCCCCCCCCTTTTCCCTAACTCCACCATCCACATATACATGCAATATTCTACAATTGCGAGAGAGAAATGCCAACATTTCAATCACTTCTTTGTCAGTTATTAGTACCCTATATGACCCAGACTTGGGAATTTGATAAAGAAGCTTAAACCATGATATGTATCCCAATTTCTCTACTATGCCTTTGACATCAAAATATCCAAAAGTATCTGGATCTAGGTCGTATCTACCTACAATATTACCCCCAACATAAAAGTTTTTACCCAAAGAATCATCAAAATGACCACCAAGATGAATTACAATACCAAATTTCTCACTGCAAAAAAAATAAAAGGAAAAAAAAACCTTAATCAACACAATCAAGAATAAACCCATTTCCAAATATCTGAAGACAAAACATTGGAATCATACAAAATTGTCATTAAAAACAAAAAATATGCAAGTTGACTTCTTTTTTCCAAAAATTCCCTAAGCAAATGGTGTGCAAAATATTTTAATTAGATATCCTAATTAAATAATGGCAGAGAAACAAGACCCCAAACAAACAAGAATAAAGAAATTTCAATATCTATACATAATAATTTCCTAACTAAAATTCAATTAAGTTGCTTTTTTGAACTCCACCTAACAAGATAGACAAAAATACGACAACTTGTTTAACTAGCAAACAAGGACAAAAGGCATTGAGTACATATGGCAAGAATCGAAGAACTACGAAGTCGAACGAGGGTTTCCAATTGAATTACGAACAAAAAAAGAGGAGGGGGGGGGGGGGGGGGGGGGGGGGGGAGATATATAAACATACAGGGCATTTTCTTTGTAAAATGCTTAGGAAAGAATCGAGAAAGGGTTATTAACTTTCTAGAATCCAGGGCATTTTTTTACTATGAGGTGGCATGTGCCACATAAGCATTTTAATGCCACACAAGCATTTAAATGCCACATAAGCGCCAAATAAGAATTGATTTCGCCGGAGATGTTCGTCGGGAGAAAAATCAGAATGAGTTAAAAGGTTGTGTATTTTCAAGCCAAAATAAAAGGTCATGGGAAAAAACATAATTTTATGAAAGTTCATGTATTTCCAAGCAATTAACCCAAAATAAAAACATAATATCCAAAAAGTAGTTTAATATCCAAAAGTTGAAGGAGGCTTTCTGACCAGCTACACAAGCTTGGACTAAGAAACTGACTCATACGTTAATATACGAGTTAATAAGTTAATATTTTTTTTTTTTAATTTTAATTATGGTGTAGTCTTAATTAGTTTTGGTTGTGATTTGAAATTATTTTAACTCATTGACATTTGACAATAGTTCAAATCCTCTTACCTACAATTTTTTACACATAAATGCTAAAGCTCGTTTACAGGCTCGAATAGAGGTTCGATTAAGAGTTCGCGAACAGGCTCGCGAACATGCTCGATTAATATATGAGTCGAACACGTTCGCGAGCAAAACGAGTCGAATACCTTACTGCTCAAGTTCGGCTCGTTAAGTTAACCGAGCTTGAATTCAGGCTTGAGCTCGGCTCGTTTGTTAACGAGTTCGAGCTCGAACGAGCTTTTACCGAATCGAGCACCGAATAAGTTCCGAGTAGCTCGGCTCGTTTGCAGCCCTACTAGCCCTGAATATGTAACGAACAAGCAGATGCATGCAACACACTATATATCCTGATAAAAAAAATAAAGGAAAATAGAAAAAGAAAAACAACATTACAACTTCTTTCATTGACAAAATAAGAACTTTGCAGCATATATGCACGTAGTTTCTTCATTCTTTGATCGATATCACATACTTCGGTCGTTGAGCACGTGTTTTCTCAAACCAGGAATGTGCGTTTCTTGTAAATATTTTCTCCAGTTTATTTCTTTCGCATCGATCGCAAAGCTCTTCTTCTCCTCCTTCGACATCTCAGACAATAACTTCTGCGTGTTGCCGGCATGGAACCTAAAATTCGCAATTAATTTCGAGTTCAAAATTAAGTGAAAAATTCATGACATATATATGACCTAGCTAGCTATCAGTCATGATTTTATTTTATTTTTGTCGAATCAAATACTAGTTAAAGTAATATATATCTACTATAAATAATGTATGTCATTCAAAATTCAGAAATTTTACGTGTTGCATGCATGCATGTCTGTAATCATCCGTACCTTGCTTTGAAGAATCCTATAAATTCATACATCTTGCACAAGTGCTCAGCATATGCAACTCTTGCTTTACATTGCTTTTGTAGTTTGATCTGATTTTTCTTCGCCCCACTAACATCGTTTCTGATCCCAGCACGTCGGAATATTTCTTCTCTCGTATAGCTCGACAAATCATTGAAATTGTCAAAATATTTGATTTTTTTAATATCATCGTAGTATTTGAGTCGTGTGAAACTTTCGGATTCAATCAAAGGCTCTGAGCTGAAGTATTCATGAATATACTCGAAAAACTCTGAGTAACGCAAAGGGTTGACAAGATCAGAAGCCAATTGGTAAACGTTGAGCTCGGATTTACCCGTACATCCATGCTTAGCAATCGCTGCAATTGTTGTGTTGACGACCATGTCTAATGGAATCTGATCAATACACATTTATACGTTAGGCGTAAAATAAGATAGTATTATACTAGTACTATACTCCCCCATGCAATGTCCAGTACTAATAGAGTGATATTTTTGTCATTTTTGGCTAGTACACGAGAATTATTTAACATGTACGTAACATGTAAACCGATTCTTTAATTATAACATAACAAGTAAACCCTTACGAGCCCTTTCTCTGCTTGAAAAATATCCACGAGAGAATATAAACTCTCGTGGTGAATGGATGGAGTATATAAGTTTGTACGTAAATTGAGATTGTCATACTTACAACATCCATGTGAGCATCTGGATTGCCTAGAAAGGCAGGAAGCTGTCCTCTTCCATAAGAAATGATGATGGGATCGAACATCCGGTTTCCTTGTATCCAACCAGGGTAAGGTTCTTTGAAGCAGCTTTCAATAACAGAAGGTCTGATGATGAGCACAGGCACATCTCCTTTCGTTTCGTTAACGACCATTTCCGCCATTGCTTTCGTCAAGTGATAAGTATTGTACCACCCATACGATTTCGCTCTGTTAATAATTGATATATATACCATAAATGGATTAGTTACATATAGCTTCAAATTAAATATTCCTACTCCTACTATTGTTTTTAATAATCATACCATACACAAATAAATTATGTTTTATATTTTTTGGTGTTTGATCGCTTTTGCATTCCGATAAGGGAAATTAAATTACGTATATTGTACTCCCTCCGTACGTTCATGATTAATTTGCTGACCCTTTTCGCTTTTTAGCTCATTTTGATGGATTTAAAAATAAAATTTTCGAATATGATTTTTTTTAGGATGCTTTAACACTTATTCGTCAGGGTTTATAATCCGATTAGGGTTTGCAATTACTTTTAGCTTTTTTATTTCGTTTTTAGGGTTTTGAACTTTAAAAAAAATCTAAATAAAGCCGGTATGTTATTTTATATTTTAAAAAAATCAAAATTTTAATTATAAATGTTGATTATGATTTACCGCATCATATTGTCTTCATATTTTTTTATTTATAAAAATTATGAAATTAGTAGGACATATAGAAGATGCATGGACACGGACAAAAACAGCTTTAGGAAAATTGTTTTTCCTAAAATGATACTAGCTTCGTCCCTTGTTATTAGACCCATTGGAAACTGGAACAAGAACTAAGGAAGGAGGGGATATGTAACTATAATTAATTCTAAGAAAAGATAGTTACTTATAGTGAAATATTCTTGTAATTTTAAGAAATGAGATTAATAAGTTGGACAGACGATAATATATTACGTGACTAATGAAATGAGACGGAGACGGAGGTAGTAGTATTTATCAGGTATATATGAAATAAATTAAAGGACCTCACCTCTCCATTCCAAGTCTCTTCATATCTTTGGTCATATCATAGTTTGAAGTAGCGTTGCTGCATGATTTCAATGCCAAGTTTATCTCATCACTAACATCAAGTCTTGGATATGAAGATGGTGAACAAGTTCCTCCTTCATCATTTCTTCCATTCTCCCCCATTATTAGTGGCTTCTCTAATATTATCCCTTCTTTCTCTCCATTCACATACACTACATATATAAACATATCATGCACCAGATGAACATATATACCACCACAAGAAAACGAAGAAGACGAATAAGAAGCAAGAAAACGTTCCGTACCAGTCGAAATGTGGACAAGTAGTTCAAGGTTCTTGCAAGTCTTGGCAAATCTCATTAGTCTTTGAGGGCCATTCACATTAGTGTCAAGCAAAACATCGTACCTGAAATACAGAGATATATAATTAAGAACCTGATGTATTGAATATTAAGAAAGGAAAAAAAAAAAAACTAATTAACCTTTCGTTTAAGGTAGTAATGGCTGCAGATTCAATGATAACGTTGACATCTTCCATAATAGCACGAGCTGATTCAAAGTCCATGCCTAAGTTTGGCTCACAAATATTACCAACAACCGGTATGAGCTTCTCTTTCATAAATTTCTGGTAATCTTTTCCATGGTTTTCTTGAATGCGTCCGAACAAATCGGAGTTTATGAGCTACAAGGAAAATCAGAAGGGTGTTTCTATGTTAGTATACTTGATCTAAGGAGAAAAATATTATTATTATTATTTTTGATTGGAAAAAAAAAATTATAGTTTAGCATGATTAGAACTATAAAGGAAAAATAAATAAATAAATAAATAAAATTCACTGAGTTACATACTTCTTTCTGCAATCTATGAATTGCTGCTTCTTGCTCATCTGCTTTTACTAATACATAAATTTTGCCAACCGGCGTAGACCTAAGCATCTTCTCCACAAGAACTGCAAAATTCGATATTAATAATTAATTAATTTCACATATAATAGAAATTTTAGTGTCATAGGAATAGCATAAATAGGATTGGATTTCAACTGTTTGTTTTTTCCTCATATTTAATGTAGGTACAGAAACTTCAGAGAGAGAGAGAGAGAATAACTCATATACATAAACATAATAAACAAACCTTTTCCTAGAAGACCAGTTGCACCAGTGAGGAAAATATTCTTTCCTTGGAAAAAATTGATTATTCCGATTCCGTTGTCGCCAGAATCCACCACCACCTTTGATGGTATCTCCATCTCTTTATGAATGGTTTCGGTAACACCATTGATAACTGCAGCTGCTGCTTTTATTTTACTATTTTGGGAAATCTTTTCTCTACTTACCACCACCCTAACTTTGTTATTTGCATCATTGGATAACAAAGAAATCTTGGATTTGTCACAAGACAAACCCTTAATTTCCGTAATTGCTGGACAGAAGAAAGAGCTGGTTTTTAGCAACATGACTTACTTTACTTAATTGGTATGAGAGAGAGAGAGAGAGATGTGTTCTGATCATCAAAGAAATGTACACATTATTTCTCTTCAATGTGTCAATTTCGTTTTATTTTTGTAAATTTATGACTAAACTACCATATTCAATTATGGTTTATAGTAATTTCTCATTTAATTAATTCTGTAAATCTATGGTCAGGGTGTACAAATATACTTTTATTTTTTAATTTATCAGCTACCTGACTACCATATTTAATTAGGGTTTGGCATTTATACCTTTTGAAATCTATCATTAGGTGAATACTCTAAACCTTTTCTTGAAAAAAACAGATATTCTACTTTTATGCAATACTTGTTTTCGAAACAACATCAAGGCAGAGGCGGAGCCTTCATAGAGCAAAGGGTGCAGTTGCACTTGCACCGCAAATTTTATTTTATTTTTTACTATTTTATATATATATATATATATATATATATATATATATATATAGGGAGTGATTCGTGTGCAAATAAATCCTTGTGTGCTAAAATGCGAAAGATGCTTAAAACTATACAAAATCATGCTTAAATCAGTATATATTTATGCTTACAACATCATTATGCTTTTTAATGTACAAATTCATGTTTAAACCTAGTCATGCTTATGATACCTTATAATCATGCTTAAATCAATTACAGCAACAGATCAAATCAAGATCAATGGTCCAGATCTATTCTTATTTCTCACACCCGGACTTATTTCTATATGATCCATCTCCTATATATATATATATAGAGAGAGAGAGAGAGAGTTTGGTTCATATAGAAATAAGTCCTCCTGTGAGAAATATGAATGAATCTCGTCCACACATTTAAGATTAATCTGTGGTTGTGATTAATTCAAATATAAAACTATCCCTATTAAAAACAAGGACATTTTCATATTTCTAAAATACCCTTACTTTTATCTTTTCCTCTCCTCTTTTATTCTTCCTCAATACACACGCCATTTTCTTTCTTTTTCTTTTTTTATTTTTTATTTTTTATTTTTTATTTTTTATTTTTTATTTTTTATGTTTTTCTTTTATTTTCTTTTTATGTTTTTATGTTTTTATGTTTTTATTTTTTATTTCTTTTCTTTATTTTATGTTTTTTAAATTTTCTTTTTTCTTTTTTTAATTTTGTTTTTTTTCTTTTTTTTATTCTCGTTTTTTCTGTTTTTTTTATTTTCTTTATTTTCTTTTTTATTTTAATTTTTTTCTGTTTTTTTTTTTCGTTTTTCTGTTTTTTTTCCTTTTTATTTTTTATTTTTAATTTTTTTCGTTTTTTTCTATTTTTTTTATTTTTTGTTTTTTCAGTACTCAGAAAAATATGGAGCTATGAGCATAGAAATATGTTATCGTAAGCATAAGAATATATTACTGTAAGCATAAAAATATGTAGTCTTAAGCACAAAAATGTGTAGTCTTTAGCAAAAAATATGTAGTCTTAAGCAAAAAAATCTATTGCCATCGACATAAAATATATAGTCTTAAGCATAAAAATATGTAACCTTAAACATGAAAATATATTGTCGTAAGCACTAAAATATTGAGCCGTAAGCATAGAAATATGATACCGTAAGCATAAAAATATGGAGCCGTAAACATTGAAATATTTAAACATAAAAATATTGAGCCGTAAGCATAGAAATATGCTACCGTAAGCATAAAAATATGGAGCCGTAAGCATAAACATAATTAAGCATAAAAATATTGAGTCGTAAGCACTAAAATATTGAGTCGTAAGCATAGAAATATGTTACCGTAAGCATACAAATGTATTATCGTAAGCATAAAAATATGGAGGCGTAAGCATAAAAATATATGGTTATAACTTGAAATACCATATTTTTTATTGAATTAAAATATGCTTATATATAGGTCCAAAATTAGAAAAAACGAAAACGAAAAAAAAAAAAAGAAAATTAAAAAAAATACTGAAAAAAAAAGAAAATAATCGAAAATAAAAAAAGAAAAAACGAAAATAAAAATAAAATAAAATAAGAAAAAAGAAAAAGAAAAAAAAGTTAAAAAAACAGAAAAAATAAAAACGAAAAGAAAGTGTGTGCGCAAAATAGAAGAGGGAGGAGGAAAAGACAAGAGTAAGGGTATTTTAGGAATATGAAAATGTCCTTGTTTTTAGAATATGTAGTTTTATATTAGTATTAATCACAACCCCACATTAATCATAGATTTGTGGACAAGATTCATTCCTATTTCTCACAGGAGGATTTATTTGCACACGAACCATTCCATATATATATATATATATATATATATATATATATATATATATATATATATTTGTATTAATTATATATAAATATATATGATTTATATATATTTTATTGAAATTCCAATTTATTTTTTTAAAACAAAAAAAAAGCCCACCAAGTTCATAAGGTGGCTTATCCTTTGAGGTTTTTCCTCGTTAAGTTAGTGTTGATTTTTTGAGTTCCTACTGCATGTGTGGAAATAATATTAATTTTTCGAAATGATTTATATTAAAAATAAGTCGAGAAATAGCTTGGGATATCAATTTTTGAATGATTATTTGGTCACTGACATCGAAAATTACGTATTTCTTCAAGTTTTTAAAGATGAGGTATCAATCGCTTTCAAGAAATAAGGACTCGTCGTTGATGAGCTCTTGGCTACAGTTCTAATTAAAAAAATAGGTAGAAAGTTAATTTTTTTTCGAAGCTTTAAGAACAACATTTAAAAATCGTACTATAGAGAACTCGAATTCGGGGCCTATGGCTCTAAAACTTAATCTCCTACCACTAAGTCAATATATGCACACAACGTGGTAACTAGAGAAAGGGGCAAATTATAAGGTTGTGTTCTCTTTGATGCGAAAGAAAATGAGAGAAAATAGAAAATTACACTATAAATTCAACTGTTTTTGTCACCTTTTCTCACCTTTTATCAATGAGGGGCAATTTTACTCCTTAAATTGGAGAAAATATTTACAACACCAAATTGGAGAGATAATATTTTCTCTCCATTGTAGTGCAAATGAAGGGGAAAAAATAGAAAATGTGAGAAATAAGGAAGATTTAAAGGGGTGATTTTCTCTTTCCTCTCATTTTCTTTCGTATAAAAGAAAACACAACCTAAAGTGTTGGTTTTTTTGGTAAATAATGAGAAAAGAGGGGCATATATAGTATAAAGAGAGATTTGTATGGTTATGGGATAAAATGGAAAATCACGCTCTTTGTGAATAGTTGATAAAAGTAAGAAAAACACTACAATCTTTGTGGACGGAGGGAGGAGTGTTCTCGCTAAAAAAAAAAAAAATAAAAAAAAATAAATCATTATTATAGTAGTAATAAAAATCCGATTTAAACACCCTCCAAGGTCCAAGCTATATTTTTGTGTTTGTTGCTAATTATTATAATTTAGGGGACATAATAATTTGATGTAACAATCAATTACCCTAAATATTAGATTACAATACAAGTTGGGTGTGGCCATGTTAATTAATTGGATACCTCCATTAATTCATATACTAATATTTATATAGTCTCAAGTGGGAGTGTTACGTAACATAAGCATATACTATAACGTGGTAAGTAGCGATATAGGACAAATTTGGCCGAATATTATTGTAACATGAGATCTAATACGAATTTAGTACAACTTTGAAATTTTTTGTATTAATTACTAATACTATATGACAAGTTGTTCTACTAAGTTTTCTTAAAGCAAATTGGTTGTTCCCTTTTGATGATTACCTGCTAATAATAGAATTTTGTTTCCATCTTTTATGTTGTTAGATTGGTAGTTGTTATATATTATTTTTGTTTTATTTCGTTTGTCACGTTGTCATTTCCATTTGTTTTGTTTATTAGTCTCGTTTTTCTAAAATGATAAAAAAATGTTTACCTACAATTAACTCTCCCTCTCCCCTTAAAATTGATTTTGATCACATATACTCTAGTTCCCAAACTAAATGGGACTAATAACAAAGGACGGAATTCGCAGTAGTTTAAATGTAATATATGTGTATCAATCGATCGATATTTATATATAATGATACCTCCTTATCCATAAAAAAATTTGCTTGGTATTATATAGATATCAGCCATGTTACATAAAATAGTCGAGCTCGGCAAAAGCTTAGTATAGCGCCTGTTTTAAATTTTGTGCTATTATACACACTCCATCCTCCATCTCTTGAACTTCTTTTTTTAGACCAAGTGTTTAATGTAATATGATGATGTGTTAAAAAGTTAAAAGTAATAAAGTGTACTCCCTCCGTCTCATTTATACAAGAATAAATTTGTTCCGACACGGAAGTAAAGACGTGAGCAATAGTCGTGGATGGTGTGAATAGATTTTAGTGTGTTAAATTTTTTCATTTAGGTTGCATTCTCTTTGATACGAAAGAAAAGGAGAGAAAAGAGAAATCCACCCTATAAATCCCACCCTATTTCTCACCTTTTCTTACCTTTTCTATTTTTCCCCCTTCATTTGCACTACAATGGAGAGAAAATATTATCTCTCCAATTTGGTGTTGTAAATATTATCTCCAATTTAAGGAGTAAAATCCCCCCTCATTTATAAAAGGTGAGAAAAGGTGAGAAAATGGGTGGAATTTATAGAGTAATTTTCTCTTTTCTCACATTTTCTTTCGCATCAAAGAGAACGCAACCTTAAGGTAATATCTTGTATCGGTGGGAAAGACGGAAATAGAATATATTCCTAGATGAATGGGACGGAGGGAGTATTAAGGTGGTGTTTGGCAAAGCTTATTTTGAAGATCTTATAAACTCTAAGGAGGTGCTTGGTATGAGGTAATGGAGGTGGGAATGGAATAGTCATTCCTACCTCTATTCCATTACTCCGCTTGGTTCGACTTTTGTGTCGGGAATACACATTCCCGAGGGAATGACTATTCCCACCTCCATGGGAATATGCATTACTTGGATATTAATGGTTATAGCTATTCCCATCTCTTATATTTATATTATTTTTATTTTAACAAATATTATTTAATTTATTTATAAATAATTAAATTTACCTCAATATTTTTTTAAATATATGAGTATATTTCGTCATTATTTTCTCTCTCTAAAATTTTCGTATCATCATTTTCTCTCTCTAAAATTTTTGTATCTCACTACTTTCTATTTCTAAAAAATTTATCACTCCGTCACTTTTTCACTCTAAAAATTTTCTTATCACTTTCTCTCTCTAAAATTTTTTCATAGATTTTTTTTACTAAAATATTTTTCCTCCGTCACTTAGTTTCTCTCTCTAAAATTTTTCTCTCTCTCTAAATTTTTTACTTTCGTCACTTTTTCTCCCTTAAATTTTCTTTCTCTCTCTAAAATTTTTCACTTTCGTCACATTCTCTCTCTAAAAATTTTCACTTTCGTCACATTCTCTCTGTAAAATTTTCTCTCTAAAATTTTTAATTACTTTCGTCACTTTCTCTCTCTAAACTTTTTTATCTCCCTCTAAAAATTACACTTTCGTCACATTCTCTCTCTAAAATTTTTTTTCTCTCTCTAAAAATTTTCACTTTCGTCACTTTCTCTCTCTAAAAATTTCTATCTCTCTCTAAAAATTTCACTTTCGTCATTTTCTCTCTCTAAAAATTTTCACTTTCGTCACTTTCTCTCTCTAAATTTTTTTATCTCTCTCTAAAAATTACACTTTCGTCACATTCTCTCTCTAAATTTTTTTTTTCTCTCTCTAAAAATTTTCACTTTCGTCACTTTCTCTATCTAAAATTTTCTATCTCTCTCTAAAAATTTCACTTTCGTCACTTTCTCTCTCTAAAAATTATCTTTTATTACTTTCTCTTTCTTGTTTTTTTCTATCTCATTACTATTAAATAGTATAGTTGTATGATTTAAATACAAAAATATAATTTAATTTATCACATAAAATGTTAAAGAGAAAAAATTGATTGCATTGCTTTGGTTATTACTTGTGCATACCAAGCAAGGGAATGGATCATCCATTCCATTCCTTTCCCATGCCTATTCCTTTCCCACCTCCATTCCTTTCCCACCTCTATTGCATTACCTCATACCAAGCACCTCCTAAGTGTTTATAAGATGTTTCAAGAGCTTATAAGCTCTTAGATTTAAGAGCTTATAATATTTCAAAGTGTTTGGATAAAAGAGCTTATAAGCTCAAAATAAATTAAAATCAGAAAATTAAAAAAAAATATATTTTTTTTTTGGAATTTATAATTTTCTACAATCAAATGGAAGTGTTTATAATTGAAATATGAAAAAAATATGAAGTTATACAATGAAAAAGTCAAGTTATTATGTAAAAATAAGTTGGAATGAAGGAACTTGTTTTTTTAGAGTGTTTATAAGCACTTGGAGTTTAATTTTGGAGCTTATAAGCTCTTTAAGGGCTTATTTTGCCAAACACTTTTAGAGTGCTTATAAACAGTCAAACACAGCTTATAATTTTAGTCAAACACCCCCTATAAATTTCACCCCTTTTTTCACCTTTTCTCACCTTATATATATTTTCCCCTTCATTTGCCCTACAATGGAGTGAAAATATTATCTCTCCAATTTGGTGTTGTAAATATTTTCTCCAATTTAAAGAGTAAAATCCTCCCTCATTGATAAAAGGTGAGAAAAAGAGAGAAAATGGGTGAAATTTATAGTGTAATTTTCTCTTTTCTCTCATTTTCTTTCGCATCAAAGAGAACGCAACCTAAGTGTTAAAAGTGATAAAGTATTAATATAGAATCTACTTCCTTAAATGAAAACGTTCAACAGAAAAGGGACATCCAAATATCATACTGGTATTGTTAAGAGATAGGAGACGGCTGGGGGCGAGGACGTATATAGTAACAAATGGCAAGGAGTATACGAAACACCTTATACGCGCGTAGATCTACTACATATATTAATATATAATTATAATGATTAAAACTTTGATTATATTTCAACAATAAATATTAAAGATGTTATAATTTCGTCCCACTTGATGAATTAAACATAATATTAAAATAAATGTGAACATAAGAATTAATTAATTTATTCCAATCATCTGGTTTTTAAGTCCATTCACACTCGACGACACATGCAATCCAATAGCTGAAGAATCTCAGGCGATTTTTAATATATTCAACTCCACAACCACTCACAAGTGTAAACATAAAATTAATTAATTTTTACAATTATTGTAACTGAACTTTGTCGTTTCTCACTAATTATTCTCTAACTACCATTCTCAAAAATTAAGAATAATTATAAGGAAAAAAACGTCAATAATAGTTACATTTGACAGGGTATTGGATAATTCGTGTTACGATTATGCAATTTCAAGAAGCGTACACGCATAAGTTTAAATATCGAGCAATAAACACTACAAGAAACACAGTCTTTTCCTTGCGGAATCCCGACGGAGAAAAATTACGCAGCCAATCTATTGCAGATTCGTTGCGGATACTTACTGCTTGCAGATCCGTGGCGGAATAGCTACAGAATTTGCTGGCGGAGTAGTTTCCGCCATAGATTTGATTTAGGATCTAAATCCTTTCAGATCCGTTGCGGAAAAGCTACTGAACAATCCTGGCGGACTACTTTCCGCCACAGATTTGATTTAGGATTTAAATCATTGCAGATCCGTGGCGGAATAGCTATACAATTTTATGGCAGACTATATTCCGCCACAAATTTGATTTAGGATTTAAATCTTTGCAGATCCGGCGGAATAGCTATTCAATTTTCTGGCGGACTATTTTCCGCCACAGATTTGATTTAGGGTGTAATGTCCTTGCAGATCTATGGCGGATTAGTTACTGAATTTTGCTGGCGGAATATTTTCCGCAACAGATTTGTTAGAATCTAAAATCCGCCAGCATTCCGCAATAAATTTAATCAATATATTATAATTTCCTAATCAAATTCTTCCCTGCCGATTCGCCCAAAAGTGTTGAGCCCTAATCGCCCAGAAGCACCGCCGCGTTGTCGCCGCTCCCCGTCGCGCCGGTCCGGTGATTTTCCACCGTCGTCATTCATTGTCGTCGGCATCTCTCTCTCCCTCTCTACTATCTAGGTGCTCTCTCTCTCTCTCTCCCTCTCATCCCCTCTGTCTCTGTGTTTGTGTTTAGTGACTGTTAAAATAAAGTGTTTTGATTTTCCCGTTTTTGCTGGATTTTCTCTCCTTTTCTGCTCAATCTTTCTCTCATGTTGGCTTGAAAATCTCTATTTTCGTTTTGACCAGTTATTGGAAATTCTCTTTCAAGAAATCCTAGCTCGGGTCAAGTTGTTGCTCGTGTTAATATACTAGCTTCTGAAGGGTAAAATTAAGTCGTCTCCCTCCCTGCTTTGTACCAATGATTCCTTTTTTTCGATTGAATTACTCATTGCCGATCTCTTCTACTTTTCCTTCGCTTGTCATCAGTGGTCTGAACAGAGACATTAATAGTCAAACTGGAGTAACTATAGGTGGAGGTATTCAAACCGATGCTGCTATCAATCCTGGAAACAGGTTTTAGTTTATAACATGGGATATGTCTTGATGATTTCAGTTAGAGATTGGCTTCCTTTAGTAATCGAAATCCTATTTCCTTGTGAATTACAGTGGAGGCCCTTTATTGGATTCTAAAGGAAATTTGATTGGGATCAACACTGTAATATTTACTCAGACAGGTGAGTTTGATCAGTTTTGAATCTCATATATTTTTCGATTATTCTTAGAATGTGGATGCATGCAAGTAGGTAGGTAGGAGGTGATTGTGTAGTGTTTAATGGAGTAATATTTGGAGTGAGGATGAAGAAATTTGAAGCTCAGCACAGCACAACACATATATACACATAGATACTATTATTATATCATATATAAATTGTGTTTGGGAATTAATTAATTAATTGTGTTTGGGAATTAATCATTAATTCATTCTGTAGGGATTGTACACAATTTTATTTCTAAAATACTTATGATATTTAAAGTGAATTAATTTGAAAATAAAATTTAGAAATAAAACGTACGTTAAAGGAAATGGGATGTGGAAAGAATCAAAGGCATTATAAGAAATGTTTGTAAATATTAATAAATTTTCAAAAGAGAAGACCATGTCAAGGAAACAAAATGTACAGTACATAAGTGTCAAAATTACTTCCTTTTTATATGTTAATAAAGACCTAATTTAATACTACACTTTGTCTTTAAAAAGCCAATCTTTCACGCACCCACCACCCTTCATGCTTTCTATTTATAAACTGCCCTCATGTTTCATGTTTACCTCCTTAGATAAGTATGGATCGAGAATGGATGTACACACGGATTAGGAATGGCAATATGACGCCAGAATTCGTTTTGGGATTGGATTCCTTCGTCGAATTTGCATGTAGTCAACCAAGATTCATGAACAAACATGACATTAGGTGTCCTTGTGTACGGTGTAAATGCAAGCATTTTCGCAACCCAAGAGACGTTAAGTTTCATCTAATGAAGAAAGGGTTCATGCCAAATTACCATAATTGGGTTTGCCACGGTGAACCACAACGAGAGCCAACAAGTAGTGCCACGTTACGTGAAGAAATAGCTCCGAATCGATACGAGTCAATGGTGTTAGATCATGGTGGTGCGTCACATTTTCACATAAATGATCTAGTAGAAGAGGCTCCAAACCCTCAAGCACAAGAGTTGTACTCTATGCTTAACGCTGCAAACAAGGAATTGTGGCCAGGATGTACGACTCACTCTCAACTTTCCTTCGTGTCTCGCATGATGAGTATAAAATCCGAGAATCACCTATCCGAAAAATGCTTTGATCAACTAAGTGAGTTGATCCAGGAGGTGGTCCCGAAAGATAATTGTGTGCCTAAGGATTTTTATAACGCGAAGAAGCTTTTGAGAGGGATGGGTTTGCCCGTTGAACAGATTCATTGTTGTCGCAATAGTTGCATGCTTTTTTGGAATGCGGATGCTGATCTATCCAGATGCAAGTTTTGCGATGCTTGTCGATATAAAGACAACTATAGGGAGAGCTCGAGTCAGAAAAAGGACCTAATACCTCACAGCAAAATGTTTTATTTTCCATTGACTCCTCGATTGCAGAGATTGTACGCTTCACGTGCTACAGCTAATGAGATGAGATGGCATGCTTCCTCATGGAGTGACGACGTAATGCGTCATCCGGCGGATTCACCGTGTTGGAAAAAATTTGATGAAAAGTATCCGGAATTTGCTGGTGAGATTAGGAATGTGAGATTGGGGCTCTCCGCTGATGGGTTCCAGCCATTTGGGCAATCTGGAAAGCAATATTCATCGTGGCCTGTGATTGTCACCCCCTACAACTTACCACCTTGGATGTGCATGAAGGAACAGTTTATGTTCCTCACTATAGTTGTACCCGGTCCTCAAAATCCAAAAGAAATGCTCGACCTTTACTTGCAACCGTTAATAGCTGAATTGAAAGTTCTGTGGGAAGAGGGTGTCCTCACATATGACGTCTCTCTTAAGCAGAATTTTCAAATGCGAGCAGCACTTCTGTGGACCATAAGTGATTTCCCTGCTTATTCTATGTTGTCAGGATGGAGTACAGCTGGGAGGTTAGCATGCCCACATTGCATGGAAGAGACTGATTCTTTTACCCTACCAAAAAGTGGGAAACAGTCTTGGTTTGACAATCATAGAAAATTTCTCCGAGTAACACACTCATGGCGTAAAAATAAAAAAAGTTTCATGAAGAACAAGGTTGTACATAAAAGTCGTCCAGTGATGAAGAATGGACATATGTTGTTGGCTGAAATAGAGAGCTTGAGATTGAAGAAGGTGACAGAACTTACCGTTGCTGAAACTGTTGATCGAGTTTCAAAACGCCAACGTAGATGTGATCATGGATGGAGAAAGAAGTCGATCTTTTGGGATTTGCCATATTGGGGAGATTTGCTTGTGAGACATAACTTAGATGTTATGCATATTGAAAAAAACATATTTGACAATATTTTCAACACCGTGCTCAATGTGAAAGGAAAGACAAAGGATACGACCAAATCTCGTGAAGAGTTGAAGACAATATGCAACAGACCAGAATTGACTACTAATGACGAGAGGGGAAATTACCCCAAAGCTGCATATTCCCTTGACAACGAAGAGAAAAGAATATTTTGTAAATGGGTAGAGGGATTGAAATTTCCGGATGGATATGCTTCCAATTTGGGTAGATGTGTCAACTTGAGAACATTACAGATGTTCGGTCTGAAGAGCCACGACTGTCACATCATGTTGCAGCGAATCCTCCCTGTTGGCTTTAGAGAACTTCTTCCAGAGCCGGTATGGAATGCCATCACATCCATGTCCTTATTTTTCAAAGAATTAACCTTGCCTAGCCTCAAAGTTGAAGACATTGCCCGATTAGATCAAGAAATTCCAGAAATACTTTGCGATTTAGAGCGAATATTCCCTCCTAGCTTCTTCGACTCCATGGAACATCTTCCTGTTCATCTAGCACATGAAGCTTGTTTAGCCGGCCCCGTGCAATACCGGTGGATGTACCCATTTGAGAGGTAAACATTAGAAATGAGAATAAAATTTCACTTATTTGCTAAAATAGTTTTATATACATCAACTAATAACACTAAACAATGTGTAGGTACTTGGGGAAATTGAAAAAAACCGTCAGAAACAAGGCCCGTGTAGAGGGATCGATTGCAAATGCATATTTGGTGGAGGAGTGCTCTAACTTTTGTTCTTATTACTTTGAATCCCACATTAGAACACGACAGCGAGCACCTCCAAGAAATCATGATGGCCAAAGTAATAATATCGAAGGGGAACATCCAGAAATACTTGATGTATTCAAGTATGTTGGACGACCGTTCGGTCATAATAAAATAAGAATCTTGGACTCAGATGAGCATGCTGCAGCTCATCTTTACGTTCTGAACAACTGCGAAGAAGTTGCTGGCCCAATTATGAGGTACCAAACATACCAAAATCTCAAGTTGGAGCTATTTATGATCCAATCATACTGACTCGAATTTATATGTTTTATGTAGCTCGTTTGTTGATGAATTGAGAAGAGAATATCCCCTCATGAGTGAGGTAGAAATTCAAAAGAAAGTAGATAAAGAATTTCCCAGATGGTTCAAGTTATACGTGAGTTAACACCAACATAATCCTACTAAATAGCTACATCCATTCAACATAATCCTTTACTGAAGTTCATAATATTTTTTTAGGTTGAGAATCCAGCAAATAACGTGTCCAATAGCTATTTACGGGCTCTAGCACAAGGTCCACTCCTAAAGGCAAGAGTGTATAGTGCTTTTTATGTAAATGGCTTCAAGTTCCACACTCTAGAGCATGGGTCTAGGAGATTGACAAATAATACTGGTGTATGCATCAAAGGTTTAACTTCCGGGTCCATGGAGTTTGACTTCTATGGTCGTTTGCAAGAAGTTATAGAACTTGAGTATCCCGTAGCCGACCGAATAAAGAGAATCACATTGTTCAAGTGCGAATGGTTTGATCCTTCTCCTGCAGGGACTCATGTACATCCTCGATTCAAATTGGTTTCAATTAACCATACCCGTCGATATAGCAAATACGAACCTTTTGTTCTTGCAAAACAAGCTTCTCAAGTGTATTTCTGCACTTACCCTAGCAAAATATCAGCAAAGAAGGACTGGTGGGCAGTGTGTAAAATTAAATCAAGACCAATAGTCGAGGTGCCTGACATTTCTACGATCCCACCTCCCTATCAAGATGATGAGCACGAGTCATATCATTTGTCTCCAGTAGTTGATGATATAGAAATAACTCACCCAGATGGAGGTTTAATAGCGATTGGCGGAGGAAATGAGGATGACGAAGATGAGTCTACAGAAATAGAAATCTCTTCAGATGATGAGGACATTGAATCCCTCGATGACGACACTGACTCTTAAATTTATTTCATGAGGTGATTTGATCCTTTCCATTTTCATCTTCTTTTAGGAATTTATGGACCGGGCCATCTTCGGTTCCCTGTCGATTTACTCAGTTGTCGATTTCGTTTACTGACAAAGCTGGATTGTTTATTCACTCTTGATGCTTTGGATTTGCTTCATGATTGTTTGTTTGTTAGAGAATAGGTGTGCTGTTGTCTGCTTATTGAAAATCTGTTATCATGTACATTTCTTATGTTTGGTGATCGCCTCTGCATGCTGGGGCTGATTGTTTATAGCCATTTAATTTCCAGTACGATTATTTTATTCGTATTGAAGGGTTCATCTCAAAGTAGCTCATAGGTAGAGAGAGTGAGAAGTGCTATTATATGCATGTTTTATCTACATGTCTTATAGTATTGTTTAGTGTAGCTGTGCATGTCCGGAAGAGAATTATCCACTCTAATAAGATTTGGTGGCCATTCTTTTCATCCGTTTGATGTTATATATGTATGAATATCTGTGTGGAGTAATGTTTTGATAAAATGCACAGCTGCATGTTTTATTCAAAGAATTTTTGTAAAGTGGAAAGCGGTGCATACTTCTACTATGACAGGAGGGTAGTAGCACAGTTAGTATTTATCTTTTATAGCTTTCACTGTAACTTATTCGTTTAGAACCTATGTGCATGTTGCATGCTTGTTTTACTGTTGATGACACTTTGTTAACTTCCTTTTTTGAAGGTTTATGCTGATGTAGAAGAAAAAATTACAACCGCCAAAGAGGAGGTCAGTGATCTATTCCATGGATAAAAAACAACACTTTTTATATTCTTTAATAGTTCAGCAACAGAGCATGTACTAAATAGTAAATTCTGATTCAGGTCAAAGGAAGCTTTGATTTTGGAAAGCAAAAGCCTAAAGAAGCCTAAACATACAAAAGGTTTAACATCTCACCTAGTCTGTCTATATTACTACTTATACTAAGGGGGTGTTTGGTAGATAAGATGAGATAAGTAAAGATAAATAAACTTAAGATTAATAGTGTGAATAGTTGTAAGATAAGTTATCTCATGTGCTTGTTTGGTAGGCAATATTGAAAATCAAGATAAGTAAGAAAATGACTAAATTGCCCTCTAAATTTAAACATACAAATTTCCACTGTTTGTTTCCTAAATTCATCAATTTCTCATTCTCACTTCTTCGGCATATTTTAAATTCCTTCTCTGCTATTTATATAATTATTATTTTTTTTAATTTTAGCAGCCAATTCTCCTTTCCGTGTAAGGATGAATTTTGCAAGCACTAAAGAGGAATTCACCACACAGCAAAAGCCAATATGCAATATTTATTTCCAAGCATTTAATAATAATCCTTCTTCCTAAGTTTTAAATCTCACATATACAAATTTTGTAGAGATAAACAAATCCTGCATATGCCCCAATTAATTCCCATGGCATATGCCAAAATTAATCCCCATGGCTGTAAACAGCGAAGAGGGCAAATGGGTAATTGATAGCCAATCATGGTTACTGTTTGCAGGCAGATATCTAATCTTAGGGGTGGAGGGAAGATACATTATCTGAGGGAAACAGTGAATAATATAGGGCCCTGACTTTAATCTCGGGCCCCCGATGAAATGTATCTTTGATACCAAACGACTGATAAGGCAGGATTAATAGTCTTATCTTGGTCAATACCCCCTACCAAACACGCTCTAAAGGTGATCTTAATTACTACCCGATTTTGCTCTTCATTTGTTTACGATGCAGTCAGCTACATTAATGTTTGGATTATAATGAGCTTTTGATCCCCTTCTTGTAGGAGGAGTTTGAACGTAGGGTGGACGAGTTGCCACAGCCCGTGTCAATAGAGGAGAGGAACAAAATCTATGTACAAGTCAACCGAATGAACAAAAAGGGCCGAATAATTGGTCAAGGTACTTTGGACTATGAAAACACGTATTTAGATTAAGTAGGACTTGAATGAAGTACGTAGTATTATTATATGTATATTTGGATCGAGTTCTAACTATGCTTTTGTTGGTAGTAGATGATTCCAAAAATTCGTATTGGCATATTTATTTAATGTTGTCTGGTGTGAACAAAATTGAACAACAGGGATGAAAATTTTATTTTAAAAAAAATAGTAAAAAAAAAAATAAAAAAAATTATATATTTGCTTGCGGATCGCCGACGGATATCAAAAATAGAAACAGTAATCCGTTGCGGATTCGTGACGGACTTATGAGACACAAAAAACTGTAATCTACTGCGGAATCTTGGCGGATTCCCGTCAATTTAATTTCCGCCACAGATCTGCCACAAAAGGCCGCAAGCATTCCGCCACAGATCGGAAAAAACACCTGACACACCTCCGCCACGGATCCGCCACTAAATTCCGCAAGCAATCCGCCACAGACTTTCCGACAGGCTTTCCGTCGCGGATCCGCAACAAAAAATTGCCGACGGACATATCCGCCACATATTAGATTTGCCGACGAGCCTTACTGTTGCAACCAATTTCCGTCGCCGATCCGCAGCGGATACCATCCGTGGCGGAATTCTTCATTTCTGTTGCGGAATTTTCCGCAAGGAAAAGACTGTGTTTCTTGTAGTGAAAAAGGAACATTATTTGTCTATTGGAATTTTATAAGTGAACAAATTCTACAAGCATCCATAAGTTTGAGCTTTTATGCGAGATGAAATTATTATTATTATTATTATTATTATTATTATTATTATTATTATTATTATTATTATTATTATTATTATTATTATTATTATTATTATTATTATTATTATTATTATTATTATTATTATTATTATTATTATTATTATTATTAAAAAACTGAATCAATGGGCCTAATTTAGAATGTACACTATCCATTATTTTTCATATATGTTAGCAAACAGTCCAAAACCAATGAACAATTAAAGCTTAAAACAAGGTTCTATCCATTGACATTTGAATGAAATAATTTAACATTCTCTAACAAGATTGTTGAGCTCGACAAACGACGTGACCTCTTTCAAACAACTTATATATGAAGAAGAAAGTCTTCCCTTTTACTGTTAGATTTCGAAAATGTCGTCATTCGACATTGTATATTGAATACTTTCTCCGTTTTTTTATAAGTCGTTTTAGTTTTTTGTCTTTGTTTTTTTTTTTATAAGTCGTTTTCATATTTCAAGATAAGATTTTCAATTTCCAACTAACTATTCTTCATTTTTTCCCTTGTTTTCATTAATTTCATTTATCACAATTAATGTTTATCTCTCCTTCCAAAATAATTTCATCTATTTTTACATGAAAAATGCGATTTACGAGGAAAAAAATGAACAATAAAGAATAGTCTTTAAGTTTTATTAATTAGTATGCTTGAGCTAAAAACGACTTATAAAATAATTTCGACAGCTCCTTGCATTCTCATATGCAGAATCCATGTAGTTGGCATATATCTGTCTATGCCTATATCGAGATAGAGGTCGTTGAAATTGAAAAGTGAGAGTTAGAGTAAAAAATTTCAACTCTTTTAACCCGAAATCATCATATAATATAAGAAAACGTATTTAGCTTATTGGGCATTTTTGAAGAATTTGTGAGATGCAATATCTCGAGAAAACTTATAAGATGATAATTATAAATGCCAAAAATTATTTTTAAAAAAAATCGATTAAAATGGTTAGTTATCATATTTAATTATTGAATTATTAGCATTCTAATTATAAGATTTCAACTAATAAAAATAAAATCTTAGTTTGCACAATATAAAATGATTCAACCTATCTTGAGTTGCAATTTGTACATATTAATTCCGCTCAAAATCAATTAATGCAGATAGTTTTTGAAGCTATTGCTAATTTTTATTTTATAATTAATATTAAAAAAATTATGTAAAATGATTTTGGAGAAAATTTTAAAAGACCGAATTTTCTTTAGTATATACGATAGACTTGAAGCTGGTTTAGGCTAATTTTCTTTTGGCTAATTTTCTTTAGTATATACGACGGTAGTACTTGGTGCGCACCTTTTTACTTCCTCTATCCCACTAAATTATTTCACCTTTCCTTTTTCGTCTATTTCATTTCTTAGTCCATTTTTCGAAAAAGGAAGTAGATTAACACTCAAAACACTTTTTAAAACTCATTTATCTCTGTTTTCCTTATTTTTGTGTTATACCCTGAGCGAACTAATTAAGTGGGACGGATGAAATATATCGTCAAAAAATCCCAAAACAAACTATCAAGCCAACAATGTTAAAAGTTCGTAGACGGAGGAAGTAGTTAAATTAAGACCAATTGGCTTATCTTGCGGGGCATGTGAGTAGTGGGAGAAAAATAAACATTTTTTTGCCCTCTTGCCTTTTTTTTTTTCATCTTCTTTCGTTAAATTTATATTTTAGTTCTTATTGAATTGGAAATAGTTTTTGACATACGAAGTCATTAATTTTCTAACAACTATAGAGGTTTCAAATTGATTCCATGGATTTATGTAGTGATTTAGTAAAGGACAATAAATTATTAACTACTTGTGCATTAATTTGCTGGCCTTAGTAACGTTTGAAACTAGATACTATTATGTTCGAGTCATTTAGAGCGTGACATTTAAATTTTATTTGTCAATTATTTTAAAAAAAAATTATGAATCGGATTTTTGTAAAAAATATTATTCCCTCGGTCTCTATGATCTTGAAGCGTTTCTTTTGGACATGAAATTAATTAAGGACGTGTTCTAGTAATTTAAGTGTACCAGTGATATGATATAAGTATAGTACACAATAAGCAAAAAAAGTGCTACTTTAAGGATCAAATTCTACAGTATATAAAGAAACATGATTGCGTATAAATATAAGTATGATATTGTATTACTTTAAACATTTTTCGTATATTCGTTCACTAAAACTTAATTACTTCTATATTTATAAATAAACCTTTTACTATTGTCTATTAATTACAAAGTGGGCTATATATATAGTAAATTAGTAATAGGAATAACTGAAATTCATTTGTCATGCACGTATAAAACAAATTAACAAGCAGAAATCATCAAGAACTCCATAAAACAATCAAGCAAATATTATCAAGAAGTCCATAAAACGATATCTTGCTCTATTAATGAAATTTCGGTCGTCGTTCAAAAAGTTAACTTCGTTTGACCGATTACAGTTTAACAAGTGAAAAAATCTAACTACCAAAAATAGTCCGGGTTAGTTTGAAAATTGACTTCTTTTACTGACTACTAGGGATGTCAATGGGCCGGGTACCCGCCCCATTAAGCACTTCCCAAACCCAAACCCGTTAAAATTTCGTATACCCATACCCGTCCCAAACCCGTTTAAAAATTCAATTTTAATACTCATACCCCGCCCCAAACCCATCGGGTAATACCCGTTTATTACCCGTTAAACCCCAATAAAATTAATAGTAATATTTTTTTATAAAAAAATTATAACTTAATATATACATACAATAATCAAATTTTTTAATTTAAACGTGTGCATCTCAATAAGTGCTAACGAACGATATACAAAATGTAAAACAAATATCAAATTAAATGTTAACAAATAACAAAACTAACTATATATGTTTTTTATCAAGTAGATTTTTTGAGATATATTCTTTCAACTTTATATATATTAATAAAAACCTTAAAATTGATAATAGTTATAAACTTTTTTATTTAAAAATATAAATATAGTTTTTATATACATGTGAAATATATATATTTACCATATATATAAATGGGTTTGGGTAGTGGGTACCCAGAGGTGTATACCCATACCCGACCCAAACCCGTTTCGGGTATCTACTTTATTACCCATACCCTTCCCAAACCCAATTTACGATACCCAAACCCGTCCCAATTAGGTTTGGGCGAGGCGGGTACCCGCGAAAACCCGACCCGTTAACATCCCTACTGACTACGGTTTAACTATATAATTTTGGTAAGTTGATTTATGTAGTTAAAATTTAACGATTGTAATTTGATCTTTTTATTAGTAACACATGTTTCTACTACAAACATTTTGTGTCTGTCATTTCAATTGTTGACATATTTAACTACGATATAAATGTATTTAATCGTCGTTAAAACGTGTGTTTAATTAATGTTGAAATACCTACTTCAGGCAAACTTAATGTGCATAAGATTGATTTGATCGAATGCTATATATATATATATATATATATATATATATAGGTGTGAGATCATATAAAAAAGAGAGTTTCCGTAAAAAATAGGAAATGATCTGCACCTTTAATTTAAGAAGATCTATGGTTATCTTTTATTCGGATTTTTCAGTTAAATATATTTACTGAAGGTTAAAGATGTAAATGTGCTTTTATTTGTAACCGATTATTTCCTAAATTATGGTATATAATATGCATTAATTTACCTACATGTTTCTCATGCAATAAATAAATAAATAAAAATCTATAGATTTCTTCCTGCCATTTTTTTATCGATATTATACTATTAATATTACTCTCCATCTCCATTTTTTATGTTGCATTTAGTTTTAACATATCATAATTCATACAGGACCTTGGTACATTCCACATTAGAATAACTAATTCGTAATGCATTTTTATATGTAAACTAATGCATCATTATATACTAAATAATGCACTGAATAATAAAAACTCAAAATATCGGTAATATATAATGCATTATTATATGTAAATTAATGTATTATTGTGTAGTTTGTTATGCACACATGGACGATAGTACATTAATTTGCAGTGCAAATAATTCCTACAACATTTTGTTGTGTGTTATATCAATGCATTATAATATTATAACCAATGCATTATAATAAATTACCAATAATGCATTACAATATACAATTGTAAGATTTATTTTTGCCAATAATAAATGCATCTTTGTTACTTGTCTTCGCATACCAGATTTCAAAATAAAAATAAAAATGCATTATCATGCATAGTCAATGCATTAGAAGGCGTTTACAAAATGCATTATAATATTAGTTGCAAAAATAAATTATGTTACGTGATTTATCTGGTTTTACTATGATTTAAAGGTTTAAATTTTAAAATATATATAATTTTAGAAGTTCGTTGCTGAATGCCTGAATTCCATGATTTATGCATTTCCCCAAGAGATCATATAAAAAATACAAGTTCAGTAAAAAATAAGAATTGATCTTGAATGTCCATCTTAAATGATCAACGGTTAGCAACTAATATAAATATTTTAATTAAACCCATGCGTTCACATTATTGTAGGGATAAAAATGTAAAAGTGATCTTATTTATAACCGTATTGTCCCTTAAATAGTGGGATTTCATTTACTTTTAAATTCCTTTTACCATATTTATTTAATATATTATCTTCTCTTATTTATTATTTGCTAAAAGTTCCTTGTTTAATTTTTGTTCTCCCTTAATCAAGCATTTTTTTAAAGATACTCGATTTATTAAATTCATTAACAGATTCATTGTCGTAAATTAAAATATTTGCAATTTTGTGCATTATCCTAAACAAAAAAATGCATTATGGAGGAGGCCCTGCATTAGTGCATTATGTCGATTCCATTCTGGATAAAAAAATTTGTTTCTTTCCTCTATTCAAAAGATTTTAAAGTTTCTTTTTATTTTTTATTTTTTTTATATATTATCTGAATTGATTTGAATACAAATCAAGGGATTTGAACGTGTGACTTAGTTTTATTTATTTATTTATTTATTTATTTATTTATTTATTTATTTATTTATTTATTTATTTATTTTATCTCATCGACAAGTTTTCAACAATTTTAATTAAATTGTACTATTAAAGTATTTAAACGATAATTCACAAATTCTAGAATATGCAAAAGTCAGTAATTGCATATTTAGAAAATACATTACCATAAATCTAAAATACATTACAAAGAAATTCATAGTGCCCTATGTAAAACTATGCATTTTTCAGTGAAAGGATTATAATGCATAAATCTAGTAGTACTATAATGCATGAAGTGAAAGGATTATAATGCATTTATCAGTTCACTTAATGCATTAACTGAATAATTGTAATGCATGTAAGAGAGTATTATAATGCATTTTATTGTTCAGCTTAATGCATTATAATAGTTTGTTGTGCATGCAATTTTTTTAAATGCAAATAATGATTCTACTAACTTTAAAATTAAAATTTATCTCCCTCATATCACGTACAATCAGTGTTGATATTTCACTCTCTTACAAAATTAATTTATTACTTTCTTTGCAATGCATTTCACAATAGAGATAATGCATTATATTGCATACATACAGTAATACAATTGATATTTTTCAAAAGTAACTAACTAATATTTAAAATTAATTCGATTATGCATTATAAATAGTGCATTAGTGCATTAAAATGGTATAGACAAAATGCATGATAAAGGGGGGAAAAGGAAAAAGAATTCAAATAATGATAATTTCTAATGATTTTCCTAATTTTTTTAGTTTAGGTATCTTGATCTCCTGCCACATTCGACTATTTATAAATGTATACTCAAATTTATTTGAGTTTGGAACAATTATTTTTTAAACTTAAAAAATCGCCATATTTGATTTAGTAGTGCATAAGGTAATTTTAAATTTTACTAATTTGCCCTTTCATGCATTAGTAGTCAATGCATTTAACACAAAACCGATCAATATAATTTTTTTAAGATTTAATTATGGCCGTGGATTTTGTATAAATCAAGGGATTAGAATACTTCTTATTTCTTACACTAAAAGAGTTTTTTATGTGATCTCACCCCTATATATATATATATATATATATATATATATATATAGATAGAGGATATATCATATAGAAACTAATGTTAAGTTGGAACTTAGAAACCGTCCACAACCGTTGATCTTGAAGATCTAATGGATCAGATTTGATTTTAAATTAACATTTAAATATTGTATTTTGATTTTTTTTAATGATTTTTTGGTATTATTAAGGGATATATGTGTAATTTTATCTATTAAAAACTGAAATCTTCCTATTATTTTGGGCGTGCATTAATTTTTATTTGCTGGAAGTTATATTTTATTTATGTTAATAAATCTCAACTGCGTATTTCTGTGATTTTCATTCTCATCGTATCTTCTTCTTCTCCGATTTCTTGTGAGAACCATTTTTCTCGGCGACGTTTATTGATAAAAAAATCTCTTGCTGCGTATATTTGTACATTGTTGCAGCAGAGGTTGATTATTTCACGCTGAGTATTTCATCGAAGAGTGTTCATCGTCCTCTTCCTTTCGTTTTTTCCCGTGGACGCTGAGTATGTTTCACGCCAGTTTTGGATTATTTCATGGCAGTTTGGAGATTTGTTTTGCTGGATTATTTCACGCTGAGTTTTTTTCACGGAGAGTTTTGGATTTGTGGTTAACGGCATCATCTCCAGAAGTTATAGATTTTAGAGCAGATTTTGAATATAATTTGCTGTGTAGATTGTAGTTGGTGGAGTGTAGTCTTCAAGAGTGTGCAGTTGGTGTTCATAAACCTTCTGAAATTAATGGAGTTTTCAGGTTTTTATTTTCGTACGTTTTTTTTAAATTTTGTTTAGTTAGATATTGTATTTTTTGTGCGTAAATGTATTTACGATATAGGTATTGTAAGCATATTCGATTCGAATCTAAAATACACTATGTAATAATTTATAATTTTTTTGATGCATTTAGTATATAATTCGTTGCATTTATATTATTGTTTGATGCATTTTCGTTATGTATGATAGGTGATAACGATTTTAATGGTGACTATCTCGAAGGCAAGTTTGATTATGGTAATTCGAAAGTCGGAGAAGGAGAATATGTACCTAGTTGTACTTAATGAATGTGTTGCATCAATCGTCGAAGAAGTGTGCTAGGTTAGTTGGAGGGGATGTTGATAGAATGAAAGCTCTAATACTTGATTTTCAGTCATTGGAAGAGAAGTAGGCCAACGTGGTAGAAGAAGATGGTAATACGGTAACTAAGGATGCTGGTTTTCAGGATTTTTATGGCATTTCTATCCCGGAGAATGTTTGTGTTTTGCCTCCAGACCCTGTTAAAACCAAAGGCAGTGGGAGTGACATGCAGTCCAGAAGAGATAAGGCGATTCGTGATGCAAGTAAGCCAAAGAGAAAATGCAGCAAATGCAAGCAAATGGCTAATCATGATGCAAGGAACTGTCCTTCTCGTGGTTGATTTTATTTTTTATTATGCATGTTAGAATATTTTTTCCTTTTGAAGATTTTTATGTTTTATTTTTCATAAACTTTTAGTATATGGGAACGTTTGCTTTAGTTATTTTGCTGGAAATGTCGCATTTAAAATTTATTGTATTGTTTAATTAAGGTATTTTTAATTTAATGCAAATCATTATTGTTTTAACACCATGACATCCAGTTGTACGCTAATAAAATTATTCTAGTATTTGCATTGGATTTGTTAGTATTTGCATCATTAATTTACATTAGTGCATCAAAAATCAATGTACTAAAAACGTATTTGCATCATTAATACGCTGAGTTATTTTGCTGGAAATTTCGCCTTTAAAATTTATTGTATTGTTAAATTAAGGTATTTCTAATTTAATGCAAATCATTATTGTTTTAACACCATGACATTTAGTTGTACGCAAATAAAATTATTCTAGTATTTGAATTGGATTTGTTAGTATTTGCATCATTAATTTATCTTAGTGCATCAAAAATCAATGTACTATAAATGATTTTGATTTTTGAATTCAAAGTACCTCAATATATCTAATGTCAATATATGTTTAACTAATATACAGAAATAAATGTATGATGCATGTTCAGAGTAACAGATATACCAAATTCTGTAATATATGTAGAGGTGCATTGTTTATCTTCAATTATGCATCACTTTTCAGTGTTAGTGCAGCAAAAAATAGCAGCATTAAATTAACTAATACGCAAGATCATGCTATTGAAACACCTGCATATGTTTAACAATTCCAAAAAAAAAAAACCAAGTTTATGCTGAAATTCTAGTCTACCAACCCTAGAACCGTCTGCAAATCATGTTTATCCGCCATACAAACCATAAGTATTACCAATAAACAAATGTATCACTTCCAGTTTATCAATTCACTTTCGAAATCAATCTTCCCCTTTCTTTTTTTTGTCAAATCTGAGCAGTACTTCGTAGCATTGTCGATGACTGTTTGCCTCAGCTCGTTGAACTCTGAAGTTGCTATTGCTGCACAATAGCGTGCCCTCATGTACTTCAGCTGATTTGTCGAGGATGGTACTATCCCATGCTTCCACTCACGTCCTGTCTTGCCCATGAACGTCTCCATGTGACGCATCACGTATATGGCACAGTCCTTCTCGTTGTCTTCCTGAGCCCAGCTGAGGTGTAGTGTGTCGTGAACCATACCCCCAACCTTCCTTGCCAACTCAGTGTATCCTCTGCCTTGTATATAGGCAGCAAACAACTTCGACCTACGACAATCTTTAGCGATTCTGGAGTTTCTACCAGCAGTTTCATCATCTGCAACACAAAGGTGCGTTAGAATTAGAAAATAATGCATTAGTTTAGGTGTCGAATGCAATCTTAATTTCAGATGTCAGTTCTTCCTATACTCTTGGGTGCCTTTCTTTTCTTGGATGTAGTATCCGTAGGCACTTCAACCTTATTTTGTTTAGGTTTTTTCTGTGGCCGATCATGTACGTTTTTGGAGCGTACTGGAACAAATACAAATATTAATTAACAAGACATGTTAGTAATGTAGTAGAAGAAATTGTATCAAATTAAGCATGGTTTGTATACAAAAAACTGCATTTCTCATACCTTCTTTGCGGCTTTCCTTCCCTTCCTTTATTATTCTTCTAATTATGGATGTGATTGGCCTATCCATAAAGTCATCTTCCGAGTGGTTGTCCGATTGTTCTGCAGTTTCAACAATGCCTTTCCCCTTGACATTCTTTGGTATCTTTTTTGTACCTGTTTTTTAGTTTACAAGGTATTAGTCATTGCTTCTTGTTTTGATTTTTATGCTCTATATAAACAAATTAATGCACTTCGAAGTTGTAAGTGTTCATTCACAAAGAACACAGGTAATCTACCCCGTACAACATACAAAACAGGCATCAACAATGCTTACAATGGTGTATTAAAGTATTTTTCGAGGAAAACCGATGCATTGCATTCTTGAAATATTACCACAAATTAACAAATATGAATATTATTTCCACTAACAATCCTAATTCAAGCAAGGAGATGTAATGGAGCACAATACATGAACCAAATGCAATATCTGAACTCAGTTTCTCAATTTAAAATCAAAGATGTAATGGAGCTTAATGCATTTCGAATACAACATAAAGTACCCAGATTTAAGCGACAATAACTTCCCAGATTTAAAACACAACAAAAACAGCACATAATACAAAAACACAACAAATTCAGAACAAAAACAAGTGCAACGTAAAACAAAAACAGCAGCCTTTTATCTACAAAAACAGCAGCCTTTCATCTACAAAAACAACAACATTTTATCTACAAAATACAAAATCAGCACATAATACAAATAATGCAGCCTTTTATCTACAAAATTTCCGGAAAAACACAACAAAAACAGCACATAATAGACCTCGATTGCAAACTTTTTGGCCGCCAATACTTTTGAACCAATCATATACATCTTACAGCCCAAAACTTCCCAGATTTAAGCGACATTATCGAAAATGTAATAGCAGCCTTGTATCTTCAGTTTTTTCAAAAAAACACAACAAATTCAGAACATAATATACATCAAATATAAAGTTTCAGTCGGCCAATACCGTTGCATATCGAATACAAAGTTTCAACACTTAATACACATCAAATACAAACTTTCAGTCGGCATATATTAAGATATGGCCAACAAATCCCTTTAACCGAGCATAATACATATGGAATACAGTAATTTATTCGGCCAATTCTTTTATAGCAAATGAGTGCTTCTTAATGGCATTTAATCGAATAGTTGGTGTGCTATATTCGACACCCACAAATAACATGTAAGGTTTTTCCGATTCTAAGCCGTATTACACAAATAACAAACAAGTGCAACGTAACCACGTAATAATGCAAGATATTTCATAGTAAAATCATCTACAATATTCACCCATATCGTGAAATACATTTGGAGATTTTCGAAACCCTTATTCCCAATTCTGTTTATACATTCGGAATTCACCATAACTTCGAAAAATCAAACCTGTTGTAGGAATTTTTGGCCGCGGTTGTTGCATTCTCTCCGCCTGTTCCTCGTCGTCCTCGCGATTTCCCCTTTTTTGCTGCCTTTTTCTTCCCGTCATTCTCTCGGTCGTCTTTTTTTCTGGAGATTTTGTGAGCGGGCGACTGGGATTTGGTGTGCAAGGAAATCGGATTGAGAGAGGGGATTGAGGAGAGAGAGAAGTAGTAGGTAGTTGGAGTAAATGCCTATTTTTTAGGATGCATGATTTGTTTCCATAAATTCTTATTAAGCATGGTCAAATTTACCCTTATAATTGGACGAAAATTTGTGTAAATTATAATCTATATATTAATCTCAGCCCTCCATCTCTACCTAATCAATGGTTGTGGTTAGTTTCTAAGTTGCAACTTAAGCTTAGTTTCCACCGGAATGCTACCCTAGATATATATATTATATATATATATATTATTATCTATTCGAAGATGGAAGATTATTTTCTGCATGGAAAGTTTCCATGCACAGAAGATCAGCCTGAAGATCTTCTAGGGTTTCCTGTGCTGAGTATATATTCTAAGGAAAACCCTAAAGCACGCTGCCGCTCTTGTTATTTCGGTGTGTGAGTTTTGGTGTTCTTGCAACGTGTGTTTTGCAAGATTATTGTTCGTGAGTTTTGGTGTTCTTGCAACGTGTGTTTTGCAAGTTTTGTTTTTGAGCGAGCGTGTGTTTCTGGACAAGTTTCCCTGGCTTTGTTCAGTTTTGTCTAGGCGTGTTGCTTAGAACCATATTAGTGTTTTATCACTTTACGAGTTTATCTCGTGGTTGTATTTGATCTCATTGTAAGGGAGTTGTAATCGAGACGAATAGGTGACATAAGGTGGAGTCCTTGGTGTAAAGTCCTGTAAGTCTCTCTACTACTTATAGTGGATTGAATCTCTCGGATATTGTCCCCCAGACGTAGGTGCGTTATCACCGAACTGGGTTATCAAAGTTCTGTGTTCTTTACTGCTTTTCTGTTATTGCATCTAAGAACAGAATTAAGATCGTTTTTAGTTTTTGCACAAACTAGAACTTTCAATTGGCACCAGAGCAGGTTTGGATTTGTGGAGATCCTGGGATTCGTGTGCTAAAGCTGTGCAATCTAAGATGGACTTTCTGAAGGATGGATGTTCTGTGAACAGACCACCCATATTGGATGGGAAGAACTACAATTATTGGAAAGTCAGAGTCACCTCGTATATTCGATCTGTTGATGAGAAGGCGTGGGGTATGGTGCTAAGTGGCTGGACTGAACCTGCAAATGCCGAAGGTGACAAAAAGCCGAGAGAAAAATGGGATGGCAATGATGTCCTTTTGTCAGGATTGAATCAGAAGGCCCTGAATGCTATATTGTCATCAGTTGATATGGAAAATTTCAACTTGATTTCCACATGCACTTCAGCTAAGGAAGCCTGGGATACTCTGCAGAATGCTTATGAAGGGAATAGCAGAGTGAAGGCTCAAAGACTTCAGCAGCTGATCTCCAAGTTTGAGGCTTTGAGAATGGGAGAGGATGAGACTATATCTGAGCTTCATGCCAAGCTGAAGAATATTTCAAATGAGTGCTTTATGCTTGGGGAGAAGATGTCACATGAGAAGTTATGTGCCAAGGTTTTGAGATCTCTCCCAAGAAGGTTTGATTTCAAAGTTGCTGCTATTGAGGATGCCAGAGATCTTACCTCCATGACTCTTGATGAGTTAATTGGTTCTCTCAGTACCTTTGAAATGGGGATGCGTGAAGAGGATGCCCCTAAGAAGAAGGAGATAGCTTTTGTTGCTGCTACTGATTCAAGTTCCCAGAAAAGTGTTGGTGATGAAGCAGAATTGCTGGAGTCATATGCTCTTCTCACAAGAAAATTCAATAAAGCTATGAAGAAGTTTAGAGGAAAAAGGAATCAAGGGGAGTGTGCTGCTGGAGGTGGAAACAGCGCTGCTGGAAGTGAAAATAAGGCTCCCATTATCTGTCATGAGTGTGGGGGAATGGGCACATTAAGCCAGAATGTGCAAATTTGAAGAAGAAGGCTGGGAAATCTTATGTTGCCACACATAGTGACAATGAAGAATGTGATGGCTCGGGAGTTGAAGACAATGTGTTTACTGAGGGTCCCAGCAAAGCCTATGCTGCCAAAGTTGATGGTAATCAATCTGATGAGAATGTTGATAATCTGTTTGGTGGAAATGAAGAAGAAGACACAGAGGGCAATACTGAAGTTCAGATTGAGGAACCATACAAGGAAATGTATGACAAGTGTCTTCTAGTTGTTGAGATGAATCAATCCCTCAGTTATGAGCTAATGCAAGTAAAGGAAGAAAGAGATAAATTGATCTTGAGGCTTGATCAGCTAGAGAAGCAAGCAGTTTCAACTCAAGTGGAGGAAACTGAACAATCAAGTGACATGGATCATTTGGCTAAGTTGATGAAAATGATGACTGTCGGATCTGCCAAGCTTGATGAGATTCTCAAAATTGGTGGAAAATCTAGCAAGGATAAGTCTGGTCTTGGTTTTGATGGAGGCAAGGGTAAACAGAAACAGCCTCGAACTCGGACTAAAGCCTATCCTTCCGTTCCTCAAGGATATCAGCATGGAGATTGGGGAGCAGATACAAGATCTTCTCAGCAAGTTAGTTCTCAAATATGTCATTATTGCTGGATTCCTGGGCATATCAGGCCCCACTGCAAGAAGCTGCAAGAAGATCAGTTCAGTATGGTTAGAAGACCTTTTCCTAATCATCCTGGATACAACTCATATCATAGAGTGCCTGGAATTTGTGGAAATGCTCCTGGAATTTATGGGGGAAGAGGTCCTTACAGAGGGTATGCAGCTCATACTGCTCTTCTAGCTGAGACTGAGAATACGTGGTATTTTGATAGTGCCTGCTCCAGACATATGACTGGAAAAAGAGAAAGTTTGACTAACATCAAGCCTGTCAATGGTCAAACAGTAACTTTTGCTGATGGTGTTAAAGTTCCTGTTCTTGGATGTGGAGATCTAGCTGTTTCTGGTATGCCAAGGCTGAAGAATGTGTTCCTCGTGGATCAGCTGAAAGCAAATCTTGTGAGCATAAGTCAGCTATGCGATCAAGGGATGGATGTCAGATTTGATAAAGGTACATGCACTGTGAATGAGAACCAGAAGGTGTACTTGTTTGGCAAAAGATCATATGACAGCTGTTATCAAGTTGAATGCAATCTCAAAAGTTTCAGTGTTTCTATGAGTGAGTTCCAGATATGGCATCAAAGACTGGGACATTCTAGCTTCAGGCACATGAAGACATTGATGAGGAATGATGTCATTGTTGGGTTGCCTAAGCTGAATATGGATCATGAAGGGCAGTGTGGTCCCTGTATGAGTGAGACGCAGATTCATGCTACTCACAAAGTTGTTTCAGCCGTCACCACCAGCAGTATTCTTGAATTGCTACACATGGACTTGATGGGGCCAATGCAAACTGAGAGTATTGGTAAGAAGAAATATGTCTTGGTGGTAGTTGATGACTATTCAAGATATGCTTGGGTAGATTTTCTAAGGGAGAAGTGTTGGTCCCGGGAAAGAGTAATTGGTGTATGGGGGGGGGGGGGGGGGGGGGAATACACCAATAACCAACCGTTTTTGACTTTTTAAAGTTCAGGTCAATCTGCTGGTCGATTGTCAAGGTCGACCTTATCAGAGGCAGTTTGATCTATCAAGCTCGTATGGTATCAAGCTTGACTTATCAAACTGTTAATGCGGAAGTTGGTGGAGGTTGATTACTCTTTGAAAAATCTTAAGGCTGAATATGGATGGCAGGTTGATTCGTGTAATGCAGGTTGATGCTCGTTAGTTAGATAATAAAATGTAAGTGCAATAAATAGAGAGAGAGAGAAACACCGCGATGTAGCGTGGTTCGGAGAAATCCTCCTACATCCACGTCAGGTCGACTCGACCTGAGAATCCCTTTTCTTTTGGATCCACCTCTCTCTTATTTATACTGACTGAGTATCAGTTCTAGCTACAATCTAACTTGAGAGTAACTAGACACGAGTTTTGGGTCGTGACCCTTACAACCTTCGTACTAAAGCGTACAAACAACCTTACGCTGTTACAGAGCTTGACTAACTCTATAATGGCGAAAATAAAAACAAGCTTTCTAACTTCGAACAAGTCGGAGAAGAAGTTGTTTGAACAAACGACAAGCAGCAGTGAACGCTTCGTCGTTGTGGTGTTTTTCGGAATCGAAAACCTCTCTTCGTCAAGTGTTTGGGAAACTAATCGGATTTCGAACACTTGAATGGATATGAATTTTGAGAGAGATTTGGGCAGAGATATGGCGTTGATAGCTTGTGTTTCCCATACTTGAATCCGAAAATGGCTGAAGTATTTATAGGCAGTTTTGAAAAACTAGCCGTTGGAGTCGGGCTGACGTGGCACTAGTCGTTGGATGCTGACTCACTTCTAGCCGTTGGGAATATTCGTCCTTGCTGGCACTCGACGTGGCAAGGATCAGGTCGTGACGCTCCATGAAGGCAGAGCATCGACCTTGATTGATAATCCAGCTCTTGAAATCTTCTAAGGCAATGCCAGCTGGAAGCTTGATAGGGGAGGTTGATAGACAGACTGATGATCCAGCTCGATCCAATTGAGGCAGGTCGATACAATCGATCTTTCTCTTACAGGGAGGATCGAACTTGATACTAAACGTTAGGGTATCGACCTGCACTAACAGGTAGCAGGTCGATCTATCGGCCTTGACCCTAAACAAGGTAAAAATATGCCTAAGTGTGGTTTCGATAAACATCATCAAAATCAAACTGCAGAGGGTTCCCAACAAGAAGTCTGAAGCTTTTGAATCCTTTAGGAAGCTGCATAAACGTGTTACTAGGGAGAAAGAGAAGCATGGCAAACACATCAGAAGTGATCATGGTAGAGAGTTTGACAATGTTCAGTTTGAAGTATTTTGTGCTCTGGAAGGGAAAGAGCATCAATTCTCCGCACAAATCACTCCTGAAGTATTTCGTGCTTGGTATGATAGGCTGTCTGAATATCTGCTACTGAAAGGCTACAAGAGAGGAAGTGCAGATAAAACTCTATTTGTGAAGAAGGAGAATTCTGATGTGCTCCTTGTGCAGATCTATGCTGATGATCTTCTATTTGGATCTAGATCAGAGAAGCTAGTTAATGAGTTTGTGAAGCTGATGAAGGAAGAGCTTGATATGAGTATGTTTGGTGATATGAATCTATTTCTTGGGCTTCAGGTTAAGCAATCAAAGGAAGGCTTCTTTGTCACTCAAAGTACATATGCCAGGAATTTGGTTAAGAGATTTGGGCTGGAGAATGCTAAGCCCAAAAGAGCTCCAATGAGTACTTCAGTGAAACTACATAAAGATCCAGAAGGTGCTTCTGTTGATCATACTCTCTATAGAAGCATGATAGGGAGTCTGCTGTATCTCACCTCCAGCAGACCTGATATCTGTCACAGTGTTGGTATGTGTGCTAGGTTCCAGGCTGATCCAAAGGAGAGTCACTTGAATGCTGTCAAGAATATCATTAAATACATTAAAGGAACAACTGATATTGGTCTTTGGTTCTCAAACAATACATCTATTCAGCTGCATGGTTACTGTGATGCAGACTATGCTGGTTCTATGGTTGATAGGAAGAGCACCTCTGGTGGATGCTTCTATCTTGGAAGCAATCTCATTTCTTGGTACAGCAAGAAGCAAGTTGGAGTTTCATTGTCTACTGCCGAGGTAGAATATATTGCTGCAAGTAGCTGCTGTACTCAGCTTGTTTGGATGAAAAAGATGCTTGCAAATTATGGCTTTAAGCAAGATGTTATCCACATTCTATGTGACAATGAGAGTGCTATTAATATAGCCAAGAATCCAGTTCAGTTCTCCAAGACTAAGCATATAGATGTCAGATATCACTATTTGAGAGAGCTGGTTGAAGAAGGCACTTTGAAGATTGAACATGTTCACACTGAACATCAACTGGCTGATATCTTCACAAAAGCTCTTGATACTGCTAGATTCGAGCTTTTGAGAGCCTCCCTTGGGCTCTGCATCTTATGACTAACCGTTCTTGAGCCATGGAAGGTTAGTGTATATATGTATCATAATTTTATTTTCTGGTTTTCTTGGATTTCTTGTCTGCTTATGAAGGATGATGATTTGGTGCTTATCTGGGAGATTGTGGATGGTGAGATATTCATCTTGGTATTCTGGTTATACTGCAATTGGCAGTATTGTAGTTTGGTTACTAGTGGTGATCCAGTGCACAAAGAGCATCTGCTCTTGTTTTTGGATCTTGAATGGGCTACTGAAGCATGGCGTATTGAACAGTTACAACTGTCAGGAAATAAGTGGAATCTGACAGGTACTTATTCAAATATTGTGAGGAGGGAGTTTATTTCTCTCATTCCTCTTCTTAACAACTCCTCAAGTGAGTCCTCCATGAACCCTCTGGGCGAGGAGCACTGCCCATTGTTCGCTTCCAGTCAGAGGAAGGGGTTTAGTTCTTCAAAGAGAAAGCGTGGTGCTGCCACGGCTGAGGATAAGATTCGGGAGATGGACCCCGAGCTTGGTGATTTCTCCGATGATGGAGATAATGAAAATAAAGGAGGTCGTCGCGTTCGCAGCAAGCACGTTCTCGTTGCTGATCCTCCTATCCAGTTTGCGCCTAGGGTTGTGTCTAAATCTGTGAACCTTAAGAAAGCTTCCTCAGCGAAATTTGTTGAGAGGAAGAAGAAGGCAGCTGTGAAAGAAAATAAAAAGAAAGATGGTGAAAAGCGTGTGGCTCAGTCTGAAGAGCCCATTGTGGATCTTGAGGAAGATGAGGAGCAGATGGCTAAGAGAGCCGCTAAAGGAAAAGGGAAGGTGGCTGATGTCCCTGCTCGTGCGCGCACTCGTGCGGCTGTTCAGAAGTTGCTAGATAATGCCATCAAGGTCGCGAGGGCTCCTCCTGCTGCTGCGAAAGGAGCTACAGCAAAGGTTTCCAAAGGAAAAGGGAGAATGAAGGCTCCTGCTGCTCGCACCAAGCTCACTGCTGCTCAAAAGGAGGCTATGCACAACTTTTGTGCTGATGGGTATGATATCCCTACTCCCTCTGACTCCTTCGAGGCTTTTGAAGCAGATATTGTTGGACAATTTGATCCAAACACTCATATGTCTGTTTATGAGTATATGAGATGGGAATATTTCCAGCACAAGAATTTTCTTGATGATAGATTCATTACTGAGCATTATCTTCACAGAGGTGAGATTTATGAATGGTTGGAGCAAGCTAACTTGCTTAATGCTGTGTTAAGGGGTCACACCTACGTTCCTGAGCAAGTCAGAGAATTTTATGCTGATATGAGTGATGGTTTGACTGATGAGAGGTCACCAGATTTTCACAAGGTCTTTGTGAGGGGGAGGATGATTGATTTCAGTCCTGATGTGATTGAAAGGGCTCTAGGGAGAGAGCCTGTTATTGAAGATGCTTTGTGGGACTTGAACTTTGATGAAGTTGCTGCTGAACTGACTAGAGGCGGCCAGATTGTGAAGTGGCCAAAAGATCAACACTTGAATCATGCCATCCTGTTGGAGTCCAAATATGCTAATCTTCACAGCCTGTCAGTGAGGAATTGGACCCCCACTTGTCACAGGGATTCTGTGAGTAGAAGGGAAGGCACTTTGCTCTATGCTATAGGGAAGGGCATGGACATTGATATGGGTCAGCTGATTTTTGAGAAATTTTGCTCTTTCATCAAGTACATGGGCAAGATGAAGAGAATGTACTTTCCTGGGTTGATTGGAAGGATTTTGAAATCACAGGGAGTGCCCTCTAGGAGGACAAACTCTAAACCTGTGAAGCTCAAGGCTATGAGATTCAGTTCAAAGCTCCTCAAGCCTGTCCATGGAGTGAATTTGGATGATGATTTTGCAGATGATGCTGAGTCTGAGCTTGATATGGATTTGTCTGATGATGATGCTGTTGAGGCTTGTGGTGATCAGAATGATGATCTTGATGGTGAAGGGAGGCCTGCTGCTAGGTTCTCCAAAAAGTATACAAGGAAGCATTCTAAGGGTGCTTCAAATCCTGCCAAGGCCAGAGCTGCTAAGCCTACCAAGAAGGGTCCTACTAAGCAGACTAAGAAAGGCCCTACAAAATCCTCCAAGAAGCCCGTTGCTGTGTTTGATGCTGCTGTTGTAAAAAAGCAGAGAGAGGGACTGAAAGCTCAGTTGGTGTCCCTTCACAAAATGATGAAACACATCAGCCTTCAAAGGCAGCTTGTGCAGTCGATGCTTGATGCATTGCCAGAGGTTGAGAGTGATGCTATTCCCACTCCTGTTGCTGTTGTTGATATTGCAGGTCCTTCTGGATTGACTCCTGCAGAAAAGGCCGTTGATGCTCCTCCTCTTGTTGATGAGGATGAATCTGAGGAAGTGGATGAATCCATCCATATTGATGATGAAGAGCCAGTCGTGCAGACTGGTGGAGAGGTTCCTGCTGCTGCTACTGAGTCTGCTAAGGAGGACTCTGTTTTTATGTCAGCAAATGAAGATGCTGAGGAGCGCACTGTGGACGTTGAGCGCATCAGCACCTGCTAAAGTTGATATTTATTTGGTTAATTATTTATATATGTTGTTAGATGCAGATTGGTAGTTGATATTTTAGTTTAAATTGTAATATATGCTCCATTACGTTGTTTGATAGATTGATACTAGTCCCTCTATCTCATTATCATAGTCCAATTTTCTTTTTTCGCTTATCTCATTTTTTATATATATATAAAAAAAAAACAAATTAACACAATAAACATCTTTTAAAACCTCATAAAGTTGTTAGAGACTCGGATTTTTATATCTCCTCACCAGCATCATATTGATTTTTATATCATATTGAGGACTCTGTTTTCGATTTTTATTTTCTTTTTTTTTTTCAGTTTTTTTTTTAATTTTCTTTTTTTTTTCTTTTTTTTCTTTTTCAGTTTTTCTAATTTTGGGCCTATATATAAGCATTTTTTAATTCGGATTTCAAATTATAACCATATATTTTTATGCTTATGCCTCCATATTTTTATGCTTACGATAATACATTTTTATGCTTACGGTAACATATTTCTATGCTTACGACTCAATATTTTAGTGCTTAATTATGTTTATGCTTACGGCTCTATATTTTTATGCTTACGGAGTTACGGTAGCATATTTCTATGCTTACGGCTCAATATTTTTATGTTTAAATATTTATATGTTTACGGCTCCATATTTTTATGCTTACGGTAGCATATTTCTATGCTTACGTCTCAATATTTTAGTGCTTACGACAATATATTTTCATGCATAAGGTTACATATTTTTATGCTTAAGACTATATATTTTATGTCGATGGCAATAGATTTTTTTGCTTAAGACTACATATTTTTTTGCTAATGACTACACATTTTTGTGCTTAAGACTAGATATTTTTATGCTTACAGTAATATATTCTTATGCTTACGATAAGATATTTCTATGCTCACGGCTCCATATTTTTCTGCGTACTGAAAAAACAAAAAATAAAAAAAAACAGAAAAAACGAAAAAAAAAACCGAAAAAAATTTAAAAAAAATAAAAAGAAAAAAAAAACAGAAAAAACGAAAAATAAAAAAAACAGAAAAAAATTAAAAGAAAACAGAAAAAAAAAAGAAAAAACGAGAATAAAAAAAAGAAGAAAAAGACAAAAGAAAATTAAAAAAACATAAAATAAAGAAATGAAATAAAGAAATAAAAACGAAAATAAAAAAAGAAAAAAGAAAAACATAAAAAGAAAATAAAAGAAAAACATAAAAAAAAAACGAAAATATAAAAAATAAAAAATAAAAAAAGAAAAAGAAAGAAAATGGCGTGTGTATTGAGGAAGAATGAAAGAGGAGAGGAAAAGATAAAAGTAAGGGTATTTTAGGAATATGAAAATGTCCTTGTTTTTAATAGGGATAATTTATATTTGAATTAATCACAACCACAGATTAATCTTAAATGTGTGGACGAGATTCATTCCTATTTCTCACAGGAGGACTTATTTCTATATGATCCATCCTCTATATATATATATATATATATATATATATATATATAATAGTGTGTTGTGAAGAATATATTTAGATACCTGCCATGTGGAGTTCTTGGTATACCTCCCCCATTCATAGCAAAGGTTTGAGTCATCTTCTTCCTTCCTTCCTTTCTTTCTTGAATTAACTAGAATTGAAATGAAACTCAAGTAGTTGTACAAATGTCACAGCTCAAAACTCTTCATTATATAGAGATAGAGAGAGAGAATGCATGCGAGCCACGAGGTGGTCAACGTGGACTTGATAATTACGAGGTAGTATTATTCAAAATTATTATTCATAATTTCGTACCCGAATCGAAATACTCCTTCCGCCTCACTTTACTTGAACTCGTTTAGATTGGCGAGCAGATTAAGATTGTGAATATAGGTTTTACTTTTATCATTGACATCTGAGTAACAGTCTCTAACAACTTTATGAGGTTTTAAAAGATGTTTATTGTGTTAATTTGTTTTTTTTTATATATATAAAAAATGAGATAAGCGAAAAAAGAAAATTGGACTATGATAATGAGATAGAGGGACTAGTATCAATCTATCAAACAACGTAATGGAGCATATATTACAATTTAAACTAAAATATCAACTACCAATCTGCATCTAACAACATATATAAATAATTAACCAAATAAATATCAACTTTAGCAGGTAATCGTTGAAAGCAAACAACCAAAGAAAATTTCGTAAGAAAACGTTTAATATGAGTACAACTAGCCCTATTATTAGTAACAATTTTTTTTTCAAAGTACTAAATTAGTAAAGATTATCTCATGTTATAATATTAGTCCGAAATTAATTAATTTGTCCTATAACGCCACTTACCACTTTTTTTTGTGTGCTTATGTCACATATCACTTCCACTTGAGACTTTATTATTTCCATAAATGTTAATTAAATGTTAATTAGTACTCCCTCCGTCCTAACTAACTTATCTTATTTGATATTATAATCAATTCGCTTGAATAAAAAGTAAGATAAGATAGTTGAGACGGGGAGAGTTGTATATTAAAAGAGGTATCAATATAACTTGGCCGCGCCGCCCAACTTGTACTATAAATTCTATAATATTCCTAAGTTGGAATGTACACATTCATCATCCATTATTTTCCATGCAAACGGTCCAAAACCAATGACCAATTACGCTTTAATTAAAACAAGGTTATATTATCGATCGACGCTATTTGAATCAAATAATTTAACATTCTCTAACAAGATTGTTGAGCTCGACAAACGAATGTGACTTCTCTCTCTTCAAATAAGAAGAGTAAATACAAATATCAAGAATCTGGCATTAGCCTCAAACACCAACACATGGAGAACCGAGAACAAAGTCTTTCCCTTTACTATTAAATTTCGAAAATACCGCTTTTCGTCTCTACGCTCATTTTTACTTCGGTTCAACCGCTCCTTGCACTCTGATCTGATATGTATAAACCATGTAGTTGGCATGTTCCTATGTCTAGCTATATCAGGATAGAGATAGTTGGAATTGAAAGTGATGTTGAATTTCAAAAGTGAGGTTTAGGCAATGTTTTAAAAAACAAACCGGAGGTCGAACCGGCGAGGCTTTCGGTTCATGATTTTTTTGGTTGAACCATGGTTCAACCGGTCAAAACCGAAAATAACTGGGAAAAACCACGAACCGGAACTATGACGGTTCATGGTTCAACCGGCGGTCAGGTTCGGTTTTTAAAACATTGGGTTCAGGGTTTAGGGTTGGAAATTTCTAACTCAATCGACCTGAAACCCTAACATAATTTATAAAATAAATGCATTTAGTTTATTAGACATAATTGAAGAGATTATGAGATGCAATACGTGTAGTTCACTTGAATTGCGACCTTGTCTTGCCGCGAAATATATTATAAATTAATATTTTATATACAAAACTACTCTTATGGATCGACTGTTGGTTAATTCATCATCAATATAAAAGAATCACTTGTAAGTTAATTAGTTCACAAATACTCCTAAAGTTTGATATCAATTATATTGTTTCGTCCCACATAAATTGTTTTGTTTTTAAAACTGGAACGAATTAACTCTTACATTTTTAAATAAATCCTCTTTATTTTAACTTTTAACAATGCGTCTAAAATCACATGTCAGAAGAAAAAAAAAAGAGGACAATTAAAATAGGACGGGTCTATGTACACTTTTTATAATAGATAGATAACAAAATCTCTTATCTCTTTCTGCATTGTTATTGTGTCATTTATGTAGTGGACAATTAGTAAGAGACGGAGGGGTGTTATATATTGTATATGGAAGACTTTTGTTGGAGAGGGTTAGTAGTAATTTTTTTGAATTCCTTGCTTCAAATCTTTCTTTTCTTAATCTAATCGTAGAAGCCCAAAACCCAAGCAACCTAACCTCTTATTTTAACCGGCGGCCGCTCTCCCTGTCATTTATTTTGTTTTGTTCACTGCTTTTCAATATTTTATTATAATATTTCTTATGCATTCAAAAGTTCCGGCAACTCCATTTCTTATTTTAATTGCTGTAACAACTTATATGCTATTACGGTCGGCATACTACATGTAATTGCAACAATAAGAGGACTAGCTTGTGATTATATATACTAATCAATGTTTTAAAATTTGGATCGGACCATCGGTTAAACCAATTGAATCGTGACTCATTTATAATTTTGGTTCGCGATTTTCTTCAATTTTTTCAGTTTTGACCTGTTCAATTATGGTCAACTAAAAAAACCATGAACGGGAGGGCTCACCAGTTCGACCTCTAGTTTGCTTCTTATAACATTGATACTATTGTGCACCGAACTTCGATCCTTACTAATTTGTGCATTTTTTCTTAACAACTTCGACGTATAATGATTTAGGATATTTACAATTATTTTCTAGAGTTTACACATCAATTTTAGGATGTTATAATTATTTTTTAGCATTTAATTTCAATATTATTAGATAATGATGATAAATTGAAAGTATCATCTTACCGAGGACGTAGTGAAAATGAAAATGTATCCTCCTATGAGGGATGGAGGGAGTTAAGTATTCACTATTACCATAAACCGCCAATCTTTCCTAATTTTTTAATTTCTCAACTATTTAAATCTATTACTATTATAAAAGTGTGCATTCTTACAAAATATGTATTGCCAAGTATACCCCTCCCCTCCTTTTATTTTAAAATAATATTATTATCCCTTTATTAAAAAAAATATTATTATTATATTATTTATGTTATAATATTATTGTTATTATGTTATTTATGTTATTAAGTATACCATTATTTTTTCTAATCAATTGTTATTTTTATTATATTATTATATTACTATAATATTATTGTTATTATGTTATTATAATATTAAGTATAGACGTATTTAATGTGATGTGATGGTAAATTTTTTTCTAATCAATTGTTATTCCTTTTTAAATCCTTTTTTTTTTAAATCATAGATTTTTCTTTTCTATAAAGAATTCTTCTCCTAATTAATTCCTACAAATAACTATTCTATAAATATGTACTTCTTCCACATTAATTGAAAAAACTTATCTACCCAATCACAGTAATAGTTAGTAAGAGAAGACAGAAGATATATATTTTCACATCTACTTATTTTTTTAAAAAACATCAGGTGATACTCTTTTTATCTTATTTTCAATGATTATTCTTCATGTTTATACGATTATGATTATGATCATGTTTATTTTTTTAATTTAAAACTGATAATTATTATTTTTATTTAATATATTTGTATAATTATCTGCACACTTTCTTAGTTTATTGTCGTTCTTGCTATGTGTTTACTTGAATCAACTATGAAGAAAATCAGAGCAACATAAAGATTTTGAATTTAAAGGATGGAATAATAATTATGATAAACTATATAAACAAAAATGAAATTCATCCAAACTCTTTCCCCCTTTTCTTTTGATTATTTTATTATTGATTATTTTATTATTTATCTTAATAGTATAGAAATTGTAAAATATACAATTTAAATATATAGAGATTTAATAAGTACTATGATTTTGTAGTTTTAATAAGATTAGGTATTAATTTTAGCGTAATTTTCAATTAATAATATCCATAAAACCTATTAAATTATTATTCTTAAGATTTTGGACTTTTTTTAGGATTGAAGAATTTAAATTTTCAAGTGATTCTAAATAAATAAATAAAATTATGTTAGGAATTTTGGATTTAGATGTGCAGTGTATGTTTGTGGCATGTATCATGTATGTATGTATGTGGCCTTGGTGCATGAGAGCGACAAGTAAATAAAAATTAAAAAATAATTAATTGATGAGAATAGTGAATAAGAGAATAATAAAAAAAAAAAAAATTTCATAATTTTTAATTTTTAATTTTTAATTTTTAATTTTTCATTTTTCATTTTTAATTTTTAATTTTTAATTTTTAATTTTTAATTTTTAATTTTTAATTTTTAATTTTTAATTTTTAATTTTTAATTTTTAATTTTTAATTATTTAATTATTGTTTTTATTTGCAAATAAAAAAACTAAAATTTAATTTTTAAATAGTGTCTGATTAGTGGCCCTAATTTTTTTTACTAATTGTATCATCTAATTATTAATTTTTATCATAAAAGGAAATGTAACAATTTGAAAATGACGGTTCAAACGGGAAAGTGCAACAACATGAAAAGTCTTGAGGGAGTATTAATTTAGAAGTAATCTTATAGCCTTAACTCTTTCCTTAGACTATTATAATATTAAATTGTTGTTTACACATCATATCTTCTTTACAGTTTAATTTTAGTTTCGATCTAGATTCAATCAAAATCAGTATGACGTCAAGTTCTTCTTCAGGTATATTTTATAATTCAGTAATTGAATTTATTTTAAAACTAATATTTACCACAATGTTGTAAACATACTTGAATTTTTTAATATAATAGTTGCAGAGGTGTATCGGAAAATGAGACTTTTACACATGAAAAGGAAATATTTCGAAATAAAGAATCGAAGTTTAAATATTAATTCACGAGACTTGAATGGTAATTATTTTCTTTTAATCATGTTATGTACACAAGCACAATTACAATTTTCCTTTCATGGATACTGTAGAACTTCATATCTCTAAAGATGTAAATTTGGATCAACGTGTTTACAATTTGCCTACTGCAATCAAGTTGTAGCAATAAGGATAGAAAGAGATAATGATAATACCTCATATAAGAGAGATATTGTAGTTCATTCGCATTCCGGGGAGAGACATAGAATAAAACATTATTATGGATGTTATAACCCATTGCAGTATCCACTTCTTTTCCGAAAGATGAAACTGGTTGGCATCTAAATATTAAGAAGAATACGGCTGCAACACAAGGTAATTTTTTTCCTTTGAATTCCCTCTTTATCCATTTGTTAATTACTACGACTATAAATTATTTATTTACAACCCAAATTAATTATATTATTTGAATATTTTATTTTATAATTTTTAAATTATATATTTTTGTAACATTTCTCAACTTGTGTTAAATTTCTGAATGATACATCAACAAGGGCCACGATTATAATCGAAGAAAATATTATCTCTGGAGAACAAGGTATTTTTCTAACCTTTTGAACATAATAATATGAATTCATGTTTCAACAATATATATGCATTAAAAAGCATTTTGTATGTTCAAATATTATATATTCAACAGTTACAGGGGGCAGCGTAATAAACATGTCTCATGTAGAGAATATACTTGCTATAAGTTACAAATAAGAAATCCAAGACTGTCTATTCTTTTATGCGCTGGCAGATTATTTCAGGAATACGCAGTCCACATGTATATTAAATTATAGTACAAGATTGGATTTTATTCGGAGAAATCAATCAACTATGAGCCGAATTGTACCAAGGAATTATGAACAATGTCTTTAGAGGAGAAGTGAGAGGAACTGAAGTTGGCAAACGAATTGTTCTACCTGCTACATTTATAGGGGGTCCAAAGAGATATACGGCGTAGGTGATGCATGCATTGACATTAGTACAAAAATATGGAAAGCCGGATTTATTTATTTTTATGACCTGCATTAATCCAGAGTGGGGCGAAATACAAGAAAAATTATATCCTGGTCAAACATCTCAAAATCGTCCTGATTTAACTTCCAAAGTTTTTAGGGCAAAACTACAAGACATGAAAGATCAACTATTCAGGCAGGAGATGTTTGGAAATGTTGCTGCACATGTGCATGCCATTGAATTTCAAAAAAGAGATTCACCACACGCCCACGTGCTAATTATTTTCAAGTCGGATTATAAGATAGATACAACAGATGAAATTGATAAGCATGTTAGTGCCGAAATTCCAAATCCAGATGAAAATCACGAGTTATATGAATTGGTGAAGAAGCATATGATGCATGGACCATGTGGGGAAAAGAATCCAAAAAAGTTCATGTATGGTGAAAGGAAAATGCTAATGTCATTATCTACGACCGTACAGTGAAATCCCTATGCAAGGTAAAGATGGATATCCGATTTACAGGAGAAGAAATAACGAATCGGTGGTTTTTGTCCGTAGTGTAGAGCTCAACAATCGGTGGGTCGTTTCATACAATGCTTATATACTATCCAGATATAATTGTCATATTAATGTAGAGGTTTGTTTTGGCATCACGACAGTCAAATATTTGTATAAGTATAAATACAAGGGACGTGATAGAGTGACAAATATGACCCAAAATGATGATAACAATCAAGTTGATGAGATAAAGCAGCTTCAAGATGCATGCTGGGTATCTTCTCAAGAAGCATTATGGAGAATATTCGAATTTGAGATGAATGATATATATCCGGCCGTTATAAACTTAAAACTTCATCATCCTGACAATCAGTTCGTAGCATACCACGAAAGTCAAAATCTGGATAGTCTTTTAAATACAGGCCATGTTTCAAAAACAATGTTGACTGAGTTTTTTTTCTACTTGTGCTACAAGTGAAAAAGCAAGAATGTACCTTTACAAAGAATTTCCTGAGTACTATGTATGGGACAAATGTTGGACAGAAAAGAAAAAGGGCAATGATATTGGATGTATTTGTTCGGCAAATCCAATTGAAGCAGAGATATATTATGAAAGGTTACTCTTGAATCATGTTAGAGGACCAACGTCTTTCAAATACTTGAAAACAGTCAATGGTACAGAATATTTGAGTTTCAAAGAAGCATCACAAAAATGAGGATTATTAGAAGCAAATTAAAATATAAAGCAAATTAAAATATACTCTCTCCGTCCACCTATTTCTGACACGTTTGCTTTTTGCACGGGATTTAAGACGGAAGTGATTAGTGTATAAAGTGTATTCTGTAGGGAATGTAATGTGGTTTATGTATTTAAACATATTTTAGAAACAGAGCATCATATATGCATAAAAACATGTTCTTGTCTGATCTTAAATGAAAGATCGTATAAAGACCTTTAATTTGATATAAAAATCATAAAATTCCGATAACAAACGAGCAAGTTATAATAATTTAAACTTTCGAAATTTAAATTATATTGAACTACGTGCAGAAAAATGAGTGGATGAGATTTAAGTATGGAATGTTAAGTGTAATAAGGGATTTACTAATTGTACTACTTAGTGGCTAATTCTTTCCGAAAAAGGAAACGTGTCAGAAATAGGGGGACGGCCTAAAAAGGAAAGCGTGTCAGAAATAGGTGGACGGAGGGAGTAATTGAATGCCTGAATGAAGCAATAACGTTTCAAACGCCAAAAGAATTACGAAAATTGTTCGCAATAATATTAGTACATTGTGCACCATAAGATGTTAGAATTCTATGGAATACGTACTATGATGCATTGTCAGAAGATTTCAGGAAGGAAGCAAATACTTCACTCGATCTACAAGAAGTTTGAGCACTTACTTAGAAAGCATGGGGAAGGATATACGAGCTTATCATCTTCCAAGTATTCCTATGAGTCTTGGTAGAGTGAACATTGAGAACTGTAGAGAAATACTAGACGAAATGTCGAAAGATACCTGAAGAAGATCAACAAGCAGAGTCAAAGTTGAACTCCGAACAACAAGTTACACTTTCAATGATTTTGGATTGCATAGAAAAAGGAGAAGGTGATTTTTTTTTTTTTTTTTTAATAGATGGACCAGGCTGAACCGAAAAAACATTCATATACTGTGCATTATTAGCTAATGTCAGATTGAAAAAATTGATTGCACTTGCAACTGCAACATCTAGAGTTGTTGCAGGTTTAATGCCCGGCGAAAGAACGGCACATTCAAGTTTCAAGATATCAATATATGCTGATGAATCAAGTGAGTGTTCAGTTTCTAAAGAAAGTGCAGCTGCAGAACTATTGTGTAGAGCGCAATTGATTTTATGGGATGAAGCACCTATGGCTAAAAAGTGGGCGATTGAAAATGTGGATAGATTACTGAAGGATATAATGGGAAATGCAAAGGATTTTGGTGGGAAAATAATAGTTTTTGGAAGTGATTTTAAGCAAGTGCTACCGGTTGTGCCTAAAGCTACAGTCTACCAAAAAGGAAGAGAAATTCGGCGTCAAAATAAAAAAGGAGAAGGATTGACCATGATAAAAAAACTTTATTTCTAAATATTATAGTTTAGATTTATTACTTCTTTTTTAGCAATACTTGACTTTTTTTAGTTTAATTATTTTGCTTTTATCATTTACTAATTATTCATCTTTTTTTATTTTTACGCTTTATTTGTAAGCTTTAATGAATCGTTATATGTTTCGATATAAAATAACATAATAATATAAACGATTTTTTTTCGAAATAAGTAAAAGACTGAGTGACCACGTGCATCGCACGTGTTGTCCACTAGTGTTACTTAAATCTCTTGATTTTTATTTATATATATTTCTCCCGTAGATACTTCAAACAACTGACTCAAAGCAAAACAGAGGTAAGGGCCCAATGTCTTCCTCCTCCTCTCCAGCTGCAGAATTACAACTGGCTCAAGGCGGTTCCGGTATCAACATGGCGAACTTCATCTCCTCAAAGCTCAGGGGCGATCATAACCGGAACAGTAACTACGTTCCGTGGAAAGAGGAGATGATATGCCTCCTAGAAAGGCAGGGCTTGATTGAATTCATTGACGGCGATGCTCACCGCAACGACGACGACGTAGAGTGGAGGCGGACCGATTGGCTGGTCAAGGCCTTCATTCAGGGAGCGCTGACAGATCAAGTTCTTCAAAATGTTGTTCATTTGCGTAGGGCCGTGGATGTCTGGTTGCTGCTGGACAAGGTGCTTTCTTCCGACAATCCACCCCCACCGCCGCCTTGTCCAGCTGCCGAGACTCCTTCCTCGGATAATGTGGCGAAGCTCAGAGGCGACAGGATCTGGAACAACTACACATCGTGGAAACAGCAGGTGCTCGGAATGTTAGAAACCAAGGGCCTGGCTGGTTTCGTCGACGGTGAAGCTCCTCCGCCGCCACCGAACGACGACGTAGAGTGGAGGCGGACCGATTGGCTGGTCAAGGGTTTGATTTTGGGGGCGGTGAGTGATGGCGAAGCCCTTAAACGTGTGGTTAATTTGGGTAGCGCCAGGGACGTTTGGTTAGCGCTGGATAACGATTTTTCTACAAACCAACCTCAACTCAGTTACTATCCACCGCCGCTGCCGCAGTCGGAAGCTAACTATCCACCTCCACCACCACCATCTAACTATCAACCACAATCACCACCACCGTCGTCTAACTATCCACCAGTATTACCACCACCATCTAACTATCCAGTTGCTCCGCCACCATCTGACTATCCACCGCCGTCATCTAACTATCCACCGCCGCCATCTAACTATCCACCACTACTACCACCACCAACTAATTATCTACCACCGCCGTCTAACTATCCAGCTGCTCCACCACCACCGGCACAACAACCACAAGGCGGTTACCTGGTTAATAATGGGGTGGAGTTGGTGTCCGTCAAGCTCACCCGGCATTCCGATTGGAGCAGCTACAATTTGTGGAAACAGGAGATGTTTCTTCTCCTGCAAAGCCGGAACTTGGCCGGCTTCGTCGACGTCAGAGCTAACCCGCCACCAAACAACGATGTGAATTACGGTGCTTGGAGGCAGAGTGATGGGACGGTGAAGGGCTGGATTCTAGAGGCGATGAGCAACGAACTTGCCGGAACCGTTGCGCATTTGGTGAGTGCCAAGGATGTGTGGTTGGAGCTCGAAAACGACTTCCTTACATCCAATTTATCAAGGGAGGAAGGTATATTTAATGCACAACTATACTATATATTTTATCATCTCATAGTATTGAAGGATGGTTAGTCATTTAAATCTGAAACTAAACAGAAAAGGAGTGGCTTGAGAAGTTGGAACTGTACAAACTAGCCATTAGTGGCAATTGTGCGAAGGCCGAAGTGTTTCTGAGGCAAAACCCTGGCGCCATCAGAGCTAGAGTGTCCTTCACCTTAGAAACACCTCTCCACGTCGCGGTGGGGTCCGACACATCCGTGAGCTTGGTAAAGAAGCTGGTGGAGTTATCGGATGATGCCACATTGTTCATAAGAGACGGGCTCGGGTTTAATCCGCTGCACGTTGCTGCTAGGACGGGGAACATTCGGGCAGCAGTGATACTGATCAACAAGCTTCCTGATTTGCTCTATGCTTTGTCGAATGCGAACGTAGTCCCCCTTCACTTAGCAGCTGAATATGGTCATAGGGAAACAACTGAGTTGCTGATGCATCACACTAAAGATAATCGCCACTACAATCCTTTTGCTGGTCATGGCGGCCTCTTGCTACTGCGTTATCTGATCACCGCCGGTTTCTTAGGTAAGTGATCAGTAAAGGAAAGACTCGAGAATTATAACAGGATTAATAGTTATAGTACATTGTTGTAGCATTAGTTGGTTTTGATTCTTGTGGGGTTATTTATGCAGATATGGCGTTGGACTTGGTTAACAGGTATCCTTATCTGGCAAGGATGAGTTCTCGGTTTTACGGAACGGCTCTCAATATTTTAGCAAACAAGGACATGACGTTTGCTGGCCAACTCAACTCATGTTAGTATTTTTTGCGTTTTGATCTTTGGTACTCCTCCCGTCCCATAGATAATGTCTCGTTTTTTAGCAAGTCCTGCTAATTTTAAGCTAATTTTCCATTAATTCTAGCGCCCTGCGCGAAGAGGATTCATAAAAGAAAATGGATGCGTGAGCAAGGACTGAGACTTGCTAAGAGCATATGCATGCAAATGGAGTCGTTAGGATTCGAAAGAGCTTCGTTCATCTACATACCGGCCATGCTAAGAGCAGCCCAAGTAGGAAACCACGAAATCGTAGAAGTAATTGTAGGGACATTCCCTCAAGCGATCTACGCCATTGATGGTTTTACTAAGGCGAGCTTCTTACATTGGGCCGTGAAGAATCGTTGTGAGAAAGTGTTTAACCTCTTGTACCAGACTTCCAACCATAGATACCATTACTCAAATCGAATCGACTCTCAAGGTAACTCCATCCTCCACATGGCTGCATTTCTAGCACCCCCGTACAAGCTTAATTTAGTCTCCGGAGCAGCTCTTCAAATGCAGCGCGAACTACAATGGTTCAAGGTAACTAATTAGTATAGCGCGGGGTAACTAAATTCCGGAGAAAATTATACCACTCCGGTCCAGGCTTTTTGACTCATTTGTTTTTTGACTTTTCGCCACGCATTTCCACCGAGCCGTAGTACGGGTTTTACGATATAATTTTGAAATATTATTTCTTTTACGGGATACTACGACACTTGTAGTATCCCGTAAAAGAAATAATATTTCAAAATTATATCGTAAAACCCGTACTACGTCTCGGTGGAAACGCATGCCGAAAAAGTCAAAAAGCAAATGAGTCAAAAAGCCTGGACCGGAGTGGTACTTATTATCAACGTGTACGGTGATTGTACAGGAAGTAGAAAAGTTTGTGAGCCCTCATATTAAAGAACTACAGAACCATGCCGGGATGACGCCTACGATAATATTCACGGAAGAACACAAGGACTTGAAAGTACAAGGGGAGAAGTGGTTGAAGGATACGGCTAACTCATGCACCATTGCTGCAGCGTTGATTGTAACAATTGTGTTCGCTGCGGCTATCACGGTGCCGGGTGGCAACCATTCGGATACCGGATATCCGATGATGCAGAAAGAAATTGCGTTCACAATATTTGCAGTATCGGATGCTATTTCTCTCTTCACATCCACCACTTCTCTGTTGATGTTCTTGTCCATTCTTACATCTCGTTATGCGGAACAAGATTTTCTGTACGCTCTGCCCAAGAGGCTCGGCATCGGTCTCTTTACTCTTTTCCTTTCGATCTTGTTTATGATGGCGGCCTTTAGCTCGACGGTGTATCTAGTGTTTGGGCGCAGGCATGCGTGGGTTCTGATACCGGCGGCTGCACTGACTTGTCTACCCATATCGTCCTTCGCCTTGCTGCAGTTCCCACTCCTCTATGCTGTCCTTTCTTCCACTTATGGCAAGGGCATTTTCGGAAAACAGAGCAATCGTCCATTTCACTAGCTTCCATTGATTCTTCTTCGTTTGCTACTCACTTGTTTATCCTGCGTTTTAGAACACTAGTAAAGATTACGTTAAGGATAGTCAAACGTACAATATGATTTAATTGTAATTTTATTTTATTACTTATTCAATCTTGATTTCAAGTAAGTTCAGAGAATTTTGTTCGAAATGTTGTTGTCTATAAATTAATCAAACTAGTTTACAACCCGTCGACAATCGACGAGTGCTAATTATTTTTAACATTTAGATATTTTATCAATAAATTTTATTTTTAAATATTTTAGACTATGATAGTTAAATTAGTAGAAGAAAACATGATAGATGCATTTATCTCCCGTCAAAATTCGATACGAATCACTTTATAATGTTATTTTTAAGGAAAAATATAAATGAAATTATTAAAATATGTCAAGCCGCCTGTTGTTTATTGTAATCAAATATAAAAGAAGAATATTAAAATAAGTCAAGTCACCCATTATTTATTTTAATAAAACGAAAATGTCAAAGAGGGTCTCAAATAATTATATTGGTTTTATCTCGTCATGTGATTATTTCAAGCTATCTGTAAATTGTGATATTTAAAATAGGTTTATAAGAGGGATATTTAAAATAATTTTTTTTTTTTATCGTAATAAAAAGAAAATGTCAGTTATATCGAAATAAGTTAAGTCGTCCGTTGTTTATTTTAATAAAAAGAAAATGTCAAAGAGGGTTGACGTAGCCTGATGTTTATTGTAATAAAAATAAATGTCGTTACGTCAAAATAATTAGTCAAGCCGCTCCTTGTTTATTTTAATAAATAAAATATGTCAACGGGAGTCTCACATAGTTATAATCAACATTCGATATGAATCACTTTATATTGCTACTTTTAGGTAGTTCGTTATTAATTGTAATAAAGATAAAATGTAGATAACTTTATAATGTTTTTTTAAACTAAAATATAAATGAAAATTATTAAAATGACAGGTTGCCCGTTATTTATTTTAATTAAATATATAAGAAAAATATTAAAATAAGTCAAGTCGCCCGTTGTTTAAATAGTTATATTGATTTCATCTCGCCGTGTCGTTATTTCAAGCCGCCAGTTAATTGTGATAATAAAAGTAGGTTTATTAGAGTAATATTTTGATAATAAGTATAGTGTATTCCGTCAAAATTGAACATGAAAAATTAATTGTTTAGTGTTTATTTTAAAGCAAACATAAGATTAAAATATTAAAATAATTCAAGCCGTCCATTGTATATTCTAATAAAAGATTAATGTCGAAAAGACATAGAAAAATATTAAAATAAGGTATCATTATTTCAAGCCGCAAACTAATTGTAAAAATAAAAAGTAGGTTTATAAGAGTAATATTTCGGTAATAGGTATAGCGTATCCCGTTAAAATTCGACATGAATAATTAATTGTTTAGTGTTATTTTTAAGCAAACATAAGAGAAAAATATTAAAATGATTCAAGCCGTCCGTTGTTTATTCTCATAAAAGAATAATGTCGAAGACAAATAAATAAATATTAAAATAAATAAAGGCGTCCGTTGTTTATTTTAATTAAAAAAAAATGTCAAAGAGGGGTCTCAAATAGTTATATTGATTTCATCTGGTCGTGTCGTTATTTCAAGCCGCCAGTTAATTGTGATAATAAAAGTCATGAAAAAATAATTGTTTAGTGTTATTTTAAAGCAAACATAAGATAAAAATATTAAAATAATTCAAGCCGCCCGTTGTTTATTCTAATAAAAGATTATTGTCGAAGAGACATAGAAAAATATTAAAATATGGTATCATTATTTCAAGTCGCCAACTAATTGTGATAATAAAAAGTAGGTTTATAAGAGTAATATTTCAGTAATAGGTATAGTGTATCCCGTTAAAATTCGACATGAATAATTAAGGGAGCAAAATTCTAATACCACTTTTGAGAACATGTATGCACAAAATACCCCTTAGTGAAAAAGCATGAACAAAATACCCTTTTATTATTTAATAGAGGTGGGTCCCACTTATTCAAAAAAAATTAAATCAATAATACAAAATTAAATATGGGAGTTTGTGTTATTTTTTTTTTACTTGCATTGAAGTATGGGAGATTCCCTTTTTAACAACAAAATGCCAAAAAAAAAAAAGTTTCCTCTAACTTTTGTCCCCCACCCCCCATATTAATAAGGGTGCTGCCGGCACCCCACCATCACACCAACACCCAACACGCCCATCTCTCTCGGCTCTCTCTCTCTCTCAACTCTCTCTCTCGGCCCTCTCTCTCTCCACCTCCCACCGGCCGGAATTTTTTTTCCGGCATCTCTCCCTTCTCTCTCAAGTCTCTCTCTACTCTCTCCCATCTCTCTCTTTTCCGGCAACCATCCACCGCGCCGGCAACCCGTCCCGACACCGGAGAAGTTTTCGAATCCCGTCGACGGTCGAAAACAACTAGGTAATACTCAATAAGTACATTAGTCTACGTAAAAAAAAAAAGGATTTTTTGGCCAAGTTCACGCCGGAGACATGTTGCCGGAAAATCCATCACGCCGGCGTTGTATCACGCCGGCGTGATGGATTATCCGGCGACATGTCTCCGGCGTGAACTTGGCCAAAAAATCCTTTTTTTTTTTTTTTTTACGCATTTTAGTGTATTTGCATTTTAAATTTACAAGTTTATATTATATGTTAAATTCAAATTTAATTCGAAAATTTTCTAATCTAATTCGAATTCAAATTTAAATTCGAATTATTCAATAATTATGTGGTTTATTTGCTAATTAATTCGTAATATGTTATTTGAAGGGTTTGTAGACCGGAGCTTGGCCGGAAACAATAGTATTCACACCGAAGACGAAGCCGGAGACGAACACCCCTCGAACACCGAATTCCTTAACCTACAAAAAATGGTATGTTTTCCCCATTATTATGAAGTGTAGTTGTAATTTTTATTGTTATATATGCCCTAATTCCAATCTTTGTGCATCTTATAATGTAGTATATATGATCTTAAAAATTGTTTAGGAAAAAAATATAATGGTATGCTTTAAAAAATATACGTATACATAAATGAGTAGGGAAAAAAAAAATTACGTGCAAAAATAACGCCGGAGAAAGTCGCCGGAATATATACGTCATAACGCCGGCGTTATTGTTCGCCGGCGTTATGAGTTTTCCGGCAACTTTCTCCGGCGTGATTTTCACTAATATGTTTAAATGACATTTATTTTCTTAATTGTGTTATAATATGATTTTTAGTATGCAAATTTGTTTATATGTATGTTGATACAATTATATATGTATATGTTTGAAAATAATTTTTTAAACAAATTGTTGTATTAGTTTTAAAAAATATTCGGACTCATAATATAGAAGGAAATTATATTCTTAAAATTAGGGTGAAAATCACGCCGGAGAAACCCTGCCGGAAAACCGATACCGCTGGCGTGATATCAATCCGGCGGTATACGTTTTCCGACAAGGTTTCTCCGGCGTGATTTTTGCTAATGTGTTTATATTTATTTTAATTTCTTAATTATGTTATAATATGATTTTTAGTATGCAAATTTGTTTATATTTATGTTGATACAATTATATATGTATATGTTTGAAAATAGTTTTTTAAAAAAATTGTAGTATTAGTTTTTAAAAATTATCGGACTCAAAATATAGAAGGAAATAATATTTAAAAAATTCGGGTGAAAATCACGCCGGAGAAACCCTGCCGGAAAACGGATAACGCCGGCGTGATATCACGCCGGCGTTATCCGTTTTCCGGCAGGGTTTCTCCGGCGTGATTTTCACCCGAATTTTTTAATTCTAATATTCCATATTTTTGTGCCTTTATATTTTGTATTTGTTTTCGTATGTGCATTTGGAGTCGATTCTCATTACTAAACGTTTTATGTTTTCGTTAAACAGGCTCTTGTCCCGAGTGGCGCGAATGTCGGCCGTCTACGTCGTCCGAACTATTTCGACCAACGCTGCACCGTGAACCTTTACCACAGAACTAATATACTCGAGCATGTGGAGACAGCTTTACTAGCGACAGGGGATGAACCACTGGTCGCACGATTCAAGGAAGAAGGCCCTTTCGGGCATTTTTTGGAGTGGCGCCCGGGGAATACGTATGGCCTTACAGTTCACAGCATCGTCTGTCAAGCTGTTACTATTGATGGAGGCATGTTTTTCGCCATAAAAGGGGGTTTAGTCGAGCTTACTCCCCCCGACTTTGCCCTAGTGACAGGGCTACGTTTTGGCGAAAGCTCGTGGGATCCGAATGACCATACGATTCCGAAGAAGTCCAAACTCCACAACAGGATTTGTCGCAAAGGAAGGCGCTTGGGGGGGGGGGGGGGGGGGAATTGTTGTCTCTGATCAAAACAAACCCCGAATACTTTCAGGACGATCATGATACCCTGCTCGGACTGGCAAATGTGTTGATTGCCAGGCACGATATCAAATCCGCCCCGTTCCCCTGGCTGTGGCATCTGGCAGATAATCCGGCGGAGTTCAAACGGTTTCCTTGGGGTGCATACAGTTACATCACCCTTAGGTATTACGTCCAGCACGCCTTAGACAATCCTACCTACCACTTTTACGGGCCGGCTTGGGCCTTGATAGTGTGGGGATACGAAGTGATCGGAGGCATGGCTGACTGCGTGAGGACACTTGAGGACGAGGACCTCTACCCGAGGTGTTTGAGGTGGAAATTCCGCTTGAGCCCGCGGGCTAAGATGAGCTCCGAACAGTTCTTCGCAGTCGTTGACGATCCTCGTTATACGATTGGTAACATCCAGCCGACCCCGTGGGAGGAGCAGCTCGAGTACTTTCTGTCGTCCCTGGTCCCGAATTCGGCAGACGTACCGTTCTACGTGCCGGTCCACGCGACCGGAGACACCGCTCAGTTTCCACCGGAGGCACGCCCATGGCGACCGTTGCACGACCCCGACGACATACTTGATACGTCGGAAGGACGTCCGAGGAGGAGCACCCAGAGCCGGGCATACATGGGTGAGGACCAGGCCGAGCACACATCGGGCCGGGGATCTGGGAGAGGCGCGATCCCGGAAAACGTCCGAGGGAGGCATCTTCGAGCGGCAGCAGGGGTCACGATGTCCCCCAATACGCGACGCCCGATGACGTAAAGGCGATCATGAGGGAGGAGATAGCCGAGCAGAATGCCGAGATAGACAGGAAGCTTAAAGGCTTCATGGATAAGGTGAAAACTATGTTCGACGAGGTGAAGGCCTTGTTCAGCTGCAAGTCTTCAAGTATTCCATGTTCGGTCTCCCAACCAAGTCGAGGCCGTGGATCCGCTCGTGGTGGTCGTCTTCCGATTGTCTCATCGGCTCGGCCTTCTTCAGCACGCCCGTCAGGTGCTGCGACTACCGGAGCAGGAGGTTCTAGGAGCTCCGGGATACAGTACGTGACGGCGGAAGTCGGTGACCGTCGGGACACGACCCTTCCGCTGTACACAGACAGTGGACCCTCTGAGCCCTACACTACGCTCGGGTCATTACCGGAGGCTTCGTCTTCGCTCGAGGCCGCATGGGATGCTTTTACGGGACAGGTAAAATCGGTTGGAAATAATTTTGTGATATAAACTGTTTTTTGTGTTTTCATTTATGTACCATTAGATTAAACATTGAATTGGGTATGCATACTTTCTTTTACCGCTGGAGAAATATGGCCGGAGCTTACATCACGCCGGCGTTATGCACTGCCGGCGTTATGTACTCTCCGGCCATATTTCTCCGGCGTGATTTCGGCCGTGTGTTCTATATTATTGTTTTTTACCTTCTTCCATAGTCTATTACCTTTAGTTCGATGTTATTGTGCCTAATTTTGAACAAAACATGTATTTAATATTACGAGTTTGTTTCGACATTTGACGTTAAATGTGTATTCAACATTATTTTGCAGTCGTCGACGTACATCCCCCGCTTCACGCAGTACACGCAATACTCCACGTACCAAGATTTTCAGCCGGGGCGATTTTCACTTCCAGAAAACATCTCTAGCGCCGACTATACTACTTCGACGGCGCCAAATGTTACTGTTCGTGATCCAGCTCGTTCATCGACTTCGCGGATTGAACGTGGTCAGGTATTGCATTCACCAATGCTTTTATTTATTGTTATGTGGCGTAGAAATCTGATAACTTTTTGTGATATAGTCATCAGGTTTTGGGGACGTCGTCCTGAAGGCTGTGTCTGACTATATACCGACTTCTGAACCAGCATGGCCCAAGTCAGAAATTTGCTCTAATTTCAACTATTGGTACGAGAACGAACACTACGCCATCAAGTTCAAGCATGTACCTGATCAAATTGCACCAGTTACTATCGAAGTCCTCAAGCAGATGGTGAATGACGGGGTACCTTGGGACGCTGTGGTACGTGTTTTTTGAAATATGCTTGATATATTGTACTATACGGTTACGTGTCTTATATACGGTTAATCAAATTTTATTCATGTACTAGCAAATGGATTTGACCCTGATGACTCTTCGTAAACAACTCCACGAAGGGACACGAGTTTGGCCAAAATACGTGGATGGCCATCTCATGATACTCAACACGCACGTAATGGTATGTTCGTACAAACCCAATTAAGAGTGTATATCATATGAATTATGGCCTGAAATTTTATAGTTGATTCAAAGTAGTTTATAAATCGTCCGGAAAAATTTCACGCCGGAGAATCACACCGGAGAAACGGATCACGCCGGGAACTGATCACGCCGGCGTTATGCCGATTCCGGCGTGATGTCTCCAGCGTGAATTGAATATTTACTTGTCTCTCGATTCATACTACGTTTTACATGTATCTAGGATCTGTTTTAAGATATTAAAGTGTTACTTCTGCATCCCAATTAAATTGCTTGAACGTGTTACTCGTGCTTTTAGGTGGATCTGAAGGCTTCATATGAACGCGTTATGCACGGGGATGTTTTGAGGCGGTCGAAGAACACACCACTTCTAAAGCACGATTGGATAGTGGAAAACTGGAATCCATCGCAATACTTATGCAATCTGCCTCGTAACATAAACCCGACATACGAAACAACGAACTGGTGGAGCGCAGAAACGGTACGTACGAAACAATTATTTTCATTACTATGGTTTTTTGCATACGTTCTTTGTTCCTATGTTAATTCATGTCTCGTTCGTCCCTGTTTAGGTTATTTTGCCGTGGGTTGTTCAAGGAAACCGGTTTATTTCGATTCATGCGTGGTTGAAGGCCAAGCAACTTAATGTGATGGATCCACTGTACTGGGACTTGGACGCCGCTGACAAGCTCATTGTGAAAAAGGATTTAGGTTCATTGATTGTTCTTATGCCCTATTGGTTAATGGTCGGCGGTTATTATGAGAACAACGTCTACGGGATCCCTAAACCCGAACCTGAAGAGATGGGCTTTAAAGCGGTCTTTTGGAAAAAAGAGAGCCTAATTAGGAGTGAGCATCCAAGATGCAGTGGAGTGGTTACTTGCTTGAACGTGGAGCGTCTAATCAGCGGGAGTCCCTCCATACATGCCGCAAATAATAACTGTTGCAAATATAAGAAGTTGTATGCAACAAGAATATTTGGTTATGCGGATCATTAAATTTAGTTCACAAGACTTCTAATTGACGTTGATTTTAATCTTTGCTAATTTTTACAATTCGAGTGCGCGTTTCGAATTTCGTTCAATCGTGGTGAAAATTTAAAATCTAAAATGAATAATCGTTTAAGTCATGTACATTATATTTCTAATTATAAAAGAAAAATGAAAAAATATATATAAAAGGAACTCACTGACAAAGTTCACGCCGGAGACATCACTCCGTAGCTACAATACCGCTGGAGTAACATCACGCCGGCGTGATGGCTTTTCCGGCGTTATTACTCCGGCGTGAACTTCCGTAATGAATCAATGATGGTGTGCTTTTTGTTATTATGAAAACTAATTCTGTTAATATCACTTAATGACTAAAACGACGTACAAAAACATTGAATAAACATTGATACACGAGTTTTGAATTAAACAATCCACTAATAGGTGCTACTCAATCGTACTGGTTAGCACAGGGTTGTCTTGTACCGTGTTGTTCGCTGCATAGACGACATCTCCGAGGGGCACGCCTGATTGTCCTTTCTTGTGGCCCCCTCCGTCTACGTTCCCGTGGTCTCCCCGGTTGCCGTTCGTACGGATTGGGTAGAATTTGTACACCGACGTAGGCACTCGGCACCGTCCACTCTTCCTTTTTGGGAACTGGAAATATTTGCCGGTTGTAAATCTTGGCATAGTTGTCCCTCCTGTAGTAGTGCGAAATGTACTGATCTACAGCCTGGCCATTTTCCCTGTTGAAATAAATAAATGTCAATCCTTACACGAAATATTTAATAATTGAGTTCAAATATTATAACTTACGTCATTGCTGCGATCGAGTGTGCACACGGTATGCAATCGAATTGACATCTGTTGCAGTCGCACAACATGTTCTTCAAGTCCACGTGGTATACGTGATCTAGTGTCTGCACTCTGAAATGCGGCACGTCGAGGCTGACCCGTTTGACCTTGTACCTTTGCGAATGTTCTATCTGGACTCCGATCTTTCACCGCGCCTCTTCACAGACGGGATGTGTGTCGTTGCGACACTTGAGTCTTCTCTCATCGAACCACTTCTCGATAACGAGCTTCGCAGCATCGAGGCAAGCAACTATAGGCAGTCGACGTGCCCAGAGGAGGGAATTGTTGAAAGACTCTGTGGCGTTCGACGTGAGGGTACTGAATCGACGAACGGGGCACATGCTGCGAGCCCACCTAGCGGGTCCGTTCTCCATAGCCTTATTGTACGCGTCGGGGTTGGTGTTAAGCATCGATGCCATGATGCTGTGGAATTCTCTCTGATCGTACGTGTACGCAGCTTGTTGGAACATGACACCGATAACCATGCCGTATGTCATGTGCTGACTCAGGTGGTAGTAACACAACCCATGGTGCGCCTCCGGAAACACTTGAGCTACGGCATACTCAATCGAAACGTGCTGATCAGAGACAATCAGCATGTCAGTCAAGTTCCCGTAAGCCCTCCTCAGACCCCTCATGAACCAAGTCCAACAGTAGTGATTCTCTTTAGGCCCCACGCCGTATGCCAAGGGAAATAGTTGCTCGTTCGCATCCTTCGCCACAGCTACGAACATGACGCCGCTGTTCTTGCCCTTCAAGTGCGTGGCGTCGACGGATATAACCGACCTTATATACCCGTATTTGAATGCCGCTATAGAGGCAGCGAGGGCAACGAACACCCCTCGAAATTGGGACTCCTCGTCTATGTCGAGATCGGTGACTGTGCCGGCGTTGGATGTCTCGAGAGCATGGAGGTAGGCGGGCAGATCTTGGAACGACTCTTTGTGTTTCTCGTAGATAATCTCCACGGCCTGATTCCTCACCCTCAAGCAGACGTCGTAACTCGCCTTAATGCCGAACGACGTGAGCAGCTCGTGCTCAATGATCTTAGGCTTCATTATCGCGGAGTCGCGTAGGATCCTCTTCGCAAAGTACGCCGCGATGACTTTAGATCGGACCTTCTTTCTTTCGACCGTCCCAGTATTGGGCCCGCATGTGTGTTCGGGTTCAAACACTGAAATGACCCAATTATCGCCCTTGCTTATGGCACGAATGTTGAAGAGGCAATGTTTGTCCGACGTGCATCTGAACACCAGCCTAATCGTATCCGACCACCTGGGGTAGAAATTTTTATTGCTCTCCATCTGCCACAAACCGACGGCGGTATACAGATCCTTCTTGCTTTTGAAATATGCACCACGCCGCAGATCGACGATATGCCGGTCTTCCTTGTTGAACGCCGCAGATTCCAGAGGCTGAAGTGGGGCCACCGGCACTAACCAATTCCTCATGTGCTCCGTATCAGTATCCAGAGGCGGTTGGCTCATACCGTGCAGGTCTGGATACATCATAGCCAACAGTCTGTTGAACCCGCCTTCTTCAGCTATCCAAGCGGTCCACTCGGCCATTAGGGCCCTAGGAATTTGCCTTCCTTCACCCCACGCGTTCGACTGATCGCTGTCCTCGGTGGAGACGTCAAGCGACGGCTCATATTCATCCTCATCATCATCGTCGTCGCGCAAGACATCATCTTCATTCGGATCCTCCTGCTCACCCCTTCATGATGTATAATTCTGGTCGGGTATTTGATCGCCACGAGCGTTTGCGGCATGATGAGACGAACTGCCTCCGAGGTTGTGGACTTGATACACCTGTTCATCATCCCAACGTGCGGAATTGATGTTCTCTACGATATCATCGAGCTGTGAATTTAAATCATCCGTGTTGCCATATGTGCTGCCGAATTCGAACGAAGACGGTTCCTGGTACGACGGGTCGAATTGTGAGATATACGAAGAAGAAGCACCGACGTGTGAAGACGAACCACCGACATGTGAAGACGAGCCTCCGTTTTTGATAATCACGTACACTTCTGGGCTGAGGTGTTTAGTGCATAGCTCAACCACTTGCGCGTTCGACTGCAACTTCGATTTCCTCGTACGTCCTGTGCTCTCGGATATCGTAAAATAGAACATATCGAAATCACTACCGACTAGGTAGCAATTCTGAGCTACCATAAATCTCAACCCATAAAGTGTGAGATCACTTTCGGTCCACACAAAATCGACCTCGTTGCCATTCTTGTACCTTCTTCCATCCCATTCACCTCCGTAATACGCTTTGATTTTTACATCCATCTACGATATAAAATGAACGCAAATTAATCATACGGAGCAATTTAATCAATGTATGAGAACAAATCATGTAAAAAGCAATAGAGAATAATAAAATAAGGGTACTGGAAAAAATCACGCCGGAAAAGTTGGCCGGAAAAACCCATAACGCCGGCGTGTACACCCACCGGCGGTATGATTATTCCGGCCACATAACTCCGGCGTGAAATCAACATTTTTTCTTATTTCATTTCATTTCTTCCTAATATGCTATAGTTTGGTTTAATTTACTTACATACCACATACAAATATAAAAAGAACTCTTAATATACATAAAAAAAAACAATAATTCTCGGTAAATAATTCATACATTACAAACAAATTGTTAAATGAAACAATTTAGTATACGAAATGAAACAGAATAATTCATTCTACACGAAAAAAAATTTCACGCCGGAGAAAACTCGCCGGAATTCACATAACGCCGGCGTGGACATCACGCCGGCGGTATGTACATTCCGTCGTGATGTCTCCGGCGTGAAATGAGGTATTATTTTTCATTTTTTTTGCTTCACATTATGCTATATTTTCATTTGATTTACGCACATACATTGCAAAAAAAAAATAAAAAACACTCTTCATATACATAAAAAACTAAAAAATATATATATGTATAACATATCATTCATTTATAGCTCTCAAAAACTTGATGATATGAAAACATATAGTATCACACATGTAACAAACAAAAAAAATAAAAATTTTGGCCAAGATAACGCCGGAGAAAGTTGGCCGGAAAATGCATCACGCCGGCGGTATGTGCTGCCGGCGTGATGCATTTTCCGGCCAACTTTTTCCGGCGTTATCTTAGCCAATTTTTTTTTAACACTATTGCCTTTCTAATGCTTTGTGACATACCTTTTAATATCGGATGTTGATTGCCTTTTCCTTGTATTTGCTCGTCCACAAAAATAGAGCTTTTTTTTTTTTTTTTTTTTCCGGTGAAGTCGAAACAAAGAATTTTTTTCGATTGTGAATTCAGCTTCGATTTGCAACTATATATTGAAAAATTTTACATAGGATACCATTTTTTTTACTGTTCATCACTGAACAAAATTGATGGCACATACTGTACAATAATTCAAATGCAGTACAATAATTTGTCATGCGCATTGAGTGAAAAAAATTTATGCCAAAAGAGTCACTTCAATCACATTGAAGTTAGTGGAAATAAAAAAAAAAAATGAAAAATCGAAATTGTAATAAAAATTAAATGTAAAATAAATAAAGGGGTAGTTTGTGCATGCCTTTTTTTTTAAGGGGTATTTTGTGCATGGGGGTTTTGAAAAGGGTATTGAAAAATATTATGACAATAATTAATTGTTTAGTGTTATTTTTAAACAAACATAAGAGAAAAATATTTCAATAATTCAAGTCGTCCGTTGTTTATTCTAATAAAAGAATAATGTCGAAGACACATAAATAAATATATAAACAAGTCAAATCGTCCGTTGTTCAATTTTATTTTTCTATTATATATAATTGTAATTGTTATTGTTTGTTTATTATAAATAAATTAAAAAATAAATAATAAATAATATATTAAAATCTATTCATGTATGAATGGAATAGTATTAAAGATAATTATTAAAGATATAATAATATTAATAATAATAATAATAATAGAATAATTAGATGATATTTTTTAATAATAAATAAAATGAATTTTAGATAAATTATAAATAAAATGAATTTTTAGATAAATAGGAACGGAGAGCATAGGAAGCGCCACGTAGACACGTGAATTAACGTGAGGCTCCGAATCCGCTTTGCTATTATATATAAAAGGATTGTACGAATTTGGCTCACAATAAGAGAATATATATTTTTTCTTGGGATAATTAATGTATACTTTATATAAGTATTATTATAAATTATATTAATTATTATATTATATTATATTAATGATTATGATTATGTTTTTATTTAATTGTTCCTAGTTTTAATTAAATCACGTTAAACTGAGTTTTTTTTTTCTTTAATGATAAAAGTCATCCATGCATAAATTTGTAAAAGTAGTGGGTTATTGTCACAACAGGACTTCGCTAAGGATAGCTAAGTTGGGAAACCGTGACTAGGGATGGAGATTAAGAATAGGGGAAAGAAGGGGTATAAGATCGTGTGTGGAATCTGACTCGTATAACTATTTAAATGTCTCAACTCGAGATCTCAACGAGAATACGAGGAGCATTGTCTTATTCTATTACATGGCTTGAATAATATTCAGGTAGAACAAAAATATAGTCATTGACTTCAAAACTATATGAAATATATTTATTCTTATCCTTGTGAAATTAGCATGGAGAATGTAATTGTATTCATTCGTAAAGAAAGCGAAGGAAGAGATACAATTTCTATTAATTATATATTATAAAGGGTAATTTTGTTGTACAAAATAAATTCATTTCATCCCCTACTATTCGCTTATAATTATCAATCATAAGAACAAAATTAGTTATGAAAATTAAATTCTTTGTATTGTTTATACATACCAACTATATAACTATATGAACAAGGGTGGATCTTTATGCATGGGACAAAGGGCCTAAGCTCCTACAAAATTAAATCCAAAACTTTAGGTTGTGTTCTCTTTGATGCGAAAGAAAATGAGAGAAAAGAAAAAATTACCCTTTAAATCTTCCTCATTTCTCACTTTTTCTCACATTTCTATTTTTCTTTTCTTCATTTGCACTACAATGGAGAGAAAATATTATCTCTCCAATTTGGTGTTGTAAATATTTTCTCCAATTTAAGGAGTAAAATCATCCTTCATTGATAAAAGGTGAGAAAAGGGAAGAAAAATGATGGAATTTATAGTTTAATTTTCTCTTTTCTCTCCTTTTCTTTCGCATAAAAGAGAACACAACCTTACAATAAAATGAATTATTTTTGTAGTTATATTACGAACATATTATTTTAAACAATAGCTACAAATTATCATTTACATTTTATAATTTTAAATGTATTATGTATTTTAGATATATTTTAATAAGATAAAAATGATACACTACAACAAAATTGGCTAATAGTGACATAATTTTTGTGATACACATGATATATGTCACAATATTAGCTACATGTATGAATGGTGTAGTAAAATTTTGTTACATCTACACATGTAACTATATAATTTTGTTACATATATATATATATAGAGGATGGATCATGTAGAAATAAGTCCTGGTGTGAGAAATAGGAATAGGTTTGAACCATTGATCTTAATTTGATCTATGGCTGTAATTGATTTAAGCATGATTATAAGGTATTATAAGCATGACTAGGTATAAGCATGAATTTGTACATTAAAAAGCATAATGGTGTTGTAAGCATAAGTATATAGTGATTTAAGCATGATTTTGTATAGTTTTAAGCATCTTTCGCATTTTAGCACGTAAAGATTTATTTGCACATGAACCATTCCCTATATAGATACATACAGGGAGCGGTTCCAATAGGAACCATGTCTTAGGTAGTAACTAGGAACCATTTTATGCCCTTAATCTCATAAAGATAGACGTTCCAGATTTAATTGGATTAATTAATTGTTACTTGAATCCATTAATTATGCACTATCATAAGGACAAATGTGTAAATTGCCTACAATATAACTGCCGCAACGCAACTACTAAAAAGTTGCCACCATAATCGGATTTGACTAGTGTGATGGTTAAGATAACGTTGTTATTTACAATTTAATATTTGAGCATAAATTTTATTGGCGATTATGTGTCAATTTTTTCTTTTCTTTTCGTTGGCTTTTGTACATTTGAAAATCAATATATATATATAATACCGATACGGATCCCGATCCTACGTGGCATCGCGTATGATTTTCTTGAATATTTTCGAATATTCTCATTGATTTGGCTTATTTTATATTTATTCACAATGAATTCTGTCCCACATCGATTTTTTACAAAAACTTAACAATGGATTACCTATATAAATAGATCCATATATTTCCACCAAAATTCATCTTTAATTTGAGAAACTACATAATTAATGTAAAAATCTCAAAAATAAAAATCAAACGATATATAATAGCGTTAAGGATCTCGATCCTACGTGGCAACACGTATGATTTTTTTGAATATTTTCGAATATTCTCATTGATCTGGCTTATTATATATATTTAATCCAATTATATCACATTAATGAATTATGTCCCACGATTTTTTATAAAAACTTAACAATGGATTACCTATATAAATAGATCCATATATTTCTAACAAAATTCATCTTTAATTATGAATTATGTCGCATTTTTATTTCAGTATACATGTTCGACGGGTGCTTTATATATAAAATAAATACAACTTTCTATCAGTTTCATCGAAATAAACAACGGGTAACTTGATATATTTTGATATTTTTTCTTTTAAATTTTGCTTAAAATTAACAATATAGAGTCGAATTTTGGCGTGACTTAGTAAAATTGGTTATTTCAGAAATGTTAACCCTAACTATCCTTTTTTATTTGGTCAAAAGATCCATATGAAGGGTACTTCAGTTAAAATAAAAACGGGGCGGCTTAATGTATTTTTATTTTATTTTATATTTTGATTAAAATAACATTATAAAGTGATTTATGTCAAATTTTGACGGGATGAAATAATCGTAAAAATATTAATTTATTAACTCATTTCATATTACCACGAGTAACGGGCTGCTTAAAATAATTAATTTAATATACAGAATTATGTATTTTCATTAAAATTTTATGTAAAATCACGAAATAAATTGAATTCCGTCGAATTTCGAACTACCCTAATTTTTTAATTACCAAGTAATAATCATGAATTCTGTCCCACATCGATTTTTTAAAAAAACTTAACAATGGATTACTTATATAAATTGTCACGCCCCAATTCCCGAGGGAAGGCACGTGTGCCGGGACGTGGCAAGGGGTTGGAGTTAAGAAGCGGGGATAGAAGGGGGATCATAGCTTAAGACATTTTAACCATATTATTATCATTTAATTAACTACGGGATCGGGACGTACAACACGAACTACGGGGTAGGAAAACCATACTGCCCGTACCGGCCGCCATGTCTGAATACCCGCAAAAATAAAGTAAAATATTTAAATACGGGATCGGGACATATACGGCTCAAACTATGGGGTTGGTTAATCCGAACTTCCCATGCTGGCCGCTGTCTGAGTACCCGTAAGAGAAATGTAGAAGTAGGAGAAACGTAGAGATTTTATTACAGAAATATGAAATTAACTTATCATAATATACATGAGGGGTGGACTTTATTTTAAAACGTAGCGGAAGCGTTTTATTCTTTTTACACCGCAGCAACAACAACTGTCCTCCCTAGCTCCTGCTGTTCCACCAGATTCCTTTACCTTAATCTGCAAAACATTTGGAAAGGAATTGCAGGGCTGAGTACTAATGCACTCAGTGGAGTTATGCCGAAAACATTTATCATAAAAAGAATATCCATGATAATAAAGCATGCATAGAAGAGTTTAGAAATCATATAACTTCCATGCACACGAAAACCCATTTTCGTTGATTGCGCGCAAATGCGTATTACCATGTTACCCTTATACTGATCCCGGGACGTACCACTGCCGGATCCCTTTCTGATGGAGCCTATAGTTTGGAGACAATGGAGTATTTCATCCACTAGTTCTCCCCTCGAAGTTAGAACCAATTGGTGATCAACCCAATGATATCTAACAGTGCGCACTGCCCCTCGATTAGTGTGTTAGACCAATCGAAAGACCCGATCGTAAACATAAGAGCCTTAAACATGTAATCACGCATCAAAACATTTTTCATGGATAAACCCACATTTTAGAGCTTACTAACTCAAATAATACTTTGGAAATAGAAACCCCACCTTAACTTTAAATCTCTCAACACCACGAATCTCCCTTTGCTAATTGCCTTCTTACTAGCTTTTGATTCTTATAGTTTCTAATGAGCAAGTGGATCTTGGTAGCAACTTAAACTGAGAATGCATGGGTATTTATAGGGAATGCATGGTGTTGAGTCATCTTATAGGTTTCATGAATCATCATATATAGCCTTTGCAAGTCATCACCCATTCTTTTGCCACGTAAATTTGGTTAATTCATGCAAATAGCTAGTTGAACACGTATAAATACATTAAAGCTTAACTATAAATCACATGTATTTTTAATTATTATTATATATGTACTTTCCATTTTTGCCATGCATAATAGTATATTTAAATAGTTTATTTTACTTATTTATTATGCATGCAAATCATGCAGACACATTTCTTTTGAATGGTTAAGTACTCCCATGCATGTATAGTTACACATATTTATTGCACACCTAAAATTATTTATAAAATATTTATATCCATATATTGTAAGCTATATATATCTTCTTCCATTATAAAGTATTATTTAAAGGACTTTTAAAATGATATAATTATTAATATTGTATCCTAAATTTATTTTAACTAACTAAATTTTATAAGGAATTTTGGGATATTACATAAATAGAGCCATATATTTCCACCAAAATTCATCTTTAATTTGAGAAATTACATAATTAATGTAAAAATCTCAAAAACAAAAATCAAACAATTTTTATATGTGAAAAACTACCTTAATTTTTTAATTACCATGTAATAATCATTAAATCTATTCACTATCAGTTGTCCCACGTGGATTATATAGGATTTTTACAAGAATTAGTGACAAAGTACATATATAAATAGATCATGTATCTTCACCAAAATTCATATTTGATGTGAGGAAATGCATTACTAATTCATGCTAACATTATATCGAACAGCTGGCTAACGGAAAATTTAACGGGCAGATATGCACTATTCATGCTAACGTTATATTGAACAACGGGCTAACAGAAAAATTAACGGGCAAATTTGCACTATTCATGCTAACGTGATATCGAGCAATGAGCTAATCGAAAAATTGTGATATTACGTCTTAACATATTTTTTTAATGTCACAAGTAACGGGCAAATTAAAATAATTTATAAGAATTCGTAATAATCTATTTCTCTAAGTTTATATATTTTGAGGAGAATAACTGTTATAATAAATAACGGGAGGTTTGACATTCATACCACATATAATTATTTGAGAAATGTTAGCCTTTATCGACACATTTTTATTTCAGTATACATGTTCGACAGGTGCTTTAGATATAAAATAAATACAACTTTTTTTTATCAGTTTCATCGAAACAAACAACGGGTGACTTGATATATTTTGATATTTTTCTTTTATGTTTTGCTTAAAATTAACAATATAGAGTCGAATTTTGGCGTGACTTAGTAAAACTATATAGTTATTTCAGAAATGTTAACCCTAACTATCCCTTTTTATTTGGTCAAAAAGATCCATCTGAAGAGTGTTTTAGTTAAAATAAAAACGGGGTGACTTAATATATTTTATTTAATTTTATATTTTGATTAAAATAACATTATAAAGTGATATATGTCAAATTTTGACGGGATGAAATAATCGTAAAAATATTAATTTACTAACTCATTTCATATTACCACGAGTAATGGGCTGCTTGAAATAATTAATATACAAAATTATGTATTTTCATTAAAATTTTATGTAAAATCACGAAATAAATTGAATCCCGTCGAATTTCGACGGGTATTGCACTAGTTAACATATTATTTTATAATTTTGCATACAATAATATCTAAGTTTAAATATTTTGAATTGCATATTTATTGTAAATACATGCTTAATTATATTGTTTAAAATGCTTATTTAGACCTTGTAGGCACACAAAATTTAAGGAAAATAATTAAATACTTAATTATATTTTCTATTAATATTTTTGGGATTAAATTAAATATAATTCCAACATTAAATAGATATATATTTGGTATTTAAATATATGGAATAAATCTGTGCAATAAAGGAATAAATTTGAAGGAGCCAATCAGATTCCGCCACCTCAGCCCTAGGCTCGATACTTACGGGCTCAGGCCTAAAAGCCCAACTCTTATCTGCCTAAATTGAAATTCTCTACACCTATAAATAAGGGTGCTTAGAGCATTCATAAATCACCACAAGAATTAGTTAGAGAGCTCTAAAGAGAAGAATATAAATTCTTCTCTACGATTTCTCTACAATATTCAAAGTGGTCGGTCGTCATCCATCATCGCGTTCTTCGTGGATTAGTCGCGTTCTTCGCCAAAGTCTGCTCAAATCTATGCCAGATCCGACCGTCCTCCGAATCTTCGCGTTTCTCGCCAATGTCTGCTCAAATCTACACTAGATCAAGACGTCCTCCGAATCTTCGCCAAAGTCTGCTCAAATCTACACTAGATCCAGACGTCCTCCGAATCCTCGCGATCTTCATCAAAGTCTGCTCAGGTCTACGCTAGATCCGGATGTCCTCCGAATCTCCGCGTTCTTCACCAAATCATCCCAAATCAGCACTTAATCCGGAAACAAGTCAAAAGACCTTCGGATCATTGCTAAATCCGCACATCAAAATTGAGGAGATTAAGAAGAGCGAAATTCTTCAAACATCTCGTCAAGTCGGCCAAATCCGCATCAAATTGGAGAGAGAATCAGAGGAGTCATAGAGTTAGCAACCCGCAAATTACTCAAGTCTTCAAATATTTCTTTATACACATCTTTTGTATTTATTTTATCAAATAAATAAAATTTGTGTTTATAGACCCATTTTAGTGCTTATATTGTGAATTTATTTCCCATTAATTTTTATAATTTAGATTTCAAATATGTTTTTTTTTTTTTTATATATCATTTCACTTCTTAATTAGCTTAATTATTTACTCATGTCAAATTGCTTAATTACATAAAGCAAAATGTTTGCTTACACATATTAAGGTTACTCTCTTCTCTGAATTGCTTATATACACTTTTTGAATTGCTAGCTTACACATATTAAATTGCTTATTTACACTAAGGTTGCGTTCTCTTTGATGCGAAAGAAAAAGAGAGAAAAGAGAAAATTAAACTATGAACTCCACCATTTTTCTCACCTTTTCTCACCTTTTCTATTTTTTTCCCTTCATATGAACTACAATGGAGAGAAAATATTATCTCTCCAATTTGGTGTTGTAAATATTTTCTCCAATTTAAGGAGTAAAATCCTCCTTCATTGATAAAAGGTGAGAAAAGGGGAGAAAATGAGTGAAATTTATAGTGTAATTTTCTCTTTTCTCTCCTTTTCTTTCGCACCAAAGAGAACGCAACCTAAGTATATATTTGTTGTATAAATATTGTACCTTTGACCTTATGTATTGCTTATTCACATTTATAATACAAAATAAGCATTTTGCTTTATGTAAATAAGCAACACAAGTAAATAAGCTAGGCAAAAACTTACCATGCGGCTGGACCCACCGACCCGGCCCGACCCGTTGACCCGGCCCGACCCGGTTTGACTTGGGTCAACCCGACCCGGTTGACCCGATTTCGGTTCGGGTCAACCCGTCCCGGTCCGTGTTGACCCGACCCGTTTAGGTAAAGTGCCAATCTTTGTTAATAAAAGTGCTAATCTTTATGAACAAAAGTGTCAATCTTATAAATAAAAATTTATACGTAATTTGTATGTATGTAATAATTTTAAAATTACTTTATAGGGTTCATATATCAATTTAGGGTTTTATAATTATTGTTTAGTATTTAACTTCAATTTTATAAGGTTGAATATGGATTATAAATTGAAACTTAGTATATATAATTCTCCAGCAAAAGTGTCAATCTTCATGAATAAAAGTGCCAATTGTTCTGAATGAAAGTGCCAATCTATATTTGATATCGAAAATTTTATATTTTTTTATCGACTTGTTATTATAATGTGTTGATATTATGGTTTATATTATTATATATATATACATATTATTTATTTCCATAACATGAAATTAATATTCATTATTAACGTATTTTTCGTAAAAGTGCCAATTATTATGAATAAAAATACCAATGTTTCAAAATTGTCAATCTTTGTAAACAAAAGTGTCAATGTTTCATAGTGCCAATCTTTATAAACAAAAGTGTCAATCTTAACCCGGCCTCACGGTGAGGCCGGGCTGACAGGAGTGTGCCCCAATAAGCAAAACAAGAAGTGAAATATATACAAGAAGCATATTTTAAATAAAAATTATAAAAATCAATACGAGACATAAATATATACACAATATAAGCATTTATTTACCGTAAATAAGCATTCAAACGTTATAATTTAAGCATGTATTTACCGTAAACAATTCAAAATATTTATATAAAGATATTACAACAAGTTTACCAAGGAATGAAAAGTCTAAAAAAATTTAATAGTACAATAAAAAAAATAGTATTCCTGAAGAATAATTCGGAAAGGAAAAAAAAATTATTGATAGTTTTTTTTTTTTTAAAGTGAATAAATAAATTAATGTCATTTTTCAAGGTTCAACGATGTAGTATGAAAGAGAGAAAAAAATTATTTGGCTAACTATACTAGGTCAGATATATTTTTTCTATAAATCTCTTTGCAAGATATAGCTCTGCACCTACTTTAAGACATTGGAATGGTGTTAAGCACATTCTACGATATCTAAAAGGTACTATTGACCTTGGACTATATTATTCAGGAAAATCTGAATGTTCTCTAGTAGGGTATGCAGATGCAGATTATTTATCTGATCCGCATAAAGCCACACACTGGCTATATTTTTACATATGGAGGAACTGCGATATTTTGGAGATCTGTAAAGCAAACCTTGACTGCGACATCCTCATATCATTCTGAAATTATTGCAATGCATGAAACAAGTCGAGAATGTGCCTGGTTAAGAAATATGACAGGTTATATTCAAGAGGCGTGTGGGCTAGCTTCAACAAAAGACAAACCGACCGTGTTGTATGAAGATAATGCCGCATGTATCTTGCAACTCAAAGGAGGATTCATCAAAGGCGATAGGACAAAGCATATATCTCCAAAGTTGTTTTAAACACATGATCTTCAAAAGAGTGGCGTTGTAAATCTTCAGCAAATTCGCTCAAGCGACAATTTAGCGGATTTATTTACGAAGGCATTACCGACATCAACATTCATGCAATTGGTTCACAAGATTGGCATGCGTTGGCTTAAAGATTTACAGTGACTAAAACCAGGGGGAGCAGCTGTACTCTTTTTCCTTCGATCAGGTTTTATCCCACTGGGTTTTCCTGGCAAGGTTTTAACGAGGCAGGTTATTTTAGGGATAATTACTCAAGCGGTAGTGTTGTAAATATCCTAGAAAATATCATATATTGTGGATAACCATCCCTAAACCCTAACTCTATATTTTGTACCATTATAAATAGAGACATTCAGTCCTCATAATATTGCAGATTATTTCTCTACACTTTCTCTTCTATTTTCTCTCTTTATATTATTTTCTTCAAGTTTATAACAAAGACTATATTGTTATGTTTTTTCCTTTTCATGGTTCAATATAATTGATTTTCTTACTTAGGGAGAGTTTGATGATAGTAAATTATCAACAATTAATTTTTATTTAAAACTTTAAATTAATTTAATGTTTGATATCCTACTGGCATTTCGATTGCTACTTGAGAAGAAATTGATATGTGCCATTTTCATCAATCTGCAGATTGGGCACTGACAGTTTGACACAATGATCTAGAGAAAACAAAAATAAAAGGTTTTAAAAAGATGCTTGTAGGTGTTGATTTGTTTTCTTTTTATAAATGAAAATGAAACAGATAAAAAAGGAAACTACTAGATGATTATAATGGGACGGGGAGTACTATCAATCAATCTAACAACTTAACGTAGCATATATTATAATTTAAACTAAAATATCAACTACCAATCTGTATCTAACAACATATATAAATAATTAAGCAAATATCGAAAGCAAACAACAACAAAATTTGTCGTAAGAAAACGTTTAATATGAGAACAACTAGTCCTATTATTAGTAATACAAAATTTTCAAACTACTAAATTAGTATAGATCTCATGTTATAATATCAGCCCAAATTAATTACTTTGTCTTATAAGGCCACTTACCACGTTATTTTGTGCTTATGTTACATAGCACTTCCACTTGAGACTTTATTATTTCCATAAATATATGTTTATTAGTAGTATATGTTAATAGAGATATCAATATAACATGGCCGCCCAACTTGTAGTATAATCTAATTAGAGTTGATTGTTACATGAAATTATTGTGTCTCTATGTTTGAAAGTGGTTTTCGCGACGGAAATGCTTCTCTATCCATCATAGACACACTTAATGTATCCACCACTGATATGAGAATGTTATGGGAATAATTTTTCCATTTAGGGTTTAGATTTTCCCACTTAATTAGTGTTTTTCTGTAGGATTTAATTATAAAATTCATATATATACACATAAATACATTTTAAAAAACATACACGCCATCTGTGAATATATTAAGTATGTCCACAGCGGGTAAGAGAGCATTCCTCAGTTTTGCATGGTTGCTTGATTTCTCATTAGTCCATCTATTTCTCGGTTACAATATTCCTAATTTAGAATGTACACTATCCTTTATTTTTTATGTTAACAAACGTTCAAAACCAGTGACCAATTAAGCTTAAAACAAGTAAGGTTCTATGTATCATTTGACATTTGAGTTAATAATCTAAAATTCTCTAACAACTAAGCAGATTGTTGAGATCGGCAAATGACGTGACTTTTCTCTTTAACAAGAATAAATACAAATATCAAGACTCTCAAACAGCATATGAAAAATAAAGTCTTTCCTCTTACTAGTATTAAATTTCGAAAAATGTGCGTTTGTTGGTCTAGCGGTAGTGGGTTAAGATTAACGTATTGGACTTGAAAGGTTTCAAGTTCGAATCCCCGTGGTGCGACCTTTAAAATTTATTTTGTAATGCTTAAAAAAAATTAAAAACATCATCGCGCTTTAAACCTTAAACGAAAAAATTGTAAACATTAGTGGTGATGGGTGTGGTGTTTCAGAAACAAAGTCAAGGAAACCATTTTTAGTTATTTATATTAACATAGATTTTCACCTAACATGTACATGCATGTATATACTTAGCATCTAAAAGACTTAATTAAGTCGTTGATCAATACTATAAATATATGTGACCTAAATTCAAATTGATCATTCAATAACAATGGCAGTTCTATCTCCCTTTCCCACCTTCAACGATCTCAACATCACATTCCATGAGAGTTCCTTGGTTTTCCCATCGCAAGAGACCGAGAAAAGATCGATCTTCTTGTCGAACATCGACCAAATTCTCAACTACAACATTCCGACAGCCTACTTCTTCAAGCCAAATCCAGATTTCCCATTTGAAAATGTAGCCAAGAGGTTCAAAATGGCCCTCGAAAAAGTGTTGGTGCACTATGACTTCATGGCCGGAAGGCTCAAACTGAATAGCAAGACCGGCCGGCTAGAGATGGACGTCAACGGAGCTGGAGCCGGCTTCATTGTCGCCTCCTCGGAGTTTACGTTGAATGAGATGGGGAGCAACTTGGTTTATCCGAACTTAGGATATAGGCAGCTTGCGGTGCAGAAATTGGATAACTTGGTTACTGAGGTTGAACAACCGTTGTGCTTTTTTCAGGTACTAAATCAATTATTTAGAATAATGTGTTCAACTCTTTGTTTCATTTCACGCGTTAATCAATAGCTACAATAAACTAATGATCAATATTCATCATTAAAAAATTCAGTCACATTTGGGATCGAAAACAGAGATGCCCATGTCGGACCTATTGCATTTTCGTGTGACATTATGATCACCCGTTAATAATATTTTTAAACATCCAAAACTAGACATAGTTAATGATTATCCATAGCTTGTACTTTTTGAATAAAATGTACTTTTTGCAGGTAACATCCTTCAAGTGCGGTGGTTTCGCAATCGGAATGTGCATAAATCACATCTTACTTGATGGCCTTGGCGCCAAAACATTCGTCGAAAACCTTGCTTCTCAAGCTTTCGACGACAAACCCTTAGCAGTTCTCCCATGCAATGACCGCCACCTCCTCGCCGCCAGATCCCCGCCGCAGGTGGCCTTCCCCCACCCCGAGTTCCTCGATCTCCACCTCCCCATCGGAGAAGGCTCGTCTCCCCTGGTTTTCGACTGCACCCCAGAGGAACTGGAGTTCAAGATCTTCAAACTCAGCCCAAGCAAAATCGCTTACCTCAAAGAAAAGGCGAAAACCGCCACCAACATAAAGATCAGCAGCCTGGCGGTGGTGGCAGCGCTTATATGGCGGTGCAAGGCCTTCTCCGGAAGAGGCGAGAAAGATAGGGTTTCGACTCTGCTCAACGTCGTTGACGTAAGACCAAGGATAAACCCACAACTACCGTTTTCATACAGCGGCAACGGCGTGCTACCCGTAGGGGTTTCCGCCACCTTCGAGGAGCTCGAAGAATGGCCATTTTCGAAGGTGGTGGAGACGTTCTCGAAAGGGGCTCAAGTAATGACGGATGAATACATAAAATCTGCATTTGATTGGATGGAGGTGCATAGAGGGGTACCTCATGGTGATTATATGGTGAGCTCGTGGATGAGGTTAGGGTTCGACCGGGTCGATTACCCGTGGGGAAACCCGGTTTATTGTTGCCCGGTCGTGAACCATAGGAAGGATATCTGTTGGGTTTTTCCCGACGCCACGGATGGAGGGATTTGTGCAATGGTTAGTTTGCCTGGTGAAGAGATGGAGAGATTTGAAGGTTTCTTCCTAGAGTTCATTGAGCAATTGGGAAGTATAAATTGATTGGTGATGATTATGTTTTGCTTGTGTGTTGTTTTATGTTGATGCATTGCCATTTTATTCTGTTGTTTGATTTTCAATTATATATATGTATCTATTATTTTTATCTTTTTTGTTTGATTTGCAAAGTACTCTTTCCGTTTCATTTCATTTGACCCGCTCCATTATTTTATACCTTATATATATTTTACAGACTAAATAGAATGGATAGGAAGTAGTACAAACTACTTCAAATCATTTCAATTCTTGTCATTTTCTTTTATCTTTCACTCTATCATTGTAAAGAGTAAGTCAACGAGGACTTTAACAAACTTCAATACTCTCATACTCCTCATAGTACATTCAATATTCACACGCGTGTTTTGGTTTCATTGTTGATCGATCTTATTTTCGTAGGGTGATAAATGCGTAACGATAAGGTAAGGAACACAGAGAAGTAATGTGATTCGATATATTGGAATAGATCTACGTCCACGGATCAAGAGTATGTATCTTTATTGAGTATATAGGTAATGAGTACGAAAGGTGTGAATGAATCTCTCCTTCTAATCTAGCTCCTATTTAGATACACCCATGTTGATTTTGACTCTAATACAAATTCTTCTCGTATAAGGACTCTTTTGAGTTTATCTCGTTCTTCACGATAAGCATCCAAGTCTTCCACGCTTCTTACTTGAATTTGAGTTGTAGTCGATCAAGGAGTCTTCTTGGGCCGAACCTACGTAGGCCGAGCTTAATGTCGGAGCCTATTTATATTGGGTCTGATGCTTGGGCGGCCTATTAGTAACCCCCCCCCCCCCCCCCCCCCTAAAAAAAAAAAAAAAAAAAAAAAAGAAAAAGAAAAAAAGAAAAAAAGAAAAAAAAGATGTAGAAGCGAGTGTGTGATGGAGGGAAGATAGTGGAGTTGGGATTCCTGGCAATTTCTAGAGCAACTTGCCGACTTGAAACAGATAGGCGGTCTATACAAGACCGTTGTAGCTGGTCGCCCACGGTTGGGCAGGTGCTTCGGGAGTCATGTCTTTCCAGCCCAATATAACTGGACACAACGAATTACGCGGTTCGATCTATATGAATAGATGATACGGCCCAACTACTAGGCCCACTCATCAGGCCCAATATAAATGGGCCCCGATATTAAACCCGACCTACGCAATTTCGGCCCAAGAAGACTTCTTGATCGACTACAACTCAAATTCCGGTTAGAGATGTAGAAGACTTGGATGCTTATCATGAAGAATGAGATTAACTCAAAAGAGTCCTTATAGGAGAAGATTTTATATTAGAGTCAAACTCAACATGAGTGTATATAAATAGAGGCTAGATATGAAGGAGGGATTCATTCACGCTTTTTGTACTCATACATTCACTACTCAATAAAGATCAATGCTCTTGCTCCGTGGACATAGATCTATTCCGATAGATCGAACTACGTTTCTTCTTTGTGTTCCTTACATTGTTGTTACGCAATTATTACCCCACGAAAATAAGATCGCTCAATTGTTACATTATTAACGATAAAAACATAATCCGCATAATAAATCACGTTCTTTGTGTTCTTGTAAATGTTCTTAAATTTGTACTTGAAAACAAGAGTAATAAACGAACAAATAGTGAAGAACACGATGGTATGGTAACTAAGTTCGGTGGCAATGCACCTACATCTGGGGAACAAAATCTAATAAAGCAATACACTATTATGAAGCCAGATGCTTTAGGATCTTACACAAAAGGACTCCATCTTATGTCCACCCAATCACCCGTTAACCATTCCCCTTTTCGACGTGAATTGTACCGTGATCTACTCATGGCCAGGCTACAACCACCAACAAGTGATACATTCCTCAGATTCAATAACATCCTAAAGTACATGGATAAACGCCATGAGGATAACCTACAACTGCTGGATACAGTATATATTGGTGAAAACCTAGCAGGAACAACAAAAGGCTATTGATGTGGATATTGATCGCAAATTCCAGCAAATTCCATATGGATATATATGGAATATTATATTCTTGGAGGAATTATTATATCTTTAGGATATATTTGGTATGATATCTTTAGCATATCTTTTGGGATTCCTTGTTCCTCAGGAATTGGGATTCCTTGTTCCTCAAGAATTAGGGTTATATACAACACTATATATATGGGTGTTGTGTATTCGGTATTCAGCGGTCATTAGAATCGGTTTTTTGGGGTGAGAGCTTAGCCGATTTTGCAGTTGTGAGTTCTGAGAGATTTCTCATTTCTAGTTACTTTCGAGTTTGGGGAATAGAAGATAGGTTTTCTTCTTTGAGTGTTTCTCCATTGTAACTTTGTAATCTCTCTCGTATAGTAGATCATATTCAGTTGACCCTCCGTGGACGTAGGCATTCTGCCGAACCACGTAAACTGCTCGTGTTCTTGATCTATTATTTTCGTTCTACTCTCATATCATCCTCATAGATATTGTTATCTCTGGCGTTACGAGTATTGTTATGTGTTGTGTTATAACTTGGGTACCGCACACAGAATATTGTTGTTAGAATCCCTAACAATTGGCGCCGTCTGTGGGAATCGGATTTACGATGTCTACCACGAAGTTTGACGCGAGAAGTTCACAGGGGTGAACGATTTTGGTCTATGGAGGATTAAGATGAAGGCTTTGTTGACACAACAAGGCTTGGCGGATGCTATCAAACCTGAAGCTGATTTCGTGAAGGCCGTTAAAGAAGAGAAGAGGGACGAGATCAAGGAGAAGGCGCACAGTGCCCTCATTATGTGCTTGTCAGATAAGGTTTTGAGAGAGGTCGCCAAAGAGGAGTCTGCTGCTGGTATTTGGCAAAAACTGGAGAGTCTTTATTTGACTAAATATTTTGCCAATCGTTTGTACTTGAAGCAGAGGCTGTATTCCTTCAAGATTATGGAGGATAAACCCATCTTGGATCAGATAGATGAGTTTAACAAGGTTCTTGATGATATGGAAAACATAGACATCAAGATTGATGATGAGGACAAGGCCATCATCTTGTTGAATTCCCTTTCGAAGTCCTACGAACACCTGAAGGATGCTATGATGTATGTTAGAGAAAAGACCATTACATTAAGTGAAGTTCAATCTGCATTGAAGGGCAAGGAGCTGCAGAAATCGAACGAGGTCAAGCATCAAGATCAGGCTGCTGAAAGCCTGAACGTCAAGAAGAACTTTTCGAAAGGAAAGTTCAAGAAGCCTTTTCATGACAACAAGAAATCTGCCAGTGAGAAGGACAAGGGATCGAAGGAGAGAGAGACCAGGAGCTGCAAGTATTGCAAGAAGCCTGGGCATATCGTTAAAGATTGTTATGCCCTGAAGAAGAAGGAGGCCCTCAAGAATCAGAAACCTAATGCCGAGGTTACTGAGATGGTCGAGAATGCCGAGATGCTGAATGTGTTAGATTCTAACATATGTGATGAGTGGATTCTTGACTCTGGATGCAGTTTCCACATGAGTTCATACAAGCAATGGTTCGAAGATCTCAAGTAGAGGAATTTCGGATTTGTGTTGCTCGGCAATGACGAATTATGTGGCATGAAGGGAGTAGGGAATATTACTCTCAGAATGCATGATGGCTCTCTCAAGATTCTGTCCGAAGTTAGGTACATTCCCCAGCTTAAAAGAAATCTTATTTCTCTCGACGTGTTAGAAGCGAAGGGGTATGTTTTTCAGTCTGGCAATGGTGTACTTCATGTTATGAAGGATTCGAAGGTTATCATAAAGGGCATTAGGAACCGAAGTTTGTATTACCTTGATGCAAAGCCGGTGATTGGAGAATCTGAAGCTAATACAGTTGACGATTCCATGTTGTGGCATATGCGGTTAGGCCACATTGGAGAGAAGGGTTTGAATGAATTGTTGAAGCAGAATTTGCTACAACATTCTGGCTCATTTAAGGTTGAGTCTTGTGAACATTGTATCTTGGGCAAAAACAAGAAGTTGTCTTATGATACTGGGAAGCACACCTCAGCTGCACTTTTGGAGTATGTCCATGCAGACTTATGAGGGTCCATCTAGGACCGAAACCCAAGGAGGAGGCAGATATTTCATGGTTGTCATCGATGACTTCTCAAGGAAGCTATGGGTTTATGTTCTGAAGAACAAGTCTGAAGCCTTTACAAGGTTCAGGGAATGGTGCAGTGAGGTTGAAACTGAGAAATGAGTCTTGGTGAAGTGCTTGAGGACAGAAAATGGATTAGAGTTTTTGTCCGATGAGTTCCAGGAGTTTTGCAAGAAGAAAGGGATTAAGAGGCACAAGACTGTTCCTGGGAATCCACAACAGAACGGTGTGGTGGAGAGGATGAATAGAACATTGCTCGAGAGAGTGAGGTGTATGTTGCTGAGTTCCGGGCTACCGAGGAAGTTCTGGGGAGAAGCAATTAACACGGCGTGCCATTTGATAAATTTGTGCCCTTCTCCTGCAATTGAGTTCAAGGTTCCGGATGAGGTGTGGCATGGTGTTACCCCGAGTTACAAGTACTTGAGGGTTTCGGTTGCAGAGCTTATGCTCACATTAAGCAAGACAAGTTGGAACCTAGAGATTTGAAGTGCATACTCATAGGCTATCCCAAAGGCGTGAAGGGATACAAACTATAGTGTACAGAACCTGGAAATTAGAAGGTCATCATCAGTAGAGACGTGGTGTTTAAGGAGGATGTCATGCCTTATTTGGAGGAGAATGACAAGCCACGTGAAGTTGTTAATGATGACATTGGCGCTTTGAAGTTTCAGGTGGAGCCTGAAGAACAATCTGCTCATATCGAGGGTCACATCAGGGAGTACACTGACCGTGACATTGACGAGGACACTGGTGCGGCAGATTTGAGAAATTACATGCTTGCGAGAGATAAAACCAGAAGGAACATTACTCCATCTTCCAGGTTCGGACATGCCGACATGAGGAACCTCATGAGGAACCTCGGAGCTATAGAGAGGCAGCGAGTTCCAAGGAGGACATGCTGGTCGCAAGCAAGGATTTGGCTGAGGTGGAGTAGCTAAAATCTGATTTGAAGTCCAAGTTCGAGATGAAGGACTTGGGATGCGCCAAACGGATTTTGGGAATTGATATTTCCAGAAATCAAGATAAAGGAGAGTTGTGGCTTACACAACATGATTACGTGTAGAAGATATTGAAGAGATTCAATATGCATGAATCTAGGGAAGTGATGGTCCCCTTGGCTAAACACTTCTAGATGTCTGAACAGCAGAAACCCGGTACACCAGAGGAGACACAGGAGTCGAGTCAGGTACCATATGCGAATGTGCGAATGCTGTTGGGAGTGTCATGTACAAGATGATTTGCACGAGGCCGGATCTTGCTCATTCCATAAGTGTTATAAGCAGATACATGGCTAATCCAGGAAGGTTCTGTTGGAACGGCTGCTTGAAAGCCGCCCGTAACCCAGATCTTGAATCGGTTGTGTCGATTCGATCGTGCACATAAGTTCATGCAAGGGCTCGAGTACATACCTTATGATTATGCAGATGGAGGAATCTGAGTCGAGTCTGATCGATCTACGGTTCTAATCTTCTAAGATGTGATCCCACACCTCTAGATCTGAGACTTGGTGGACGTCTCAGAATCCCTGGAACCTCGATCTCCCTCACTCAAGAACAGCGGCCGACTCTCTCTTTCTCGCCTAGGATTTCGTGTGAAATCTTTCTGACAACTTTAGTGAGGCTAGGGTTTCTGATGAGAGACTTGAGAGTATTTATATGGTACATAAATAAGGAGATATGATTCCTTATTCATCTCTAACCATATCTATACCAATCCCATATTTATTCTTTTTCCATAACCACAAATCTTATTCCCATAATTAATACAAGATTAATTAGGAATTAATTTGTTCCGTTATGCAACTGTTTATTAGGAATTAATTCTAACAAAATAGAATTAATCCTAATACTAGTAGAAGAATAAAATAAATAAATATATACTAAATATATTTATTTATATGATACTTATCCCCATAAGATTTAATTAAATAAATCCTATCCTATTAGATTTAATCTTATCCATGAATAATTAAATAACAACTAATTAGATTTAATCTTATCCCACAGGATATAAATCTAAATTAATTATATTTAATATCCATTCATCGGATATAAATCCAATATATATCATATAGTGGGCCTGAGTACAATTATTGAGTCCAAACTAAATAATACAATTTAGATCGATTCCCGAGGTCTGTTTGGGCCATCCTAGGGATCGGATACCAGACAGAGTTGGGCCTTATCTAATTCGATATTTCCATGTCCACCCCTGAACATGTATCTCATTAGAGCTATGACGCACTCCACTAAAGTTTCATAACTGATTCACCGCTCTGTCCCAATTATGTAGATTGGGTTTGGTATTTTGTTTAGTTCGACCCCCGTGTTTAAGACCTTCCATATCCATTAATTAATTAGAGCTACCATGACTGCTCCTAATTAATTAATCTCTTATTCCTCAGGTAGTACCCGTCCACACCTTATTATATACCTGAACTTAATCAGCATGCATGACTTGGTATAATAATCCTTGTGAACTCCCTGAGGGGATAACGTCAACCTACACTCACATAGGACACGGCTTATTGATAACACTTATTAGATATACTATGCATCTCCGTGTTACCCAAAGTACGACATGATTGAGATGAACTAACGAGAAGTCCATATCTTCGTAAATCAAAGTAACATCGAAGAATACATATACATCTAATAGTTTACCAAGGTTAAGATCGAGCTAGAGCCTGAGATCTGTAGCTCTTCACCAATATCACCTATGATACAGGGTCAGTATCAGAAGAGCATTATCTCTGTTGATCCTCAATACGTTCCACCGTACCAACATAATTAGTGATTAGGACTCATCACTACCATTAAGCTGCAGTCTAGACCGACAGCTCAGCCCAAGCTATCTCGACTGTGAACTGTTTATATCTCATCATTATTAACGACCTTCGTGATCCTCTCCGAACTCAGATCGACACGTGGTCTAAAACATGAGATAATGGGCTTTATTCTTGCTTATACATATTCTTCCAGATAGGGATTGTTAACAGTGGACCTGTGTCATAACCACTAAAACAACTGGATTTGCTTTAGATATACAACAACCCCAACAATCTCTCACTTATACTAAAGTAAAACCTTTTAGTATACCAACGCGTCTACAGGAAACCATATGACTTCATCCATGTACAATGTTAACAATCGCAATCGTTAACAACCATCATACACTTTTTCTCCCACTTATACTCACCTTGCCTGTGGGAGGCTCACTAAGACATGTCAGCCACGTGCTACCGTATACCTGACATGTTACACTTAGTGAAGGAACCGTCATCGTACATTCCTCTAGTGTTTCTATTTTTCCACGATATCGCCTTAATATTCGGTACTCACTATGTTGATACCGGCATTTCTAAATCTCAGTAATTTGCTACTGCACTTAGAATTCTTCCAGGGGGTGTAAGAATTCTAGCAAATTTGAGATTACTGCCAATTCATGAAGCCAAGCCCTGAATTATCTAGCTCCCTCTCAGCATTTCACTGCGTGAGAATCGTCAAAACAATTCTGCTTTCTTTGTGAATCCATAGTAAAAGGTCGATGATGTCGTTTCTAGCTACCATTCGATTATCCGTGTCCTCAAACGATTAAGAATGATAGACTATATCCATTACCATGCACTAAGCATTAACATATATTTGGCTCTTTATGCAACATCCAAGTGTATTGCAAACTTTGCCATAACAGTAGTCTATGAAGAGTACTTGAATAATGTTATACTATCCGTAGATATATCTAACATTACTCCTAACCTTCATTCTAAACTGTTCGGATAATCACCACCTATTGTGTCAGATAATACTTTCACATTGTCTCCAAGTGCTAGTAATATTATCACACAATGTACAAGACAACCATTTTAACGTCTTTTGTAGATGAAAGATATACCATTTGTCAACACATTTCATAAGCGAATTTATATGTGTTCTCTGACAAATGAATGCTTTAATCATTGAATTACACATTTCAATGTGTTTGTCCCGAAACATGGAACTTTTGAGAAAAACTTACTTTTCTCAAACTACATCCACGTCTCCATATGTATGTCCTCAGCGAATATGAGCATACAACTTGCAAGTCTTTCGAGTGTTAAACTCATAGACTCATCAATGATATGCAACTACTTTCATCTAACCCATCCTTAACAGTCAACTTGGTCTGTTCATTGTCCAAGAAATTGGATTTCCTGATGAACAATTCACAATTTTCGAGACACACCCGAAAATACTCCCACTGTGACAAGGATCCTTAAATAATCTAGTGCAGATCCTTTTGGTTATCTGTCTTGTACTTCCGGCCTTATGATGTTCCAATCCATAAATTCCTTTTTATTCTTGAACGTCAATCAAGAATAAATACTTGTCTTTTGTAGAAAAATGACTACTTATCCAACTAATCACTAAGTCTAACATTGAACTTGCGACACTTCGTGTGCAAATTATCCTTATTTCCGAACAGATTTAACCAATGAAATCTTATAATTAGCATCTCCGTAAGGAGGAAGACCCAAAAGTCAGCGTATATGCTAATTGATTCCTTTTAAATCACAATGAAATCTATGATCAACATGAATGCTAATCATTTCATTTCAAATAAGGAAAAGAAATAGACTTTAGACATAGTGAAGTAGTACTTTATTTAAAGACAATTTCGAACAAGAAGTGCAACATTTATCATAATACATTTTGGAATATCTCTCAAGATTCAAAATTATTACTCCCACTACGAATGATATATCAAAGCAACTAGTATTAAAGAAATAAATCTCTAATACAATGTAAGAAATCTATCATCCATCAATATCCAAAATATAAGTATCTGCCAAAATAAGGCAACTAATGTAGTGAGCAAGTAATAAACCAAATCTAATATCCAAAAACCAAGATAAAACTAAGATAAGAAATCTTCAAGTCAACTGCATCATCGGAATGACGCTTGTCGAGCTCAAGAACTTGAAGTCGTCCTACTCATTCTTCGTAGCTGAACCTACAAAGATTGCAACAAACCATAATTAGTATCCACCAGTTAAATCCGTCCGCAAGGACTGAACTAGTATAATTTGGTTTTTCATGTTACAAGAGTCTGACATACCTCCATCTATCTTCAACTTCTTGTTCCTCCTCTGATAGACCTTTATAATCGGAGGTCTCTCCTTCCTAGCATCATTCACTTCCTGAATAGGTTGATCAGAGCTCAGCTCATTCACATCGTGAACGAGTCCGTCATACTCAAAATCAGCCAATTCCTGAATGGATTGATTAGAGTTCAGCTCATTCACATCGTGAACGAGTCCGTCATACTCAAAATCATCAATCCTCAGTGATTGAAGGTACTCATCTATGATGGTCTCGTTATCCTGAGCCGTAAAACGCTGATTGACATCGACGTTCCTATCAACAGGACGATCCCAGAAGTTCCTCTCCATCTCATAGGCAGTCTGTAAAATACCAATCATCTCCCTGTCAACCACGAGCAACTCCCCTATAAGGGCAATTGGATCCTCATGAATGATATGGTTCTGGACGACTGCTTCCCTAAGAGACAGGAACCAACTCGGAAAACATGCAAGGAGAACCTCGCAAACAGACTTTCCCGACATAACACCACCATATGACACGTACATGTATACAAGGTTCTTAAACCTCATAATAAATTTCTTAAAGTTGAGGAAATCCTCAAACCTCAAGAAACTAATCTCCTTCCGTGCCAGGAAACTGAGTAGTCGAAATCGAAAGGAGTCCGAAACACCATCGGAATAAGCAAAACGACAAATCTTCGTGCGAATAGAAACAATAGACATATCTGAAATAAATAACAAGTAAACAAACAACTCGTAAGCAAAACTAATTTATGTTATCAATGTTAGAAACTCTAAAATAACATTGAACCAACAAACGAGTACCCCATACTATTTACAAATAGTCCACTATAGGTGGATGCTACCCATAAAATTATCGACCATGACCGCAGTCTATTTTATTTCCTATCCCATCACATGGACCTTTGTGAAACAAATAAATAATAACCCGTGCCTCAGGACCTTGCTAATTCGAGAAGTGACCTCTATAGGAGGATTCATCAATAAGCAGCTAAGCTATAACCATATTTTAATATTTCGAAAAATTAATTCTATTAAGAGCAATCCTACTGAAAGGAGTAATTACCTTTATAAAATCATTTTTCCTATATTATCAAAATTTGAATTAACCAATGAATTCTATAATTAGTATCTCCTATAGGGAGGAAGACTCATTGTCAACGCGAATACTAATTATTTCATTTTAAATCAAATTATCCTTTTATGAAGTCTAAACCAATGAAATCCATAACTAGCATTTCCTATAGGGAGGAAGACTCATTGTCAACGCGAATGCTAATTATTTCATTTTTAAACCAAATATGGAGGTCCTTTAAATCAATTAACAAATAATCGATTAACTATACCGCTTATTATTTTTAAGGGTTTGTGTGACAAACGTAGCACATAGACAATTAAGTCCTATCACATGATTTCTAAGCGCAAGTAATAAAACATGCTCGCATGGAAATCATAAAACCGACATGCTATGACCCCTATGCATGTTATTTCTATTACGCAAACAATGAAAAGCAACTATAACATGCAAAACATGCTGATCATCTCATCGCGTAATTTAAACCAACCATAGCATGCAAATAATTAAAACAAATAAATAGGCTGCCGACCGGGAATAGAAAGCCCTATCTATTACATTTAATTAAAAAAAAAAATCCTGGAACAAGCTCCGGTCTTCAATCTTCAATTTGGAAGTCAACCCCGGTCTTCAAGTCCACCTTCCAAAAATAGCAACTCCTCGAAATAACTAGGGTGTGGAAAACCCTAATTACCAAAAACGGAAAGCGATTTATTTCGAACGAACTAGGGTTCGAAAACCCTAGCCGTCGACGATCATGCCAAGGTTTCGGAAAACCCTAGCCATCGTCAACTTAATGGGCTGAACGTTGGAAAAAACTGAACAACCCTTCGTTCGAAAAATCCGGCCACGCGCCGCCGCCGAGCCACGCGTGCAAACCACGCGCCGCCGCAGCACGTGCCGGGGCTGCCATATCGGCTCACGACGAGGCTCACGTGGCTGGGTCCGGGCTGGGTGCGTCCATTGCAGCCCAGCCCGAGCCACTGCTCGTCGCCGTCGCCCGAGAGCGCCGTCGCCGTCGCCGTATCCGCTGCACAAAGCAGCGCCGCCGCCGCGAGCCACCGCCGGTGGCTGGAACGCCACCGGTCGCTCCCACTGGCTCACCGGCGTCCCCAGCACCACCGGTGGTGCCGGGTTCGAGCCCAAGTAGCCGTGGCAAGATCCGCCAGCAGCGCACGCGCAGGGGAAAAACCCAGCCGCTGCCGCTGCCGTTTGATCACGCCACAGCCGCCACCGCCGGTGGTTAGGGGACCACCGGACCTCCTGTCCGTCTCCGTCCGTGCCTCCCTGTCGTCGCCTGACCGCCGTTGGGCCGCGGGCTTGAGCCCAGCAGCACGCGCGAGCCAAGAACCCGTTAGGGTTTCGGCCGCCGCTGCTGCAACTCGCTGCCACAGCCCCTGCCGCGCCGCCACCTGCCGTCTGGCGCCGTCACGGCTCCGTCCCGACATCGAGCCAGGCGCTGGACCGTCGGGCAGCCGCGGTTCAAGCCTACAGCAGCGCCGGCAGGCTTGAGAAACCTAGGGTTTCTCGCCGCCGCGCTGCACCAGCTGTCCTCGCCGTCCGCCGCCGTTTCTGCCGCCGCCAGCCCTTGTTCCGGCGTCGCCTGAACCCTAGGATGAACCCTACGGGTTCAGCCGCCGTGAACGACGAGGGGGCAGCCGCGCGAAACGCGGCAGATTACGCCGCCCACCGCTGTGCGTTGGCCGACGCGCCGCCGCCTGCGGCCGTCGTTGCCTTCGTCTCGTGTTCGTCTTCGGACCTCGATCTTCCACAAATTCCCGATTTTCCAGCAACAAAAAAATGCAAAAATCGAAAATATAAGAAAAACGAATCCTAATCTAATCGGCACCTTATTATCTCGCCGATTTAAAAAAAACGAACAATGATAAAACGAAAAACGATAAATAACGCACATAATTTATCCCGGACAGCAGCATGCACACATAATCATAATTACTCGAATGCATGAACATTAAATTCGAATCAACACAGAGGCGATCCAAAAACCTCGGGCTCTGATACCACTAGTTGGAACGGCTGCTTGAAAGCCGCCCGTAACCCAGATCTTGAATCGGTTGTGTCGATTCGTTCGTGCACATAAGTTCATGCAAGGGCTCCAGTACATACCTTATGATTATGCAGATGGAGGAATCTGAGTCGAGTCTGATCGATATACGGTTCTAATATTCTAGGATGTGATCCCACACCTCTAGATCTGAGACTTGGTGGACGTCTCAGAATCCATGGAACCTCGATCTCCCTCACTCAAGAACAGCGGCCGACTCTCTCTCTCTCACCTAGGATTTCGTGTGAAATCTTTCTGACAACTTTAGTGAGGCTAGGGTTTCTGATGAGAGACTTGAGAGTATTTATAATAAGGAGATATGATTCCTTATTCATCTCTAACCATATCTATGCCAATCCCATATTTATTCTTTTCCCATAACCACAAATCTTATTCCCATAATTAATACAAGATTAATTAGGAATTAATTTGTTCCGTTATGCAACTGTATATTCGGAATTAATTCTAACAAAATAGAATTAATCCTAATACTAGTAGAAGAATAAAATAAATAAATATATACTAAATATATTTATTTATATGATATTTATCCCCATAAGATTTAATTAAATAAATCCTATCCTATTAGATTTAATCTTATCCATGAATAATTAAATAACAAATAATTAGATTTAATCTTATCCCACAGGATATAAATCTAAATTAATTATATTTAATATTCATTCATCGGATATAAATCCAATATATATCATATACTGGGCCTGAGTACAATTATTGAGTCCAAACTCAATAATACAATTTAGATCGATTCCCGAGGTCTGTTTGGGCCATCCTAGGGATCGGATACCAGACAGAGTTGGGCCTTATCTAATTCGATATTTCCATGTCCACCCCTGAACATGTATCTCATTAGAGCTATGACGCACTCCACTAAAGTGTCATGACTGATTCACCGCTTTGTCCCAATTATGTAGATTGGGTTTGGTATTTTGTTTAGTTCGACCCCCGTGTTTAAGACCTTCCATATCCATTAATTAATTATAGCTACCATGACTGCTCCTAATTAATTAATCTCTTATTCCTCAGGTAGTACCCGTTCACACCTTATTATATACCTGAACTTAATCAGCATGCATGACTTGGTATAATAATCCTTGTGAACTCCCTGAGGGGATAACGTCAACCTACACTCACATAGGACACGGCTTATTGATAACATTTATTAGATATACTATGCATCTCCGTGTTACCCAAAGTACGACATGATTGAGATGAACTAACGAGAAGTCCATATCTTCGTAAATCATAGTAACATCGAAGAATACATCTAATAGTTTACCAAGGTTAAGATCGAGCTAGAGCCTGAGATCTGTAGCTCTTCACCTATATCACCTATGATATAGGGTCAGTATCAGAAGAGCATTATCTCTGTTGATCCTCAATATGTTCCACCGTACCAGCATAATTAGTGATTATGACTCATCACTACCATTAAGCTGTAGTCTGGACCGACAGCTCAGCCCAAGCTATCTCGACTGTGAACTGTTTATATCTCATCATTATTAACGACCTTCGTGATCCTCTCCGAACTCAGATCGACACGTGGTCTAAAACATGAGATAATGAGCTTTATTCTTGCTTATACATATTCTTCTAGATGGGGGATTGTTAACAGTGGACCTGTGTCGTAACCACTAAAACAACTGGTTTTGCTTTAGATATACAACAACCCTAACAGGTACCATTGGGAAGGACTCAAGTGGTTGTTCAGATATCTCAAAGGAAGTTCGAAGATTGGCATTCTGTACAAACGTCAATCTAATGTGCATGGAGATCCATTAGTTGGATATGTTGATTCAGATTTTGTAGCAAATCTGGATACGACGAAGTCTCAATCAGGTTACATTTTTAATTTCTTTGGTTCTGTTATTAGTTGGAGTTCATCTCTTCAGTCTATGGTAGCTTTGTCTACAATGGAAGACGAATACATGGCGATGACTGAGGCCGTGAAGGAGGTTGTTTGGCTTAGAGGGATCATTGGAAAATTTGGAGTTGATCAAGACACAGTTTCTATAAACTGTGACAGCCAAAGCGCGTTGCATCTTGCCAAACATCAAGTGTTTCATCAAAGGTCGAAACATATTGATGTTAAGTATCACTTTGTGAGGGATATGATGAATAAGAAGGAGGTGGAGATGCGGAAGATTTCGACTGAAGAGAATGCTGCTGATATGCTAACCAAAGCATTACCAACTGCGAAGTTCAGGTACTGCTTGGAGTTGGTTAGTGTGCTCTCTAGATGAGAGACTTGTGTACTGCCCTGTGGTGGGGCATCGTTTGAGGGAAAACTGAATTCAGTGGAGATCTACTGTCATTTGCGTTCAAGGTGGAGAATTGTGGATATTGATCGCAAATTCCAGCAAATTCCATATGGATATATATGGAATATTATCTTCTTGGAGGAATTATTATATCTTTAGGATATATTTGGTATGATATCTTTAGGATATCTTTTGGGATTCCTTGTTCCTCAAGAATTAGGGTTATATACAACATTATATATATGGGTGTTGTGTATTCGGTATTCAGCGGTCATTATAATCGGTTTTTTGGGGTGAGAGCTTAGCCGATTTTGCAGTTGTGAGTTCTGAGAGATTTCTCATTTCTAGTTACTTTCGGGTTTGGGGAATAGAAGATAGGTTTTCTTCTTTGAGTGTTTCTCCATTGTAACTTTGTAATCTCTCTCGTATAGTAGATCATATTCAGTTGACCCTCCGTGGACGTAGGCATTCTGCCGGACCACGTAAACTGCTCGTGTTCTTGATCTATTATTTTCGTTCTGCTCTCATATCATCCTCATAGATATTGTTATCTCTGGCGTTACGAGTATTGTTCTGTGTTGTGTTATAACTTGGGTACCGCACACAGAATATTGTTGTTAGAATCCCTAACAATTGAGTTCAAGAACATATATAAAAACATCAATAGGAGCATGTGTATTCTCGACACCAGAAGGTGCACATAATTATTTTTTCCTCTTTTTAGCACATGAATGTCCAATCATAATGGACAAAATTTGATCTTCTTAAACAGTCTTTACGTCATAAATTATTGCTTGAAGCCCACTCAAGATATATTCTTTGCTTGATTAGAATTTTTTACTTAATAGACTTTCCTTGTTAGAAGTGATCTTGAAAAATATACCCCCTCAGTCCATTAATATATAGTATTATGATAACTTTTTCATGACATGAAAATTAAGACGATAGTTATAGTAGTAAATAAAGTAGTGTGAATGGATTTTAATGGATTCAAAATTTGTCATTATAGATTTATAGGTAATACCCAATATCAGTGAGACACGGAAGACAATGAAACTTATCCATATATTAATGACAAATTTTGATATAAGGATGAGAAAAGATAATAAAATATATTCAAGAATATCACTTAGCTGTACAAAATCTTTATTCTAGTGCAAGTATTTCACTCGCATAAGGAAATTGCCAAATTGAACCATAGCTACATAATTGATGGTAATAAATAGGGCTATTGCAATTAAATACATGAACTTTGGTTGATCCTCGAGTTCGGACATGAAGTTTGACTCGGCGTAAATAAATACATGATCTTTTTTATCGTTACAATTTTGTCACAAATTCAATTTCCGGCCAAAACTGAATCCTATGTGGCAAAATCGATCCAACGAGGCAATCTAGTGGCAAAAACGACATCGTTTTTTATTTAAAAAAAAATTAAAAATAATAATTAATCTCTGCAACTCTCTCCACCATTGCATCTCTGCAACTCTCTACAGATTTCTACTGATTTGATCGAATCTATGTTCTTCTCCATCACTGTGAATTTCTCCCCGTGAACCGCATACTCACCGGATTCCGCCATTACCGCCGGCGAAATGAACAGAAATCGAAAAGAATAAAATTCCAGATCTGGAGCGATGCGGTTCTGCCGCCCCCTCCTCTTTCGCCTTTTTTCCAGAGCTGGAGCTACCCACCACTGCTACCGCCGCGAACGGCTGTTAAAATCCGAGACTTTCCTTTATTTTCTCCTAATCTGTTGGATTTTTTGCACTTTATTCTTGTTTTACTTTTTTTTTTTTTCACTTCAGGAAAGAATGAAATGCATAGGGGACCATCCTTTTGTTGTGAATCTATAGTTTCAGAGTCCTCGACGTAACCCTTGCTTGAATTAATTGATGAACGGAGAGTGGGCAGAAGAGAAGGAGGTCAAAGCCGAGAGCTAGAAGAAGCCCTTTCCGAAACAGTTTGCTATTTTTCCGACCCCAGGGAAGCGGCCCATCCCGCGCACGAATCAATAGAAAGGATTTCAGCGCTTTGCTACTGCCGGAGTCAGAACTAAACGGGAACAAAAGAGGCAATTCATGGAGACCTAGGGACTGGCCGGACCCCATCTCCGTCGGACCACATCGCCGATAACTACTTCCCCCAATCTCCTCGTCGCACGCCGCTGTTCCTTGGAGAAGAAGAAAAATCGAGAGATCCGACTGGTAACAGAGCCACCATTGTAACAATGGCTTGAGAAATCGGAGAAGAAGAAAAAATCGAGAGATCCGCCGATCGCCAATCGGAGAAGAGAGGAGAGATGACGGAGAAGATGATAAATATTGAAATTAATTTTGCTTTTTTTTTAAAAGAAAAAACTAGTTTGATATTTTAATTAAAAAATACTATGAATATATTTATTTTAATTTTTACGTAAAAATGATGTCATTTTTTTTCTTCTTTCGAAACGACGTCGTTTTGTTTCGCCGTCGTTGAAGTCCACGTACTTTTCCCGTCTGCCACGTCGGACAAAAACCAACTCAGTTACAAACTCACCAAACATGTTAAATTCATGTATTTATTTACGCCGAGTCAAACTTCATGTTTGAACTCGATGATCGGCCAAAGTAATGTATTTTATTCGCAATTGATCATCAATCAACAACACACACTTTGGAGATCAATTGGAATAATACACATGAGAGTTTAATTTCCTATGGGAAGATCTATTAATAATATATGATAGGAAATGTCCCATCTCCTTAGGCCCAATAACACCACTTCGGCAAAGGCTCACACCCCACCTCGGCAAAGCCCATCAGAGGCAGTTCAGCCCAGCCCAACAATAATCAGCCCAGATTCAGGCCCAGGGAGTTGAGCCCTAATAACAGAACGTGGAGTGATGGAGGCAGAAACGGCCACCACACGATCTCCATGATCCCACGTCCATCTCTCCCATGATGGACGGGGAATTTAGCTATAAATACTAGATCGATTGTATTGTAACACACTCATGCTACACTGAATACAAATCTCTCTCTCTTTCTCTCTGTGGACGTAGATTTTACGATCGAACCACGTTAATCTTTTGTGTCCTTTACTTATCTGCACACCAATCTTACAAATGTGATCCTACTTTCACCGAGCAGCGAATCTTGGATTCATCACTGGCGCCGTCTGTGGGAACCGATAAATTCGCCAGTATTCCCATTTTCGTTGCATGAACAACCACTCATGGCTCCCGGAAGGCGATTGCTGTGAGGAACTCCATCCCGGAGTTCAGGCAGTGTTCGACGCCGGAGGAGCCACCATAGACAACATGAAGATCCTGTAGCTGCAGGAGCGACCCAGAAGGAACAGCCACATTTCGATGTTCCCGTCGACAACTAGGCCGGGAACGAAGAAATCCCTCTGCACGGCGAGCAGAATACCGGAGAAGGCGTCACGGCATCATCACCGCCGTCCTCTCCACCAGTGCAGCAAGCCCAGACTCACTGTGGCCCTCCCTGTGAGCTCGCGCCTAGGACCTCGGGTTCCCCAACCAACTCCCGAGGATCACATCGAGTATCTCACTTTGGATCGTGAGCGTGAGCTATTCGAGCCCAGAGTTGTCCAGTGCCCGTCCCCGGTCATCCGACCGAACCCAGTGGCGCCACCACCTCCTCCGCCCCCCGGGATTGAGGAGCTATTAAGGAACTACCTTACCACTGCCCGAGGAAGAGAGTTCCTTAACCAGTACGGAGAAGAGCAGAGAGTGCCCCACCTCGGGACCGAGATCCGAACTGGACCATATGGAATGCCCGGAGGACAGGACTTGCGGCACCACCTCCAGCAAATTCGAGGTTAAACCCAAGGAGTTCCCCCACCGCACTACGTGGCTGCACCTCCGCCACCTCATGGCGCTCCACCCCAGGGACACCTAGCTGGAGGCGCACAAATCTTTGATGCGTTCGGTAGGATCGTTAGCCCTCTCCCTGAGGACATTCTCAATACGCCTATGCCCTATGGGTACAAGGTGCCGAACATCAAACCCTACAATGGGATAGGAAATCCCAGCAACTTCCTAAGTCAGTTCAAATACAACATGTTGAACCAGAACTTAGGAAGTGTGAACATGTGCAAGCTATTCCCCGAATTGTTAATTGACAACGCGCGAGAGTGGTTCGATAGCTTACCAGCCGGATCAATTAGGTCATACGCCGACCTGATGAATGCTTTCTCACGAAGCTCCTCTCAGCGTGTCGAGGTGAGGCACACCCCGGCACACCTACTCACCGTGAAGCAAAACCGAGGTGAATCCCTCCAAGACTTCATGACCCGGTTTGACAGGGAGTGCCTGCAAACCCGTTGCACCAATGATCTTCTCATCATCTCGGCATTTCAAAACGCCATCACTTTGGACCTTCTCTACAAGGAGATCCTAGCAAAAGAGCCACAGACCACTATCGAGCTCTAGGCAATCGCGGATAAATTCGCCAAGATTGATGAAGCAACCAAATGACGGAGAGAAATAGACCGAGGAGAGACCTCGGACAAGAAAAAGAAGGAAGATACAACCCACAAGAATGCGATGGAACGCATCCATCGCGGTCCATTGGAGTTCCGTCTCGGACCTCGGCAGAACCCGCCATAACCCTCGCGCGACCCATCTGTACCCCAGTCGACTTAACAGCTCGCACCTCAGTTCACTCCATTGACGAAGCCGAGGACCGAGATCCTTGAACTCCATGCTGACCTGTTCGAGCGACCTCGGCCAATGAGAGAGGATGGTAAACCGAGGTCAAAAAATTTTTTTTGCCAGTTCCACGATGATTACGTGCACGAGAGTGAGAACTGCAGAAATCTGGCCTACGACATCGAAAACCTGGCCCGTAGTGGCCCATTAAAGAAGTACCAGGACCGAGGTACGGGAGTAAACCAGCTAGACGCCCCCCGATGTCAGAAGAAGAAAATGCAGTACCGTGGTGCCAGTTGCAACACAGAGGCCGAGAAGAAGGCCAAGTACGACGACGATGCTGACGAGGACGGGGATTACCAGTACGATGGAGTCATTGCTACCGTCTCCGCACTCGCCAAAGGATAAACAAAGTCCTCTCTAAAGAATGGTGCGCGGGCTCTCCCGAGTAGAGAACCAGTAAGCAAGAGACACAAAAAAGACGAAACAATAACTTTCTCTGCCAATGACCCAGTGCCTCCTTTGATTCCCCACTCTGATGCTATCGTCATTGAAGCTGTCGTAGCCAACAAGCTCACCAGGAGGATCCATATTGACACTGGAGCGTCCGTGAACATCATGTTCAAACATTTCTTTGACCAGATGGGGATCGATAAATCAAAAGTTACGCCGACGACTCGGCCTTTGCATAGCTTCGCCCAAGAAGAGACACACCCAGTGGGAACGGTAGAACTCCCAGTAACTGTAGGAAAGGGGGCGAGGAGCTCTACCGAGGTAATGGAATTCATCGTAGTAGACGCCAAGTCCCCCTACAACATCATCCTAGGACGGACTTGGCTGAATACAGTCAAGGCAATCTGCTCCACATATCACCTAGCTCTAAAAATCCCAACTAAGGGAGGGATAGCCTTGATCCGAGGTGATCAGAAGACAGCAAAGGAGTGTTTGCACGTGGCACTCAAAGGGCAGGGGGCTCCACCCCAACTGTCCCAAGCATAGCAATTATGGAACTCCGATGAGCTGAAGAAGATGTCGCCTGCCGAAGACAGCTCGGTGAAAGAAGTGATATTGCATGAACACGACCCCCCACTAAGGTCGTCAAAGTAGGTTTCACCGAGCTCCCATATCTTCATAAGCAGGTAATTCAGCTCTTGAAGGAGTATATGGTCCCCTCTGGACATGACGAGAGTGTCACCTCGGCTGATCACACATCGGCTCAATATTGATCCCGAAGTCAGGCCTATTAGACAAAAGCAGCGTTCTTTCGCCGCAGAGCGAAATCAAGTTATAAGGTCTGAGGTGACACAACTATTGAATGTCGGGATCCTATTCGAAGTCACATACCCAACCTGGATAGCGAACCCGGTGATGGTCAAGAAAGCGGGGGGGGGGGGGGATGGCGAATGTGTATTGACTACACCGATCTCAACAAGCACTGCCCTAAGGATTGTTACCCTTTTCCCGACATTGATAAGAAGGTAGACTCTCTAGTCGGCCACAAGATATTCAGTTTTCTCGACTTATACAAAGGGTATCATCAAGTTCTAATGGACACCGAGGACGCAGCCAAGACCGCATTCATCACGGACTTCGGTATCTTCGCCTACCGCAAAATGCCATTCGGGCTAAAAAAACGCTGGAGCTACCTACCAGACGATGGTAGACAAAATATTCAAAGAACACATTGGGAAGGAAGTCGAAGTTTATGTGGATGACATAGAGGTCAAAAGCAAGGAAAAGAGCACCAGTGTCGCCGATCTCCGAACTGTGCTCTCTCTACTCCGAAGGTCAACCTAAAACTCAACCCCCATAAGTGCACCTCCGCGGTAACATCGGGGAAGTTTCTAGGTTGTTGGATCTCCCGAGAAGGATTGAAGGCAAATCCTTCCAAGATTAAAGCTGTGCTGGACATGAAAACCCCGAAGTTAATTAATGACGTACACAAACTCACAGGGTGTCTCGCCGCGCTGAGCATATTCCTTTCCAAAGCCGCAAAAAAACAACTCTCATTCTTCAAAATTTTGAAGAAGGCGCCCGAATTCAATTGGAGTTCGGAACACCACCTCGCACTCAGCTAGCTGAAAGAGTACCTCGGCAGTCTTCCTACCCTTTCAGTGCCGAAAGAGGGAGAGATACTGTTTTTATATTTGACCACCGCGGAGGAAGCCATCAGTGTAGTACTTGTGCGGGAGGAAGCAGGACGCCAACTCCCAGTATACTTCATAAGCAGGTCTCTTAAGGGACCCAAGGTGCGATATCAACCACTGGAGAAGCTTGCCCTGGCATTGGCCAATGCTGCCCGGCGCCTACGCCCATATTTCTAGGGGTGGGAATTCGGTTCCAAATTTTCGGTTATAACCGAACCGGACCGGTAACCGATCGGTTATCGGTTAACCGATAACCGAAAATCGGTTATCGGTTCGGTTATCGGTTATATGTTTTCAAGAATTTCGGTTATCGGTTATAACCGATAACCGATCGGTTATAACCGATAACCGATATTTAATTAAATTATTTTAAAATTATTAATTTTATAATTTTTAAATTTCCTAATTTAATTATAATTCTAAAATTTTAATTTCCTAATTTCTAATCCATTTGTCCGGCTCGCTCGCATCGCATTTCCTAATTACAATCTTCAATGATTAGCACATTTATATTCGTATTTTTTTTAATTAGTGTATGTTGAGTGAGTAGAAAGATGTATTGGATATATCTTCAATATTTCAGAGACAAAATTCCTTTCTCTAAACTACAATCTACAATTTTAATTTTTAAGAAAATTGTAGCGCAAGAACCGATTTTGCTTATCGTAAGTATTAAATACCGCAAAAAATATAAATTATACATAATATTTAAAAATTAAATGAAAATCGGTTATTTTCGGTTAACCGCTAACCGAACCGCAAAAAGGAGTTCGGTTAGCGGTTAACCGAACTTGAGTTAGGTTCGGTTATCGGTTAGTGTTTTAGGGTGTTTTTCGGTTCGGTTAACCGAACTTGTCGGTTCGGTTAACCGAACCGACCCGAATTCCCACCCCTACATATTTCCATGCGCACCCCATCCAGATTCGGACAGATTCTCCACTTTGACAAGTGCTAACAAAGCCTGAGGCATCAGGCCGCATAGCAAAGTGGGCCATAGAACTAGGGGAGCATGATATCACTTACGTCCCTCGACAAGCAATCAAAGGGCAGGCCTTAGCCGACTTCCTAGTCGAAATTTCCATCCCCGAAGTCCCAGTTTTCGTGTCAACACCTGCCCAGAGTCCACCTCGGATAACCACGGTGGAACCTCCCGACTGTTGGCACATGTTTGTTGATGGGGCTTCGGGGAAAACTGGGAGCGGAGCCGGAATCCTCCTTGTCAGCCCCGAGAAGAAGGAACTCACGTACGCGCTTCGTTTTCAGTTCGCCACAACCAACAACGAAGTAGAGTATGAAGCATTACTAGCCGGGCTCCGGATAGCTACCGATCTGAAGATTGCCGCTATCAAGGTACACAGTGATTCACAGGTAATTGTAAACCACATGCTGGGAAAATATAAAGCAAAAGGGGATAGAATGAAGAAGTATTTGGCTAAAGCACGGCGTATGCAAGAGGCCTTTTCATAATTTCAACTCGAGCGTATACCCCGAACTCAAAACTCCCGAGCTGACGTTCTCAGCATGCTGGCTGCGGTTCCCGGCTCTTCACCTGTTGAAGACATCCAGCATAGGATTATAGAAGAAGCCGAGATCAACGACTTAGATGAAGAACAACACCCCACATGGATGACGCCTCTACTTGACTACCTGGTATGGTGAAAATTACCCGAGGACAAAGCGGAGGCACGAAGGTTATTGTCAAAGTCGTTACGATACACCGTTGTCGACGATCTGCTTTACAGAAAATCATACCTACAGCCCTTACTTCGGTGTGTTGGCCCCACTTAGGCGGATTACATCATGCGCGAAGTGCACGAAGGGTCATGCGGAAGCCACATCGGACCTCGGGCCCTAGCCAAGAAGATTATGAGATGGGGTTATTACTGGCCCACAATGCTTAAAGATTGCACCGAGCTTGTGCAGAAGTGCGAGAAATGCCAGTTATATGCAAATGTAACAAGGTTGCCCCAAAGTGAATTAGCAACGATGCAAAGCCCTTGGCCATTTGCACAGTGGGGAATAGACATAGTAGGACCATTCGATAAGGCACCTGGTCAATTGTGTCATCTTATAGTTGCAATAGACTATTTCACGAAGTGGGTAGAGGCGGAACCCCTGGCCAAGATTGATAGGGATTAATATCAGCCATATCCCCTAAATAACCCAAGTTGGTAAGGAGTGTACGTTCCTCAACCATTAGACTGCTATTCTTAAAGAAATTGGTATATCAGATGTCTCAATAGAGACAAGGAACCTTACTTCGGGGAAAGGAGCAATAAATTCTAGGCGGAACTAGTAGCGACGACGCTATTAATGCAGAGGAGTATTACTTCTCTGTATTGATCAATATAAGCTATTTCGCATGGCAGCATAACATCAGAGAGATCTTATGAGCACTAGATACGCAATATAATCAAGAATCATATTCCATACAGGAGCTGTGGGGTTCTAACTCTCCCCATAAGCCGGAGGGATCTATAGGCATCTGCAAAGGCAGAGGGATCTGACCAGATCCCATAAGTGTTTAGTAGAAGCTCGAGGTTCTGCGTAACATACGGTCCGCGTGACTCTATGCACTATAGAGTGAGGACCACTGCATTCCTGACAGAGGATCTGAATTCCCTTTTCTGTCCTTCCCTCACACGAATAATCACTTTTTACCCTCTTTACACCTATAAATACCAAGTGAATGCACCACCACATCCGACTTCTCTACGAACAACACACGCATTCTCGCGTACTGTTCCATTCATCCTATACACTCTAGAGCTCTCTCGAGCTCAGGCAGTCGGAGCTCTTTGAGGCCGTTTCTCTTGGCGCTTCATCGACAGTCATCACCACCTTCTCCTTCTCGTCATCGTCGGAAAGATCTTTCCCTCTCGCATTCTGTCTCAAGCCTGAGGTATAACTTTCACTATTATGGGAGAAGAGGCCCAAACGGAGCTCTATGCTCCCGTTTCTTCCTCTCTCCACTTCCTTTCTTCGTTCTCTACTCGAACAAGTCCTAATCTCGCATGAATACAACTGGTTTATGGCTAAAATGCCCTTTACTTTAGCATATAGCTTGATTATTGCTCATTGCTCTTATGTGAACAGTATCGTATGCTAAATCGCTATGAAATACCTTATTATGGCTGATAAAACTGCATAAATCTCTTATTCTCTACCATTATATGGCTTCATCTCTGAATGCTCCTTGTAAATACCATAAATCATCTTATAATTGTTGTGGATCTCTAACCCGGATCTATCAAAGATCACCAGTAAAAACGCCCGTAACTTCGTATGGAAGAACATGGTGTGCCATTTCGGAATACCACATGTTCTAGTTTCTGATAACGGAACGTAGTTCACAGACAAGGTCTTTCGAGATTGGTGCGACGAGCTGCAGATCCAGCAGCATTTCACTTCGGTGGCTCACCCACAGGCAAATGGCCAGGCCGAGGTGACAAATAGGACGCTCATCAAGGGCCTCAAAACCCGGCTAGAGAAAGCTAAGGGGATGTGGGTGAAACACCTTCCCAATGTCCTATGGTCTTATCGGACTACACCCCGATCCACCAATGGAGAAACCCCGTACAATTTGGCTTACGGGACAGAAGCTGTCATCCCAGTTGAAATTGGGGTGCCGAGTTCGCGCACGACTTATTTCATCTCCGGAGTAAACGACGAGAACCGATGTGCGGATCTCGATTTATTAGAGGAGAATCGGGACACCGCCTACATCAAAGAAGCTCGATACAAGCAACTCATGGCCCGATATTACAATCGGCGAGTTCGAGGCCAACAATTCTGCGTAGGCGACTTGGTCCTACGAAATAACGAGGTCAGCAAGGCTTGCAAGCTCGGCAAGCTGGAAGCCACATGGGAAGGTCCCTACCGAGTTAACGAGGTCCACGGTAAAGGTGCCTATAGACTTTCTAGCTTGTCCGGGGAGCCCATCCAACGACCATGGAATGTTATCCATTTGAAGAGGTATTATGCATCGCAATGGAGTATCATATAGAATAGAGTCAAGTTCTGTCTTTTATTTGTTCGTCTTTCAAGTTTGTTCGTGTCAGTCAGTTCGGGTCTGTGTTTCAGTTCGGGTCTGTTTTTCGAATGATTTCCAAAGTTCAATGAAAATTCGCAGTTCTTTTATCTTTGTGTGTTCATAACCTGCATTGCTCCACTTATATGCGCATTACCTCTAATTTTACACACTATCCTGACGAGGACAAGTGTTAAATTATAAAAAAATTGTACGACTAGGGGACCACCCCTCCCGACCGAGTCGGCAAAACAGGAACCCGATGATTGACCCAAGTGCCACTTCGGAGGCCGAAGATAGGCCCTCGTGCCACTTCGAAACCCGAGGACCGGCCCAAGTGTCACTTCGGAAGCCGAAGTAGGACCTAGTGCCACTTCGGGACCTGATGTCCGGCCCAAGTGCCACATCGGAAGCCGAACATAGGCCCTAGTGCCAATTCGGAAGATAGGCCATGTGCCGCATACACTGATGATAGGCTCTTAAGCCGAAATCAGTAAACAAAAGCAAGATAAAACAAAGCTTACAAGACACAAAAAGGTTTTATTATTTTGTGCAGGCAAAAGAAATTACAAGTCAGGCGGAGGGACCACTCCCATCAGGCCTTTTGCTACAATAAAAGTATTTAGCCAAACCACTAGTCGGAGGGTTAAGCAGATCATCTATATTTACATTGTCCTTCTTCTTCGCGCTTCGCCCCCCACTGCGGCCGCCTCCTCCACCTCGGTTGCCAGCAGTTCGGCCTCGTGAAATTGTTCGAGGGGCAATGTAGTTCCCATCCCCGCGATTCGGAATAGGCGGCCGGCGGTTTTGGACAGGCAAAAACATATCAAGCCGGTCTTGGATTAAACGGGAAGGCACAGTAGGGCTTAGCGCCCGAAATCGGGAAGCATTTTGTCTTGCAGGTTGCACCTGCGGGTATGCATCTAGCCATTTCTTCATTACCGGATGCCGTGAAAGGATTAAGGGGAACAAATTGGTCAGGTACCGCAATTCGGAGACATGTTCCGCAACCTCCCACGAGTCCGGACCGCGGTGTTTTTGTTCGCGTATTGCACCCCGGATAGCCTCGATTGCCTCAGACTCCACTTCGGAGATAGTCTTACCGCCGAGCTCATGTCTTACCTTTTGAGGGGGGTACGAAGAACCGAACCCAGACGTATCCACCTCGGCACGCAACACCGGCAAACACATCACCTCCATCGCCCCACATCTTTTGGGGGAGGGGGGAGGGGGGGTGTGATAGGAAATGGCCCATCTCTCTAGGCCCAATAACACCACTTCGGCAAAGGCCCACATGCCACCTCGGCAAAGCCCAACAGAGGCAGTTTGGCCCAACGGCAGCTCGGCCCAGCCCAACAATAATCAGCCCAGATTCAGGCCCAGGGAGTTGAGCCCTAATAACAGAACGTGGAGTGATGGAGGTAGAAACGGCCACCACCCACGATCTCCATGATCCCACGTCCATCTCTCCCATGATGGATGGGGAATTTAGCTATAAATACTAGATCGATTGTATTGTAACACACTCATGCTACACTGAATACAAATCTCTCTCTCTTTCTCTCTGTGGACGTAGATCTTACGATCGAACCACGTTAATCTTTTGTGTCCTTTACTTATCTGCACACCAATCTTACAAACGCGATCCTACTTTCACCGAGCAGCGAATCTTGGATTCATCAATATATAAATAATGAGAAATGATATGCCGCTCCCCGCTTTGTGGTCACCTTCATGGGCATCGATTGCCTTATGTTCATTTTAACATCATTTTGTTCGATTTCTTTATATTCTAATATCTAAATAATTAATATTGAAATCATTATATATATATATATATATATATATATATATATATATATATATATATATATTGCCATATAACTTTAAGGTTGCGTTCTCTTTGATGCGAAAGAAAATGAGAGAAAAGAGAAAATTACTCTATAAATTCCACCCCTTTTCTCACCTTTTCTCACCTTTTATAAATGAGGGGGAGATTTTACTCCTTAAATTGGAGATAATATTTTCAACACCAAATTGGAGAGATAATATTTTCTCTCCATTGTAGTGCAAATGAAGGGGAAAAAACAGAAAATGTGAGAAAATGTGAGAAAATGGATGAGATTTATAGGGTGAATTTCTCTTTTCTCTCATTTTCTTTCGCATCAAAGAGAACGCAACCTAAAAAATCAATAAAAACACAAATTGAGCCTCAATTTTAATATATTTTATGATTTCAATAGTAAATAGTAATATATAACGTAGTAGAATATAAAATAATTGTAAATATCGAACAAAATAATACTAAAGCAAGCAAATGACGATAGGTGCCTAAGATGGTGCTCACAGTTTGGATGCGACATATCATTTCTCTATTATATACATAATTATTCTTGTAAATATATTATATATATAATTCCTGCAAATAAAGACAGGCCCAACTTCATAGTTAAATTAAGGAATTGGAGTACTTACTACTTCCAAGAATGAAAACAAACAAAAGAAACCTACCCTTTTATATGGTCGAAAGGGTACAAACAGAGTGAAGAAAAGGCCAAATTAGGGCCGGCACGGCTTCAACCCAATTCAAATCCGGTTTCTCTCTGTTCCAACTAGCTTGTCTCATTTAATATTTATAATATGTTCATTTTTATCTTCTTTTTTCTTTTTTTTTTAGTATTATTGAAATGGAGAAAATATATGAAATTGACGAAAGTGTTAGGTTGGTCTAACCACTACATTTGGTCTAACTACTACATATGATAGACAACGAAACTATAATTTTATGACAAGATGGAGACAAAGACTAAGTAGGATAAGATTGAATTTAATCCTACTTGAGTTTTTTTAGTAAAAATTGAAAGATCCATATTACGAAAGTAAATTTTAAGGATGTGTTCTCTTTAATAAAAAAAAATATAGTATGATCAAATGAGAGAGAGAGAAAATAAAAATAAAAATCACCCTTTATATTCTTCCTTATTTCTTACATATTCCCACCTTTTATGGATGAAAATTTTTACTCTTTTTTCACCTTCATTTTCACTTTCATGCAGATAAAATATTATTGTACTAGCAATGGAGTGCAGTTTAGTTGTAAGACGCTCCGCCTCCAAATCAAGAGATTAGGGGTTCGAGACACACTAAAAGGGGAAATGGGGAACCATTATTGATCTCATTTTAAAAAATAAAAAAATAAAAAAAGGAAAAAATAAAAATATTATTGCACTAATATAGAGTAAAAACTTTTCCTAAGTTGAGGACTACAATATCTGCTCCGCCACTGAAAAGCACCATTATCGATCAAAATTAACTCCCTCTCGAACATTTTGACTTTTGATTTTGTTTTACATCTTTGTAATGACATGCTTTAAAACGATACATTCTCTTTTTTATAGGGTACGATGAGTGTTGAAGTACCTTATAAAAAAAAAGAAAAAAAAAAAAAAGAACTCCAAATATTCATTTTAAAATCCGTTTTTACAAAGCCTTAAAATCAACCAAAAAGATAAAATGTTCAAAAAATTGTTGGACGTCCATTTGTGTCCATGTATTTGGTTTAACAATGAATGATTAACGTCCGAAACCAAAAGTATCAAGTTTGAATCCTCATTCTTCGATCTTAGGATTTTCCGCAAATTATTTCAAGAAATAAAATAATACTAATACCATTTCACAAAACACCGAAACCTCAATTGAAAAATAAATGGATCATCCAAAATTTAAAATTTTCATAAAATTGGAAATCTCAATTGACAAAATTAATGGATCATCCAAAATTAAAAAAATTCAGAAATTTGGAAAATGATGGTTTAGACTTTGGTGGTGCCGGCGTTTTTTAATTATTTGTTTTTTTTTTAAACTTTTTTAAGGGACATAGGAGCCAACGTTGCCCATGGACAATAGAGGAGAAATTTGCATATCAGGTTTAATTTTTTCTTGTTTATATTTATCATGCTTACCAAATAAATAAATAAATTGTCACTCACTATTAGCGAAGTTGGAACCCCCTACATATTCCGTCTCATTTCAATAGTCAGGTTTCATTTTAACATGAGATTTAATATACAAGTGTTAAAGTTAAAAAGTAAAGGTCCACGTTGAAAATGAAAAGATTAGCACCATTGTGAATGCTCTTATATTAAACGGGAAGGTGTAGTTAAAGTCGAGGCTACATCTTAAAGAGTCAAGAATTGTGTGTGGATGTAGAGAATGAGATTTAATTTGGTTATAAATGTCAAAATACTCTTGCTTGTATATGTGGAAAGAAAATGCAATTGAAGTCGACCTATCATCGACAAAACTGGAGGTGGGAATATATATAGACTTTGCACAAAAAGTCAAAAGCTTTTACATTTTATATATAGAGCACATAACGTGACGTGAACATAAAATTTACCCGTTATGATTAAACTAAACAAAAATAGAAAATGAAAATTGATCTAAAATGAAACTCTTCTTCACTCAGCACCAATTCTGTTCCTAATCTCTCTCTCTCAAGACTCAAACGCAGAAAATACAGAAAGAGATCAAGATAGAAGGAGATGCTACTGCCGCCATCCTTCAGGTTCTAGTCCAGAACCTGATCGACCATTCAAAGAAAGAGATCTCACTCATCCGAGGTCTCGACAAAGAAGCATCAAAGCTCGCCGGAACTCTGGACACCATCCAGAAATACTTGAACGATGCAGAGATGCGCAGCATCCACGGCGGAGCCGTCAAAATCTGGCTGAGGAAGCTCGAAGACGTGGCGTTCGACGCCGACAACGTGCTGGACGAGCTCAACTACCATCTTCTCTTTAAGAAATTTCAGATCGTCAAGCCCAACAACACCAAGTTCAAGGTACTCTCATCATGTTTCTCACCCTTCAATCACGTATCACGTTCGCGAAAAATGGCTCTTAGAATCAAAGAGATCAATGATGATCTCGACGCGGTTAACAAGGAGGCACACGAGTTCGGCCTTGTGGCGAGGCTGGACGGCCCCGCTTCGGTCGATGCTACTTTCGAGACGGACTCTTTCACCGTCGATCCGATCTTCATCGGAAGAGACGGAGATGTGCTGGAAATAGTTGAGATGCTTAAAACCAGCGTCGCAGCTGATGAGCTGGTGGTTTTTTCCATCCTTGCCATTGTGGGAATGGGCGGGTTAGGGAAGACGACGTTGACTAGGAACGTCTTCAACAATCTACAGGAAGATTTTGAGTTGATCGGGTCGCATCTTTGGGAGCACGTTTCTCAAAATTTCGATCCAATTGCTCTTTTCAAGAAAATCCTCGATCAGTTGAATCCCAGGGGAGTTGAGACGTCGAATAGTAGGCAAGTTCTTCTTTCGAAGTTTCGTCAAGCTCTCAAACATAGGACTTATCTTCTTGTTCTCGACGATGTTTGGAATCAAGATCCTCTGAAATGGGAAGATTTTTACAATTCCTTGGTGGGAGTGACTTCGACCCGGGGAAATGCCATTGTTGTTACCACCAGAAGTATGGAGGTGGCTTCCGTCGTGAAACCATTTATTGACGCAAATATCTCCAATAAACCCTAGTTTCATTATTCCTTGTAGAGAAAGATTTATTCCTTAATTATAGGATCTATTGTTGTACCTTGTACATTATATATAGTGGCAATATACAATACATGATTTGTGCGGTGAAATTATTTTCTCTCTTCTATTTCTATATGGTATCAGCTTTCTGACACCAAAAACCCTTCTCAAACCCTACTAATTCTCCATGGCCGCCGTCACAAACACCGACTCCGATCAGCTCCCGATCGCCACCATGATTCACATGGTGACCATCAAACTCACATCTACGAACTTCTTGCTCTGGAAACGACAGGTTCTGTCTATGCTTACAAACTTCAACCTTCTAGGGTTCGTCAACGGCGATGAAGCCTCTCCGTCACCCACCATTCGATCCGTTACCGGTGAGATCTCACCAAATCCGGACTATACTAAATGGCTGACTACTGATCAGCGCCTGCTTGGTGTTCTTCTGTCCACTCTCTCGGAGGAAGCCATGTCCGAAGTGGTCGAATGCTCTACGTCCTGTGAGGCATGGACTACGCTTGTATCGGCTTTCTCTCATTCCTCTACGTCTCGCATCAACCAACTCCGTGAGGAGCTTCTTTCTCTCCGCCGTGGTTCTCTCTCCGTCAAAGAGTACGGCGCTCGTTTCAAAGGTTTTTGCGATCAACTCTCCGCCGTTGGAAAACCGATTGATGAATCGGACAAAAGTCACTGGTTTTTACGGGGTCTTGGATCGCATTTTGCAAATTTTGCAGACACACGGATGGCTATGCAACCAGTTCCTGCCTTCTCGGTTCTCCTTCATCAAGCCATCCAATTTGATCTTATGCAAAATCCATGGACGTTACTGAGGCTTCTTCTCAAGTTGCCTTTACTGTCTCTACACCTCAACCCCCTCCATCTCAACCTCGCCAAAATTTTGTCCATTCTGGCAACGGTGGTCGCTCTCAAAATGGTGGAGGACGTGGTGGCCGTTCTGGTGGCCGCGGGGGTGGGGGTCGTGGCGATGGTCAGCCTCGTAAACCACGCTACCAAATTTGTCGAGGAGAACACTACGCTGACAAATGTCCGATGTATCTTGGCAGTTTTGCCTCAAACCCGGCGAATCTTGCAGAGGCATTCACTTCTTCATGCAACGTGTCTGGATCTTCTTCGGATTGGTTCGTTGATTCCGGTGCGTCGGCTCACATGACCTCTGATTTGTCTTCCCTCGACAATATTCAGCCCTACTCCGGTAATGGAAGTGTTGTTGTGGGTAATGGAAATTCTCTTTCAATTTCTCATACTGGCTCTACTCTTGTTCATAATGGCGTTCGTTTACTTGATGTTTTGGTCGTTCCTCACATCACCAAGAATCTTCTATCGATTAGCAAACTCACTAACGACTATCCTATTGATGTGGTTTTCTCTAATCGTATATTTGTCATTCAGAACCGAGCAACAAAGGAAGCCATGCTCAGGGACGTCTTGATAAAGGATTGTATGTGTTGGATCGTGGATCACCTGCTTTACTTGCTGCTGTAAAATCAGGTCGCTCCAAGGCCAGTTATGAGTTGTGGCATCTCCGTTTGGGGCATGTCCCGTTTCCTGTTATTTCTCTTTTGAATAAGCTAGGTCATTTGTCCGTTACTTCTTTACTTCCTTCACCGAGACTTTGCTCTCCTTGTCAGCTTGCTAAGAGCAAACGTTTGAGTTTCCCTTTAAATGAAAAACGTGCTGCATCTGTTTTGGACTTGATACATTGTGATTTATGGGGTCCTGCACCTGTTTCTACTACTGAGGGTTTCCGCTACTATGTTGTCTTTATTGATGATTTTTCTCGATTCACTTGGATTTATCCTTTACGAGCAAAATCTGAATTTTACGATGTTTTTGTCAAATTCAACGCCCTTGTTTGTAATCAATTTTCGGCCAGTATTAAGCAATTCCAAAGTGACGAAGGCACTGAATTTGTCAATCATCGTATCCGGGCTTTCTTGGACTCACGTGGTATTCATCATCGCATATCTTGCCCATATACTCCTCAGCAAAACGGGCGTGCCGAAAGAAAACATCGTCATATCACAGAAACGGGTCTTTCTATGCTTTTCCATGCTCATGCTCCGGCGGTCTTTTGGTTTGATGCATTCGCAACAGCCACTTATATTATAAATCGACTTCCCTCTTCTGTGTTGCATGACAAGTCGCCCTTTGAGTTACTGTTCGGGAGTGTTCCGTATTACCCTAATTTCAAGCCGTTTGGTTGTCGTGTGTTCCCGTATTTGCGCGATTATTCACAGCATAAGTTAGCTTATCGCAGTAAGCCGTGCGTCTTCTTGGGCTATAGCTCTTTACACAAGGGTTTTCGGTGCTACGATCCTCACGCTTCTCGTGTGTATTTCTCTCGTCATGCTCAATTTGATGAGTTGTACTTTCCTTTCGCTGAATCGGGTAATGCAGTAGCATGTGATAAGCTGGATTTCACTTCATTTTTTGAGTCTTCACCTAATTCCAGCACTTTGGTTCAACCTACTGTTACGTCGCCCTCGCCATGCATCTCTTGCATGCCACCGACCGAGGATTCTTCTCTAGGTGTGGCACGTCAACCTCCTTCAGCTGAGCCTGCTGTATCTCCGCCTCCACACTCTCCAGCTCGTGAGAATTCTCCGCCAAACTCTCCAGCTTCTCCGATGCATGACGATGCGCCGACGCCACCACAAGCTGCTGCTCCTTCGACAACGCGACACCACATGATTACCAGGGCCAAAGCTGGAATATTTAAGCCTAAATATCCAGTCAATATGGCAGCAACACCCCTCCTCGCTGCTCTCACTGCTTCTACGGCCTCAACTCAGCCTCGGGGCTTCAAGTCGGCTGCTAAATTTCCCCATTGGCTTTCGGCTATGAAGGAGGAGATGGATGCATTACACTCAAATTCTACTTGGGATCTCGTTCCTCCACCGCCAAATACTAACATCGTTGGATCGAAATGGGTCTTTCGCACAAAATACAAATCCGACGGCTCCGTTGAACGCTACAAGGCGCGCTTGGTAGCACAAGGATTCACTCAACTCCTGGGATCGGACTTTCATCATACGTTTAGTCCGGTTGTCAAAGCCACCACAGTTCGCGTTATCCTTGCCTTATCCGTTCATTTTCGTTGGCCGTTGCATCAGCTAGACATAAAAAATGCCTTCTTGAATGGTGTTTTGTCTAAACCCGTATACATGGCTCAACCTCCAGGTTTTATCGATCCCATTCATCCAACACATGTTTGCAGGCTTAAAAAGGCACTATACGGGCTTCGTCAAGCTCCTCTTGCATGGTTTCAACGCTTTAGCAGCTTCCTTTTTAGCCTTGGTTTTCGCCAAAGTCGGTGTGATACCTCTTATTTTTCTTTCGAAAGGGCTCTTCAGTACTATTTCTTCTTCTTTACGTTGACGATATCATCGTAACCGGAAATAGTTCCACTCTTCTTCGGAATTTCATCTCGCGCGCTGGTCGTGAGTTCGCCCTTAAGGACTTAGGAGCTCTCACTTACTTCCTCGGCCTTGAAATCACTCCTCAATCTAACGGTCTTTTTGTTGGCCAAGCAAAATATGCGCTTGATATTTTGTCACGTGCAAATCTCCTCGAGTCGAAGCCTGTATCCACTCCGTTAGTTGCTTGTGATTCCCTACTCCGAGATGGAACTCCATTTGAAGACCCTTCCCTATATCGATCGTTGGTTGGAGCTTTGCAATATCTCACGATAACTCGACCAGATCTTTCATATGCTGTAAATCATGTGAGTCAGTTTCTTCATTCTCCTACACACGATCATTTTGAAGCAGTAAAGCGTATCCTTCGATACGTCAAAGGTACAGTTCATCTAGGGCTCTCTTTCACTCACAATCCGAGTCTATCTGTCCTTGGTTATTCGGATGTCGATTGGGCTCGCTGTGTTGATACGAGGCGTTCAACATATGGTTATTCTATCTTTCTCGGCGGCAACTTAGTTTCTTGGATTTCGAAGAAACAACCGACTGTTTCTCGTTCGAGTTGTGAGTCCGAATATAGAGCTCTCGCCAATATTGCCGCTGAAATTGTTTGGCTCGTTAATTTACTTGGGGAACTTCAAGTCGATGTTCCGGAACTCCTACTCTATTGTGTGACAACAATAGTGCAGTCTTTCTTAGCCAAAATCCGATTTCGCATAAGCGAGCCAAACACATTGATATCGATTGCCACTTTATTCGTGATCAAGTTCTGCAAGGAAAATCTCTACGCAATTCGTCCCCTCCCATTTGCAGTTGGCTAACATCTTTACGAAAAGTCTGCCTCGTCCAGCCTTTGAGCTTCTCCGGTCCAAGCTTTGCGTGTGTTTTCATCCCTCGCACCGCTTGAAGGGGGGTATTGACGCAAATATCTCCAATAAACCCTAGTTTCATTGTTCCTTGTAGAGAAAGATTTACTCCTTAATTATAGGATCTATTGTTGTACCTTGTACATTATATATAGTGGCAATATACAATACATGATTTGTGTGGTGAAATTATTTTCTCTCTTCTATTTCTATACCATTCCACACACACGAGTTGAAGGTCTTGTCGGAGGAGGAATGCTGGTCGATAATCAAAGCAAAAGCTTTTGAGAAAGGGGGTGTGTCTGAGTCCGAAGAATTCAAAACCATTGGGAGAAACATTGGAAGAAGATGTCAAGGTTCGCCATTATCTGCCAGTGTAGTCGGGGGAGTCCTGCGTGGTAAATCGAAAGACAAATGGCTCTCCATCGAACAGAAATGGCTCTCACGTGACGAAGGGGAGAATATCACAAAGATATTGAAACTGAGCTACGACAATCTGTCTCCCCCATCCCTTAAGAAGTGTTTTGCGTACTGTTCTGTTTTCTCCAAAGGTCAACAAATTAGTAGGGATAGACTGATCGAGTACTGGATGGCAGAAGGATTCCTTCAAAGTGATGGAAGCAGCAATGACATGGACTCTGTAGGGGGCAACTTCTTCGATGTTCTTCTGCACAACTCTTTGCTACAAGTTGCTTGGAGAGCTTATGATTACGGAAGTGTGGAGAGTTGCGTGATGCATGATCTCGTGCACGATCTCGCCTCCTCTGTTTTAGGCACTTCAGGCGGCGTCAGCCGGGCTCGCTACATGGCATACACGAGTTTGATAGACGGAGCACGCCCTATCCCTAAGGAAGTGGCAAGACATGTGCGTACATTGTTCTATCAAGGTGGAATTTTAGGTATCAAGTTCTCAGACTTCGAATGTTTGCATGTTTTGACTCTCGACGGTCGTGAAGTTGAAGAGTCGTCGTCGAGTGATTATATAGATGAACTATATCAGAGAAGATTTAATGAAAGCGGCAGTCGACCTTATGTAGTTGAAGAGTTGCCAAGTTCGATCAGGAGGCTGATACATTTGAGGCATCTTGACATCACAACGACAAAAATCGAATATTTGCCCGAGTGGATCAGTGAACTCTTTAACCTGCTAACCTTGAGAGCAAGTCTACTGAGGAAACTGCCGAGTACGTTTAAGTACTTGATCAACTTAAGGCATCTTATATTTGATTTCAACAATGATTTTGAGCAGTGTGCTGAGTTGGGTAGGTTAACTCCTCTCCAAGCGCTTGAGCAGTTTAGAGTGGGCGATGAGCCCGGGTTCAAAATTGAAGAGCTCGGAGGCTTGAATGATCTCGGAGGAATACTGTGGATCTGCAACCTCGAAAAGGTTGGTGACAAGGAAGCGGCGGAGAAGGCAAACCTATCAAAGAAGTCTAACTTATTGGACTTGATCTTGAGATGGGAAAGGAAAAGAGAGGGTGAAATGTTTAATGACGAGGATGTGCTGGACGGCCTCCAACCCCACCCGAACCTCAAGAAGCTTATGATCTTCACATTCAGAGGGAAAAGATTTCCAGTCTGGACTATGAAGATGGCCGTACAGAATGTGCCCAGAGGCTCTTGGGTGGATCTTAACAATCTGATAGACCTGAGGCTCTCCGAGTGCCACGACTGTGAAGAAATCCCAATGATGGGGCACTTGCCGAATCTCAAGTACCTTAGGCTATACGAACTGAACAAGCTCAAGTGCATAAGCTCTTCGTTCTACGGGTTGGTTAACGAGGAGATGCCTAATTCTTTCCAGCACTGGAGGAGCTGGTGATGGAACACTTGCCGGAGTTGACAAAGTGGGCCGAAGCTGGATTCTATGTAGAAGGTAATTCAAGTGCTAGCCAAGTGAAGGTATTTCCTCGCCTCGAAACATTTAAGATGGAAAGGTGTTACTCACTCCTTCGTATTCCAAGTCATTTCTCGCCTAGTCTCGTACGTCTGGAAATCGAGGGCATGACCGCTCTGAAATGTCTCCCGGAGTGTTTATTCTACGACAACCCGAATCTGTCCGAGATGAAGATCAATGAGTGCCCAAATCTGGAAGCATTACCAGGAGGTCGGGACACCCTCGATTCTCTGGAGATGGTGATAATCGATTGCCAACACCTGGGATGAATCAGAACCACAATCACATTGTTGATGCTCCAAGCTTGCTAATAACTAAATAAGAACATCTAGATATTTTCTTCTATTATTTTCTAGAATGTAATGTGTTACGGTTATTTGCTATGATTTTTATGAACTCCATCCTTCTCGTTTTATTTGATCCTTTTGTTGAGCATGCGTAGCATGAAAAACTAACGGAATCGTGTCAAATAAAATAGAAAAGCAAAAATCCCTAGTATTTCGGACTGATAATAAGAAAAATCGATTTTGATGTACAGTTGATACACAACCGATTTCGCCCGGAACTATGACTTCTTTCTATATACGGAGTATATAATAGTTCTATCACCCTAACTTTAACATGTTAATAAGTTTCTGTTTGTGAGATCGAATAATGTGCCCCATTATTTTCGCTCTCGTTTGATGTTACTTCCTCTGGTCCAGGATTTCTTGTGCGTTTTCCATTTTGGGACGTCCCACGATTTCTTGTGCGTTTCCTTTTTGGGAAATAATTAACAGTTTAAGTGCACAATTAGTGATCCCTTATTACAATTAACATATTTATTAAATAAATATAAAAAATAAAAATAAATAAAATAAAAAATAAATAAAATAAAAATTTAATTATTTAATAAAATAAATAAAATAAAATATAAAAAAATAAAAATAAAAATATAAAATAAATAAAATAAATTTTTGAATTGCATATTTAATAAAATAAATAAAATAAAATATAAAAATATAAAAATATAAAATAAATAAAATAAATAAAATAAATAAAATAAATTTTTTAATTGCATATTTAATAAAATAAATAAAATAAAATATAAAAATATAAAAATATAAAATAAATAAAATAAATTTTTTAATTGCATATTTAATAAAATAAATAAAATATAATATAAAAATATAAAAATATAAAAATATAAAATAAATAAAATAAAATTTTTAATTGCATATTTAATAAAATAAATAAAATAAAATATAAATATATTAAAATATAAAAAATAAAATAAATAAAATAAAATTTTTAATTGTGTATACGTAAAATAAAATAAATAAAATAAATATAAAAAATAAAAATATAAAATAAATTTTTTAATTGCATATACGTAAAATAAAATAAATAAAATAAATATAAAAAATAAAAATATAAAATATAAAATATAAAATAAATTTTTTAATTGCATATACGTAAAATAAAATAAATAAAATAAATATAAAAAATAAAAATATAAAATAAATGGATTGCAGTTTTTTTTATAACAACCACAAAAAAAATTAAAAAAATTATATAAATTGGAAATACATTTTATTAATTAATAGAAAATAAAAATTTTACATTATTTTTTATATTTATTCTAATTTATATAAATAATGCAAAACAAATAAACAAAATAACATCCCTAAACAACATACTTAAAACACTAAACACTCTCGCCATAAAAACCGTGCCGAAAAGAAATGCACAAGAAATCCTGGGCCAGAGGAAGTAATTTATTTGTCCATATTAGAATTGATCAATTTAACCCTTAAATATCTTGTAAGGAGGGGGATTACTTAATCTATGTATAGAGTGTTAGCTCACTTGGCCCGATTCGAATATGGTATCTGATAGGGACCAATATCAGCCTTGCAACGTGGCATCCCTTAGTGCTGATTGGATCTGCGTTCCAGGAGCCTCAGATGCCGCCTTTGGTGCAGATGTCATGCCCGGTGCAGAGACCGTAAGGTTCTGCGCAGATCCATCCCCACGCAGAAGCTCTCTCAGACCCATCTGCTAAGGCACGGGGATCTGTCAAACACGCAGTCCGCATGACTCTATGTACCTTAGGGTGAGGACCACCAAATTAATGACGGAGGGAATCATGTCCCCCAAAAAATTCCTTTTCTGTCCTCCCCATACAGGTACATTTACCTTTTCACCCCTTTTTACACCTATAAATAGATAGTGATTTCACCATTCTAAGGTACAAGTTCTATACTTTTCTATATTATTCCATTGACATTCTTCCTTCATTGTTTTCGTACTCTTACTGACTTGAACGTCGGAGGTCTTTCCCGGAGGAACCTCCCCCTTTGTTCCTCCGGCTCTGTTTTGCAGGCGCACGGCGACCCCGATAACGGAGCTTGAAGGTACTTCCTAGCCATCATATGGAGACGAGTAGAAGAACGCCTTGCGTTTACCATTCCGTCCCCATTCTTTCTTGTTATGTCCTGCCTCTCGTGAACTCGGTCGGATTGATAGTTTAGACGCTTTGCGTTTTGCCTCTATCTTAATCTCCTTTCATGGAGAAGTGGTGTTTTATGGAAACTAAACTATGAAGATTGGTGTCTTGCACTAGTTCTCCTTGTATATCTGTTTACGATCATTTATACTTGAGTATCATTTGTAAATCTGTGAATATAATGAATAATTGTATCATCATTGTTAATCTTTGACCCGGATCTAACAGTATCGGACTATATATATAGATTAAATGTCATCTACACACCATGAGCATTATACATGCCCATGAGTGACGTAACAATGATTTATCTAAGAAAAATTGTAATTAATATATTCCAAAAAAAACTAAACCCTACCCAAAAAAAACTAAACATTAATGAAAAAATTGTTTGTGTGGTGGTGCAACGTTAACGGTGGACATTCTTAATGTGCCGACGATGGGTAGGGAAATAAATTCCTACGTATATTAGTCATAATATCACTTTCTAATTCATGATCAAATGAGGAAGCAGAAGACGTGAGAAAATTAAATTTGTGTCGGGCCGGTAGAGTGTCACTTAGTGTTTAAACGAATTAAACGATAATACGACCAGTAGGCTACCATCTAAGGTCTAAGTGGGAATTAAAATGACCTAGGTGGGGATTTTAAGAACATTGGTTCCACGTAACAACCTAAATGAAAATAATAACACATGCACAGTTGTGCCACGGTAGATTTCTGTACCAAGTACAAGAATCTTTTGAACAAATTTTAACTTCCAATAATTAGAAGTACTTTGAATATTACAAAATACTGAAAATTATATTGAAACCAGAATTTTTCATATAGAAATGAACCGAACAATATCCAATGCTCACCGAAAAGCTAACTCCAAATACTTTGAATAAGGCATTCAATTGACATAATTCTTCAGGTACACCGATCTGCAACATTTTTAAATTAGTATGAAAGTGAGTACACAATTAACCTAATAATGAAATAACTATAAACATAATCAAAGCAGAGTTATTCTCGAAACTGAAACACGAAAATTACTGACCTTGACTATGAATCATTGTCGTTTGGTACAAGCGACCCACGAAAGATGTACATTAACTTTACAAGTAAATACCGTCTCACCCATGTTCATTGCCCAAGCCACAGTTGAAGGGTTGCAGTCGACTATGTCGATCTATCCTTTTAAAGCGATAAATGGGCAAAGCAATGGGGAACTCTTGAAGTCTGTAGCAGTGTTTGAAGCATAGACGTTCCAGCTCCATAGGTATAGCCGAGTTGGGTTTCCATTGCACTAGATTGGTATCTTGTATCAAAAGAAACTTAAGTCTAGAGAAAGGAGTGAAGTAGTCCATTTCCCACTTAGGTCCTTGAAATGCGTATCGTTTCAATTTAAGCAGCTCGAGATTCTCTAGTTTTCCGATTAATCTCATGTGTTTCCAGGGATATCCAAACCCATCCAAGCTCAACTTCTTAAGGCTTGACGGAAACATCATGATTGGCGGAGCAACTTCACATCCCATATGGGGATTTATGACTACACATTTAAGTGATTCTAGTCCATGAAGATGTGAAATATTATTCAAGTAGTGAAAGGAATCACCTTTATCTTCAGGAGCCAACTCAATACGAATACCCAATCTTTTCAAATTAGGGATCCACTTTAGAACTCCCTTTCTACAACTTTGAGCACTCACATCCAAGAGAGTTGACAACTTTAGTAAGCCATCTCCAGACTCATGATCAGGCATGTATCCTCCCATAACCTGAAGGTGTTTCAATTCCTTCATATCCCAAATTTCCGTTGGCAAGAGCAATGAATCCTCTGATGATTTGATATTCATGTATCTTTCACAATCAAGTATTGAAGCTTCAAAAGCTTCGAAATTGAATTTGGGAGTTTTCCATTGCAAGTGAGGCTAAGATATCTTAGCTGGAACAACCGTGTAACTTCAAAAGGGAACTCATAGAGGCGAATTGCATGGGCATTCATCACCCTCAACAGTCTCAGATCAAAAATCAAAGGGACTGGATATTGGTGAAATGGACTAACACACAATAAAGAATGTGCACTTTTAGTCAATGCCATTGAGTCTTGGACATCTCGAATGCCCAATAAAACGCTATTTCGAATGCATAATCTCCGTTGGTTGTCCATGACTTTAATCGAACAATCGTCGCAGCTATTCATAGCATGAAAGAACTTATGCTTCTTGGCTATATCATTTATTAGATGCCAAAACACAGAGTGAAGATGACATGTCTTGATTTGGAGATCGGAGATCTTGTGTTGGACCAAAACAAGACTACTATCAATAAGTTTAGACAAACATTCTAACATAAAAACATCATCCTTTTGGGACAATGGTTCAAGAAATCCTTCAGAAATCAACAAATTGGTCAGATTAGACATGGGGATCGCATATTTTTCACGAAAAACTCCTATATAGAGAAAAAATGCTTTGAGATATTGGGGTAAGCTCCGATAGGTAGGAAGTAGCATCTTAGATATTTGGCGATGTGCCCTCATAAACACTAATTTTTGTTTACCTGAGGCAATATTTTCCCAGGACTCTTCTGAAATCTCAACTTGAAGTAGTTGCTCTCCAACTTTAAGGATTAGAAGAGGAAGACCATCACATTTTTCAGCAATCTTACGCCCAACTTTCTCTAATTCAGGGGGACATAATCCTCCACCAAACACCTTTTGACAAAGAAGCATCCAACTTTCTTCTATGTTTAGTAACTGCATCTCAATACGAGCTTCACATCCTTCAAATTTGGCCACTTTTGATAGCGTAGTTGTCACTAAGGCTATACCCCTAATGTTTGGGAATAGACTTCTCAGGTGATGCAAGGGATCTACGCTACATAAATCATCCAACACAATGAAGCATTTCTTGTAGGATAGTGGTATAGACAAGCGCTCAACTAATTCCTCGTCAACTTTCATTTGCAATTTATCAATGTCCGGATATACTTGAGCTAGAATATCTATCAAAATTTCTTCCGTTTGGTATTTTGGGCCTAATGTGACCCACACGCAGTGATCAAAGTGCTCCGAAATAGATCTATCCTTGAAAAGCTGTTCGGCTAAGTTACTTTTACCGATGCCCGACATCCCCTGTAAAGATATAGTTGACATTTTAGTAAATAGCCTTACCGGGTGCATCTTCTTCTTTATACCTTCAACGACATCTGAAAAATCAACCATTTGCCGCATCATCTGAACGGTTGCTTTCCTTGTTTCGTCGTCCATATCCGTACTGTAGGATTGGATCTCTATTTTGATTTCACTTACCTGCAAATCATGAATGCAAGGATCAGCCAACCACTTTTGTTGTTAAATTAAACGTGAAGCAATCATTAATTTTTATATGCAATTATTGTCTCCCATGCATGTAACAATTGATGACTAAAACTGTAAAATTTTAATTTACTCTCCCTCCGTACGCTATACTGCATGGAGAGAGAAACGGTATTTGTTTTAAGGAAAAATTGGTAAAAGTAAATAAAAGTCGATATTAGTGAAATACGATCAGACTCCAACAACAAAATTAAGATAACTAACGGTAGTAAATAATCTTAAGATATTAAGCGGGGGTGAATATATTTACCTCTGATACTTCATCAGCAACCGTGAAAATGGAATTTCCTTCGTCTGCAGCTATCTTCCTCCACTGTTCCACCGTCTTCTCCGATTTCAACATAACGAGCAAAACCTTAAGAGCTGCAACTATACGACCTCGACAGTTGTTTATAATCTTCCTTCCAGCTTCTTCGAGTTCCGGAGAGATGGATCGAGTACCGAAAATCAAGCCGCGTTGAGAAAACCAGATGCTTTCTTCGAAGTAGGTGGAGGCCCCTGATCCAAAACTATCGATGCTGTCGGCCAATTCAGAGACTTCCTTCACGCCGGTGGTGAAGATGACCGCGCTTCCGTTGCTTTGATCTGGAAACGATCCTCTCAGGTAATCCATGGTGGGGGCGTCGTCCACGTCATCCAACACGACCATGTAGCTCCGGTTCTTCAGTGTATGGTACAAGTAGTTGGACAATTCCTCGTATTTTCTCGATACGAGGAATTCGTAGACGTCCGGAGCCAGATCGTCCACTTGGGAGATGATGTTCATGAGGACCTCTCCCAGTGGACGCCCTGGGCCTATCGTGGCCCACGCGTAGCAGTCGAAGAGCTGCTCCGTGCCCTGTCGTAGGTCTTCGAAAACGGTGTGGGCCACCACGCTTCTGCCGGTGCCCTTCTCCCCGAGGAAGGAGTAGACACACATGTCGTCTGGCCTCATTCTGGAAAGCAGGTAATTCTTGAGCAGGTTCAGTAGACCGGAGTTTCCAACCATCTGAATCGTTGACGAAACAGTACTTGAAACAACTCCTCCTCCTCCTTCTCCTCCTCCTCCTCCTCCTCCTCCTCCTTCTTCTTCTTCTTCTTCTTCTTCTTCTTCTTCTTCTTCTTCTTCTTCTTCTTCTTCTTCTTGTAGTAGTTGCTGAATGTAGTCTTTGGCCAAACCCTCGGCGATTTGGACAAAAGAAGATATCTCTCTCTCTACTTCCTTCAACTTGTGGTGGTCGTCGTCGTCTGTCTCCGCCTCCTCCGACGACTGATTTAGCTCGTGGAATTCAAGAACATCTTCTAGTTTGTGAGCAGCATCTCTTATTTTGGCCTCCAAGGAATCCAGCCTCTTTCTACGGCTGCTGTCGTCGCTCAATCTCTCGAGAACTTTCTGGAAGGACGAGGTCTGGATATGGGCGGATTGTAGGATTTCTCGAGTGGGGGAGACGATGGAAACGTGGGAAGAATTGAGGAGACTATCCATGGTTTGCTTTAGAGAAACCAAAGCAGCATAAGCGGCCATCTTTGATTTCTCTGTTACTGTGCTTTTATGGCAGTAGTATGAAAGGGGATCGATTTGGAAAAAAATTGTCTGTGTAGGTATCCGATGTCACAGTTTAACATTACATGGGAAATGAAGTTCCGATGTCAATTTTAATTGCCCCAAAACGACAAATACACTTGTATTAAAAAGCCTTAGACGTAGCGTTAAAAATGAAAAGTAAAAAACATTAAGAGTCAAGTAATTCTTTTCATTTTAGGAAACGAGTCAATTAAAGTAGGACGTCCCCCGATTAAAAAAGAAAACCAAGTAAAGTGGGACGGAGAGAATAATGTATTATTGTCTGTATTGTCATTCAAATTAACTTTAAATTAAAGATCATTCAGTAATAAAGTATAAATGTAATTAAGGTAAAATATATATATATATATATATATATATATATATATATATATATATATAGGGGTGGGTTCTTGTGGGAGATGGTATGAATCTTGAGAACTAAGAACCAATCTTATCCATTCATTTTATATAATCTAATGGTGGATATTAAATCTCAAATTATCTATTTTACTTATTTAATGATTTATTTCAACTTTTAAAGGGTAATTTAGGAAAGAAAAGAAAAAAAAAAGATTACGCGTTCCAAGATTGTCGCCACTTCCTAAAACTAATTATCCTATTAATTAACATAAATATTCAATGCAACTAAGACCTATTCTTATGCTTAAATATCATATTTATATGCTATCTTCCTATTTATTTATGCTTAATAACTTGTATATGAAAGTTACATGCTTTTTTTTTAATATCAATTCATGTTTAAATACGGTGAATGACAATGAATATTCAAATGCAACTAAGACCTATTCCTATGCTTAAATAATCATATTTATGTGCTATATTCCTATTTATTTATGCTTAATAATTTGTATATGAAAATTTACAAAAAAAAAATATATGATTAAAAAAACATAGATGAATATTCGAATGCAACTAAGACCTATTCCTATCCTTAAATAATCATACTTATATGCTATCTTACTATTTATTTATGCTTAATAATTTGTATATGAAAATTACAAAAAAAAAAAAAAAAAAAAAAAAAAAAAAAGAACTAGAAAAACATAGATGAATATACGAATGCAACTAAGACCTATTCCTATGCTTAAATAATCATTTTATATGCTATCTTCCTATTTATTTATGCTTAATAACTTGTATATGAAAATTACAAAAAAAAAAAAAAAATAGAATAAAAAAACATAGATGAATATTCGAATGCAACTAAAACATATTTCTATGCTTAATTAATCATATTTATATGATATGATCCTATTTATTTATGCTTAATAACTTGTATATGAAATTTACAAAAAAAAAAAATAGAATAAAAAAACATAGATGAATATTCGAATGCAACTAAGACCTATTCCTATGCTTAAATAATCATATTTATATGCTATTTTTCTATTTATTTATGCTTAATAACTTGTATATGAAAATTACAAAAAACAGAATAAAAAAACATAGATGAATATTCGAATGCAACTAAGATTTATTCCTATGCTTAAATAATCATGTTTATATGCTATCTTCCTATTTATTTATGCTTACTAATTTGTATAAGAAAATTACAAAAAAAGAAAAAAAGAAAGAAAACAGAATATAAAAACATAGATGAAAATGTCAAGATAGAAGAAGAAGAAGAAGAAGAAGAAGAAGAAGAAGAAGAAGAAAAGAATCAAGAAGACGAAGACGAAGAAGAAGAAGAAGAAGAAGAAGAAGAAGAAGAAGAAGAAGATTACGGCAGAGAAATTTTAAATGAGTGATTAATTAATCCCTTAAAATATGGAACAAATAAATGAAGATTACATTAATATCCTTTTCCTAAACAAAATATGTCTTATTTAATTAATTTCCATGAATAAATCATAACCATCAATCTATTAAGATGGAAGGTCTAGATTGGTTCTTAGTTCTCACTAACTAATATGGTTAGCATATGAACCAATCCCTATATATATATATATATATATATATATATATATATATATAAGGGCATGTACAATGATAGAACTCCAAATAAGGTTCTTAGGGATGCCACGTAGACAAGAGCTCATTGTTATTAAAATTTTACAATGGTAAGGTTCTTAACAAGAGTTTTTATAATAATTGGAGGGTCCCACTTATTATTTTATTTAATTTTTTTTATCATTTTATTTAACAATTGATTTTATTTTATTATTATATAGTAATTAATATGTTTTAATGCGGTGGGACCCATTTTTTCTTAAGATACTGCATCTTATATAAGAACCTGAGTTCTTATTTTGGAGACCTCCAATGAGAATGAAATTTAAGGTATGGTTCTTATTTTTACCACATAGGTAAGATCCTTCTCATTGTACATGCTCTAAATGTATTTACATAAACTATAGTTAAAGATACAAAAATAATGTAAAACATAATCTATACCTAATTAAAAGGGAGACATGTTTGATTGTTTACCTTAAGCATGAGATGACTTATTTTATTTATTTCTTTTATTTCAAAATCCATGTGATTTAATTTCGTTTAGTTAAATTTTTCCACCAAACTTTTTTGATTTAGAATTTAAAGAAGAAAATTCCAAGTAAATTCAAGTATTTCTACAATTATCCCTTTAATACTTTTTATGTCTTTTTTACTTTTAAATTGGACTTGAATTTTTTAGTAGTTTATTTTGTCATTTTCTTCGTTCCAATGCTACTGTATTAGTAACATGTTTATTATTTGAACCATTAAATTGGACGCAAAATTTTAATTTTAGTTTATTCCCTTGTGTTTTTTTTTTTTTTTTTTTTTTTTTTTTTTTTTTGATAACATTTGAATCGATGACATGAAATATATTCACACTAGCTAGTCACATGCAAAATTTTATTTTTTTGAAAAAATAAATTATTTATTTAATATTATGTGCGTGTTTTCAGTGACTATAGTACTTCATTTCATTTTTTATGGTTAAGTTATTATAAGTTTTTGAAAGATGAAAGATGAGAAATTATATGCTAGTCAAAAAGCACCTTATGCTAGTCACTTTCGTGGGCACCTTCGTGTTAGACATTGTTTTATTCGATTTTTTCAAATGTAATATATTCTAATACCTCATAAATTAATACGTAAATCATTAGATACAAAAGAAATATAAATATTAAAGCTCGATTTATTTTATTATACGTTTTTTGAACTTAGAAGAAAAAATGAACAAATCGAGCATTGATATTTATTTATTTATTTTTAGATTTATTAATTTCAATACAAATTTATAAGATATTAGAATATATTACAATTGAAAAAAAAAAAATCAAACAAAGTGATGTCGAAATGAAAAAACGACGAAAGTACCCACGAAGGTGACTAACATATCACTTCTCGATGAAAGATATAGTGTTAGTGAATCAAAGTAATAGCAAACATTAGTTATAAATTTACACAATAATATCTGTACGTTGCACCTGCCGAATCTGATTAGTTAGAAATATAAATTTACAAAAATTAAAAAAAGAGTGCAATGCACATTACATTTATTGATACATCATCCGTCACACTTCACTTAGTTTGTTTTATTTCGACACGAGATTTTAGGTGTAGTGTTAAAAATGAAAAATATCCACATTAAAAAATAAGGATTAATTCTTTCAATTATAGAGAACATGTCAATTAAAGTAGGACGTCCTGATTAAAATATAAAGTTAAGTGAAGTGGGACAGAGGGAGTAAAAAAAAAAAAAAAAGAGGAGGGATTAGGAGAAATAAAGTTCACAAATTCAAAACTGTACTAACTCCTTGATTCCTCCTTCCATTTATATAAAGTTTTTTTTTTTTTTTTTTTTTTTTTTTTTTTCCAATAAATTGCCGCAATTCATTCATTTTCTACTCCTTCTCTGACTGTGACCAAGGATTTTTTACCCTATTTTATTACTAGATTGTCTTATATAGATGTTGACCTGTTTTCTTTTTAGATAATAATTAGGGGAAAGGATAGTAGAATATTTAGTAAATCAAACTCTTATTCCAATTAGTATTCCTTTATTGCAATTAAGAAAAAGTGGTGCAATTTGTATTTTCTTATTACACGATTAGTACTTGATGGAAAATAATTAGAGTATTTGGGTTAATTGTTCATTTGTTTTATTAATTGTTAGGGTTTTAATTTAATTATGTCTTTTGTTTCAGATTAAGAGCTTGACATCTTTAGTTACTCTGTATGAATATACATAATTTCATTATGTTCTATGGGAGTTGAATTTTGATATTGAAATTAGGGTTCGTGTTCGCTCTTGTGTTCATTCAATATTTTGTTCTGAATTAACAATTTTCACTTTATTAGCGTTCTCTTCCAATATTGTGTAAATTACAATTAGCAGAAGCGTTTACCCTCACTATTCCCATCTTAAATCACAACTGAGAAATAAGGGATCGGAAATAATAAATTGTTATACATACCCTATTACATGTATCATTAAATGTATTATATATTTAGATATCTTCGTCAAAGTAATGTAATTAGGTGTGCATTTCAAATTTGTCGTCCTGGCACCGTCCTGATCACTAATCTTTATTAATTACTAATAAACAAATAACTTTGGAAGTTGTCCCCTCGCCAACTACGACTAATTTTTTTTTTTTAATTACTATAGAGTTTTCCATTGATACAACTTGCTTCTTATTATAAATTACCTTCTAGAAATTTACAAATTTCATCCTTATCCCCGTATGCATATAATAAGTGTTGGAATATTGGTTTTTTAAATCAATATTTAAATATATTTAATTTATTTATTAAATTAAATATGAGATTGTTAATCGTCTCCGAGAGTTGATTAACATGATATATTCATATTCTCGAAACCAATATGTGGTGAGTGAGATATGAATGATTAAGTGTAGTGTTGGTGGAGTTAATATATTGTTTAATGAAGTTGTCCCACATTGATTAACTTCATTAATTAAATTTGTTTAAAGTAATTAAACAAGTGAGTTTAGAATCAATTGGACTTAAGTAGACTAGAGAGTTTGGGCTCTCTCGCGTATAGATACACGCAAGCGTCGTTGGCCGGCTCGAGCTCGAGCTCGAGTTTCGGGGTTCGGAGTTTTGGGCCAGAAATGCGTCCAGATTCGTTGAACCGAAATGTGTCCAAATTCGTTGAACCTAGTATTCAACATTTGAATGTGTAACGTTTGTAACCATCGGGAGTTACGAGTGTAACTCCTCCACTACTCCATAATGGACGGGAGGTTACAAACGAAACCTCCAATGACTCCTTAATGGGTCGATCGAAACCGCCAACGAGCCATCATGCCTCGTGCGTAACCGCCAACGACACTTTAATGGATCGTGTGTAACTGCCAACGAGCAATCATGACTCGTTGCGTAACTGTTGCTTCATGGTTTTTGTGGAGTGCCAATTTTATTTATGTGGCATGATTATGTATGCAAAGATATGATGGATCGCTAGGTGCGGTGTTGTGGCATATTCGGAACAAGGATTTATTTTCCTTATTTATTAATATGAAGATCCACACGCACGATTGAGATATATCTAAAAGACCCGATTCAACCCTAATAAGGATATCTATGGAGATATACCTTATTTATCTTTTAGGGTTTGCATGAAGAACTATATGTGGGAAGATTAGCTCTTAGCCGCTGCGCGAGGGACGAGACATCACGTGAGAGCTTTCATCATCTTCGTGTTCTTCGTTATTGAGTTTTTGTTCATTCATCAATTATTTGGGGTAGTGTTATTGGTGAGTGAATTGTATTACCTTGAACTATTCTACGTTCAAGGTTGGGCCATACTTTTCAATCTTGTGAAAGGTTGTGTGGGTAGACTAGTTGAGAGTTTACCGAGAATCCATTTGTGAGGAGTAGAGTCGGGTGAGGAGATAACGTTTAGTGCAACTAACGTTCACGAGTCTTGAATCCCTTATACTCATTATAGTGGATTGCTTTCTTAGAATAGTTTCCCTCAGACGTAGGTGTGTTTATCACCGAACTGGGTTACCAACTTGTGTGCTCACTGGTGTTACATGTTGTGTTACTTTTGAGCTTAAAATTGGAGGGGTTATACAATTTTAATTGGCACCAGAGCAGGTCATAGAGGTGCGGTGTTAGATCCTGGGATATTCGTATAACCCGTGGGCATAATACTGGTTCCTAAGATGAGCACCCTCAAAGAAGGTGGGTCTACTGTTAGACCACCACTGTTTGATGGAACAAGTTATGGTTATTGGAAAGTTAGGATGGCGTCTTTCATTAGATCTATAGACGAGGCTGCATGAACAGCAGTGGAGAACGGTTGGAGTGCTCCAACAGAGGAAGATGGGGAAAAGAAGCCTAGAACAAAGTGGTCTGAAGAGGAACTAAAATCATCAGGCATGAATCAGAAGGCCATTAATGCTATCCATAGCGCTGTAAGTGTTGAAATTTTTGCTATTATTTCTATGTGTAAGTCGGCCAAGGAGGCTTTGGATATTCTGGAAATCACTTATGAAGGGAACAAGCGTGTGAAGAATCAGAGGATCCAACAACTCACATCACAGTTTGAGGCCCTAAGGATGGATGAGAATGAAACTATCTCAGATTTCTATGCCAAGCTGTTGAGCCTGTCTAATGAATTTTTCTCGTTAGGGGAGAAACTCACTGAAGCCAAGATTGTGAGGAAAATTCTGAGGTCTCTTCCAGAAAGGTTTGATTATAAGGTGACGGCCATTGAAGAAGCAAAAGATGTTGATGAGCTCACACCGAACGAACTTATTGGCTCTCTTAGAACGTTTGAGATGGGCATGTGTATCAATCCAAGTGAGAAGAAGAAGTCTGTGGCTTTTAAAGCTTCGTCAACAAGTCACTCAGAAGAGGAATTAAATACTGAAGACATGGCTGAATGTATTGCATACATCTCAAAGAAATTTGGGAAAAAATTCTTCAGGAGAGGAAATAGTGATGGAAATTCCAGATTTCGTCGGACTGATAATCAAAGTAATGCTCAGAACAGGGGTGCAAATTCCGCAGAGAAGAAGGAAAGTGGAGACAGAGGTCCACAATGTCATGAGTGTGATGGTTATGGTCACATCAAGAGCGAATGTGCAAATCTGTTCAAGTACCAGAAAACCAGTAAGAAGGCATTCCAAGCAACTCACAGTGATGAGGATGCAACTGATACTGAATTTGAAGAGGGACAGGATGCCTCTCATACAGCTCATGTTGCTACCATAAATGGCCAAAGAATCACATCTGAGGTTATAGATCAAGATCCATTTAAGGTTGAAGATGTGGAGGAGAATGAAGAAGGTCATGAGGACTATGCAAATTGGTAGATGCATGCAAGAAGGCCCTAATTTTAAATCAGAGTCTTACTGAACAGATTAATGATTTGGAAAGAGAAAGAGATTCTTTGAAGTCTGAAGTAGAGTCTATCCAACAAAAGCTCAGAAGCTGTGAGGATGGAAGAAAGGAGACTGATGGAGATTCGAGTCAAATTCAGAAGTTGATCAGGATGATGAACTCCAGCACCGAAAAACTTGATGAAATTCTCAGACAAGGGAAAAGAGCTGCATATAAGGAAGGGCTTGGATTCAACAGAAATGATTACCAACATGTTGAATACCAGTACCAACAGAAAGCTCAACGGCAAGGCTGGAGTAAGGCAGGAAGGAGAGTTGAGGGATGGAATCAAGTCAAAGAACATTTTGGAGCTCAACAATTTGGAAGACCTATCAAGCGTGAGGAATGGAGGCCAAAACCAACTGAAGCTTCAGTCAATGTCGAGCAGAAGTTTGGAGAACAAGAAGCTCCAGATGCGGTACCCAAACAAGAACCTCACAAGGTACCTGAACATAACCCTGATTCTGAAGTGTTTATTCCTCTTTGTCATTACTGTCGTAGACTTGGTCATATTAGACCAAGGTGTCATTTTTATCTTGGTGATAAGAGGCAAGAGATGATTAAGTACCAGAATAGGAGAAACCAAGGTCATGGATATCATAGGGCTTATGTGGTTCATACTAGTAATAGCTCAAGAGTGGGAAACTCATGGTACATTAACAGTGGGTGTTCTCAGCACATGACAGGTAACAAGAATCTTCTTATTAATGTGCAAGGCTTTTCTAATGAATTTGTTGTTTTTGGAGATGGAGGTAAAGGCAGAATACGAGGAATTGGTACATTGAATGTTCCTGGTATGCCTGTTCTAGATGGAGTTCTCCATGATGAAGGTTAAAGGGCAAATTTAGTCAGCATCAGTCAGCTGTGTGATGATGGTATGAGTGTAAGTTTTGGTAAAGATAGTTGTGTTATCAACAAAGGATCAGAAAGATTCTTGGAGGCAAAAAGATCATCCGACAACTGCTACATCTTTACACCAAAAATCACCAGTTTCAGAGTTGCATCAAAGATGAGTGAGATATGGCATCAGAAACTTGGTCACACTCATTATAGAAATATTCAGAAGCTCATTCAACTCAATGCTATAGAAGGAATCCCCAAGATCAGATTTGGTGATGTTGATTTCTGTGGTCCTTGTCAACAAGGAAAGCAAACTCAGGAGGTACACAAAAGAGTACTGCGAATTACCACAGATAAAGTTCTTGATATTATGCATATGGACTTGATGGGGCCAATGCAGGTGGAAAGTCTCGGTGGAAAGAAAATCAGACACTTTTGAAGCTTTCAGAGTTCTGTGTCTCAGATTGGAAGTAGAAAAGGAGAGTAAACTCAAGGCTATTAGAAGTGATCATGGACGTGAGTTTGAAAATCAAGATTTTATGGAGTTCTGCCAGTCTAAAGGAATCAGACATGAATTCTCAGCTCCCATTACTCCTACGCAAAATGGGGTACTAGAAAGGAAAAACAGAACTCTACAGAGTACATCAAGAACCATGATGAAAGCTAAGGAGATTGCTCTAAGATTGTGGGCTGAAGCCTTTGAGACAACATGCTATATCTGCAATAGAGTGTATCTTAGACCGCAAACTGAGTTTACAGCCTATGAGATCTGGAGAGGAAGAAAACCAAATGTGAAACATCTTCACATTTTTGGTACTCGATGTTTTGTTGTGAATGACAGAGTTCAAAAGAAGAAACTTGATGATAAAGGAATAGAGGGAATCTTTGTGGGCTACTCAAGAAACAGTAGAGCTTACAGAGTATACTTGAAAAATCAAAGCACTGTTATTGAATCCATAAACGTCACGTTTGATAATTCAATAGAAGATGAAGTAGTTACTGAAGAAGATGGTCAGATGATCAGTACTGAAGGAAAATCTCAGAGTTCCAGTGGAGAAAAGACCATAAAGAAAGAGGAGGCAACTCAGGAAGATACCCATGAAAGTACATCAGATGGTACACCAGATGGAGTCCTAGCTGAAAGGAAGGTCCATAAGAATCACTCTGCCACAGATGTGATTGGAGATATTAATGATGGGATACAGACCAGAAAGAGAGACATAGATTTCAAGAAGATGGTGTCTCATATAGCTACTGTGTGCTTTGTTTCAAAGATTGAGCCAAAGAATGTGACTGATGCCTTTCAAGATGAAAACTGGATAGCAGCCATGCAGGAAGAATTGTTGGAATTCCAGCGGTGCAAGGTATGGTATCTTACTCCACTTCCCAAAGGTGCAAATGTGATTGGGACCAAGTGGATATTTAAGAATAAGACAGACGAGCAGGGAAACATCACTCGTAACAAAGCCAGATTGGTAGCTCAAGGTTATTCCCAAGAAGAGAGAATTGATTATGGGGAGACCTTTGCCCCTGTGACTAGATTGGAATCTGTGAGATTCTTAATGGGGATGACAAGCAGTATGGATTTCGAACTCTACCAAATGGATGTCAAAAGTGCCTTCCTAAATGGAAATCTGGAGGAAGAAGTTTATGTGAAACAATCTAAGGGTTTTGAAGATCCAGAGCATCCAGACTATGTCTACAGATTGAATAAAGCACTGTACGGTTTGAAGCAAGCTCCCAGAGCTTGGTACAATACTTTAGCTGAGTTCTTACTCAAGAAGGGATATTCAAGGGGTAGTGCTGACAAAACTCTCTTCGTCAAACAGCAAGGAGGCCACATATTCATTGTCCAAGTTTATGTTGATGATCTAGTGTTTGGCTCTAGATCAGAATTCCTAGTGGATGAATTTGTCAAATTGATGACATCAGAATTCAAGATGAGTATGTTTGGAGAGCTGAAATTCTTTCTAGGACTTCAAGTCAAGCAGAGTGAAGATGGGATATTTGAGAGTCAGGAGAAGTATGCTGAAAATCTGGTGAAAAAGTTCGGCATGGAAGGTTCCAAGACAAAGAGGACACCAATGGGTACATTAGTCAAATTAACTAAAGAAGGAGAAGGCAAACTGATAGAACAGACTGTGTACAGGAGTATGATTGGTAGCCTGTTGTATTTGACAGCCAGTCGACCAGACATAGCATATAGTGTTGGGGTGTGTTCAAGATTTCAGTCGAATCCTAAAGAAAGCCATCACAAAGCTGTGAAGAACATCATTAAGTATGTCAAAGGCACTTGCAAACTTGGCTTATGGTTTGGAAAGGGGAGCTCTTTAAAGTTAACTGGATACAGTGATGCAGATTGGGCTGGCAACCCAAATGATAGGAAAAGTACCACATGCGGATGTTTTTTCTTGGGAGAAAATCTTATATCTTGGCATAGTAAGAAGCAGAACTGTGTTTCACTATCTTCAACTGAAGCAGAGTATATTGCAGCTGGGAGTGCTTGTACTCAGTTGATCTGGATGACCAAGATGCTGCATGACTACGAGATTGATGAGAAAGAGTATGTTCTATTAAGTGATAATATTGGAGCCATCAACTTATCTAAGAATCCAGTCAGCCACTCAAAAGCCAAACATATAGAGATCAAACACCATTTTATTAGAGATCTTGTAGAGAGCAAGGCCCTATCTCTTCAACATGTCTCAACTCGGGTGCAAGTGGCAGATATATTCACCAAACCTTTGGATGGGGAAAGGTTTGAATCTCTTAGAAAATCACTCGGGATGTATATAATCTGAGTTACTCAGATTATGTTTATTTGATTTCTTCAGTTGCTTGGCTTCATAAAGTTTATTGAGTAAGTGTTATGTTTGGTGTTCTTGTTGGTGTTTCTGTCTGACGTGGATTCGTGTCAGTTGTGAAGTGGCTATTTTTCTGTGCGCCCTTTTGTTATTACTGTTGGAGCTTTGGAATTTGAACCGGCGCTAGTGTATTTGCGGAGTTCATCCACTCTTTTACTCTATTGCGCTAGGGTTTTTGTGAATCTAAATTCCTGCCGGAAATTGTTAATCCTTCTTCTCAATTTCTCCGATTTTCTGCCGGAAATTTCTTCTCTGTTGAATCTATGGCTTCTTACAAGTTATCTGAGGAAATTGATCTCTCTGTTCTGCTTGCTTCTGCGACACCAGTTCCTCAAATTCTTTACTTTCCTTGGTACGATTCCGGCTTGATTGAGGACAATGTTCCTCATTCTCCTCCCAGAGATAATGGTTCGAATGATGTTGTGAATCCTCTGGTTGAATCTGCTTCCGTTCCTGCTTCAACAGAAACCGAACCTAGGGTTTCTGCTTCATCGGCCTCGGTGGATCCTCCTCCGCGTAAGAAGAGAATCAAGCAAGTGGCTAGGAAGGAAAAATCTCCACCCCCTCCGCCATCCATTGGCGTCGGCCGAAGGACTCGTTCGTAGGTCCGTGCTTCTCGAGATCCTCCTTCTCGAAAGCGTAAAGCACCTCCATCCTCTGTTGCTCAGGAGAAGAAGAAAAGTGTCTGTCAGTCCAAATCTCGTGGCAAGAAGCCTGTTATTGATTTGGATTCAGAGTTTGAAGAAGAGACTGAGGTTCGCAGTGATTCAGATGAAAAGCCTCCAAGTCCAGCAGCTCAGGATTCTCAGAAGGAAACTAGCTCGGGCTCTTCAGCACGGTATGTCTTCATGCCTATCTTTAGACAAGCTTCATTCGCGAAATTATGGGATGTCAATCAAGCTAAGAATGCGATAATGGACAAACCTGCTCGCCCTTTTGATCTGAAGAGGGCAGGTGTTTTTGACTGCATCTCAAATGCTAAACCGATGACTACTTTGTGTTTTTCATTTGAGTGCAATATGGATGTGATTGTTGAATTTTATTCAAATCTGAGCAAGAGTCTTTTTGATATCAAGTCTCTGGATTATCACAAAGGTTTTGTAAGGGTAGAGTTCTTTGATTTCTACCCTTCGTTGATTGACATGTTTCTGTGTGGAGAGGTGATTGTTGAACCCTCTGTGGAGTTGGATCCTGATGTTATTGCAGCTGAATTGTTGGGTGATAAGGATGCTATGTGGCTTGTTACTGCTAAGCGACTGAGGGCATCTTCTATGACCTCCAAATATAAGGCTCTATATCACATCTGCAACATCAATTGGATACCTACTTCACATAAGACTTATGTGAATTTGTCTTTGGCTACTTTTCTGTTCAAAATTGGAACTGGTATCCCTATTTCTTTAGGAAGGGTGATCTTTGATGTTGGGAATTGTTATGGACCAATTTGTTAAGGGGGAACTATGTGGGATACTTTCTAAACGAAGTCATTTGTTTTGATTGGATCCCAAAACCCCAAGTGTCCTATTCCCAAGCGACCCATTTTGATGTAGTTAATAAGTTAGAATTTTTCTAAGCCTACTCTGTTAGGATGGCTCTTTAATTTGCTTAGATTTTAGGCTTCAAATTTTTAAGTGAAGGCCACTCGTTTGAGTGTGTTTTTCGAAGCGAAGCAAATCTAGCAAGCTGAAGCGAAGTGTGCCGAAGCTAGCAAAGCAAAGCGAGCGCTACAGTTCAAAACTAAAGCGAAGCGTAGCGAGTGCTACAGTGGAATCGAAGCGAGTCCACCAAAGCAAAGCGTAGCGAGCGCTACAGTGGAATCGAAGAGAGTCCACCAAAGCAAAGCGTAGCGAGCGCTACAGTGGAATCGAAGCGAGTCCACCAAAGCAAAGCGAAGCGAGCCACTACCTACCAGAAAGCGACAGCACAACTCCCGCCCATATTTTGAACTCCAGTCAACTAGAGATCTTCGCATTAATTGCGAGATCTCCACGTGTCGAACGCGGAGAGGAGCAGAGGAGTTGACTGCCAGGCCGACAGGGCGCCGCTACAATTCTGGCTCGCTCCAGTTACTGTTAGTCTTGTAACTTAGCCGTTTTCGGCAAAGAGACAAACTGCGCTCCTGCAAAAGCAACTGCCTGCGCAAAGTACTGTCGAGAGGAGGAGGGAAAAAGCCACCTACCAAGCAACGAATCTCGGCATCCCTCCGTCTATAAATAGTGAAGGATGAAGACAAAGAAAAGAGAGAACACTACTTGAGCATTCGAGCGCATACAGCAAACAAACACTCCCAAGCCTTCGAGCAAATCTTCGAGTCTTTGTTTCCAAGTGTTCTCCGAGTTTCCAGTTCATCGGAACTCGTCTTCACAACCTTCACACTTCGAGTCTAAGCCCACTTCAAATATCCGAGCATAGAAGAAGAACTCTAGCCAATCTTTGCATCTACTGTAAAGAGTTCTTCATAGTGTGTCCGTCACCCAAAAACCCCATACTTTGTCTGTTAGGTTTTTGAGTCGTCGTTAGGTTGTTTCGATCCAAGGCCCTTCTTTCACCGATTGAAGAAGCCTCGATCATAGAGTCTAGATCCAAGCTTGCACTTACATCATTCGTGTGAAGCTCGATCGAAGCTAGGCTGTAAGGAGAGCCCGCAATCTCCCTGTTGTTCGGACAGAAGCAAGTGAAGCTTCTTGTCCAGTTTAGGTCTTAGTAGTGAACCCGCAATCACTGCGTTGTTTGTCAGATCCAGGCGAGTGAAGCCCGATCTTGACCAGGCTTTTGAAGAGCCCGAAATCTTCAAGTTCTTGAGTGAAGAGAACAGTTGCCGTCGTGCAACAAGTGGACGTAGGAGCTTTTTCTCCGAACCACTATAAATCTTGGTGTCGTATCTTTCTAACCCTAATCTCTTTCTCGTATTTGATTATCCATTGCACGTGCATATAAACAAACATAACTTGGATTTTTAATTACTTAGGCAAAGATTTTAGCTCACCGAAATTCCGCATTCACGAGTAAAGACTCCCTCTTGATCAAGTGCTCACTACGGTCAAGCAGGCAAGCTACGTACTGTAGATCTAGCTTCAGCTAGGTCTTAAGTCTCAAGCGAGCTCTTTACTTGTCACTCTGAGTTAAAGGGAAAAAGTTGAAAAACTTGAAATACGTATTCACCCCCCCTCTACGTATTTCCCCTATTACCAAACCGGGACCAACAAGTGGTATCAGAGCAGCGGTTCTTTCGAGCCTCTGCTTTGCATACCTGAAGCGAGCCCCCACTCGCTTCACGTTGTCTCACTGAACCGGATCCTATTTTCCTAAGTGCATCAAAACCTCACCCACGCATATTGCATTTACTGCTGATAGTTTGCTATGTCTACATACAGTGCATCAAATCTTCCACAGTTCTTGATCGAAGGATACGAGACATGGAGTTTCCGAGTCGAGAGCTTCCTATGCTCCATCCACGACCGGATGTGGGAAGTCATAGAGGACGGACCAATCAAAATCAAGAAAGCCATATCTGTGAACGTCCCAGCTGCTGAAGGACGCGAAGCTCATGTTCGACAAACGTATGTTGAAAAGGATAAAGATGAGTACACTCCGAATGACTTCAAAGTTGCCAACCTCGACAAGATTGCACGCCACATGATGCAGAGCACCGTGTCGGACGCCTATCTACCACGGATAAGGAAATGTGCAACGGCAAAAGAAATGTGGGAAACACTAGCCCTCATTTCTCAAGGCACAGACAAAATCAAGGAAAACAAGCTCGCTGTTCAGATGCGGGAATTTGAAAGTCTGATAATGAAGCCAGGAGAGTCCATCGACGCCTTCGAGCTGAGAGTTACAAACATCATTGAAACTCTCAACTCACTTGGAAAGGAACTCACAGATAAGGAAGTCAACCTGAAGATTGTTCGAGCTCTCACAAGGAAGTGGCAGACAATGAAGGAGCTGTACCTAGCTACCAAGGATCTATCAAAATTCACACCGGAGATTCTTTCTCCGAACTCAAAGCTCATGAATTCAATCTGAATCGAATGAACCTCGACGAAGAGGATGAAGCGCCCACTACATCAAAAGGAGTAGCATTCAAAGCTGCTGAAGGGCCAAGCGACCAGTCGCTAGCCAAGATGACGAGGGAAGAGTTGGAAGAACACATTGCGTTCTTATCCAAAAACTTCAACAAGATGAACTCTCGGGTGGGCAAATACAAAAGATTCTACAAGCAATACAAAGGGAGGAGCACGGATGCTCGAGAAGGAAAAAGGGAAGAGAGAAGAGACGACCAAGCCGATCTCAAGGGACATGATGGAAGTGGAATGCTATCACTGCCACAAGATGGGCCACTACAAATCCGATTGCCCAAAGCTAAGTGCGAAGGAGCGATAGGAACTGAAGGCAAAGAGGGATGCCCCAAGGCGAGCGCTCGTAGCGAGTGAAGTGCTGGTCGCTTCAACTGAAGATCCAGCTAGCGACTCCGATGCATTCACTGATCCCAACTCCAGTGAGGGTGAGGATCTTGGACTCATGGCGCTCACCGACGAAGAGACCGGAGAGGTATTTATCTATCCCTCACCTAGTTCAATTACACTCGCACACACTCACCAAGAGGAAGCTAATTCCTCGACATGGAGTGAGTTGCTTGACAAGCACATTAAATTGTCAAGTGACCACGAAGTGTTGAAGCAAGCTATGTCTCAAAGCGAGAAGGAGAACCGAAAGCTAGCCACTGAACTTGACCAAGTCAAACTTAATCTTAAGGGCTATGACTAGTAAGTTCGAGGATCTCTTCGCTAGACATCAAAGCTTGGAAGGAAGGTATGAAGCCCAATCCACTCTAGTCGCCAACTTAAACAAAGCTTCATACGCTAGACAGGCACTAGAGAGTTCTCTTCTACCTTTTGGTAGAAAGGGAGGACTTGGATATGAGGGTGGACCTTCCAAGCCGACTGTCTTTGTTGGTGCTTCAAACACGACACCATCAGTCACTTTGGAAATGCCCACTGCATCCAAAGCGACCACTAACAAAGACAAAGGCAAAATGGCTGAGAACCCTAAGAAGAAGCCAATGAAGATGTCTATATCTTTAAGGGCGGAAACTAAGGGCAAGCAAAATTCAACATCCCCTAGCACTCAAACTGCTAAAGCTTACCAATCAAAGGGTAATGGAAAAAATGTTGAAGCTTCTAAGTCTCAAGCCAAGACACGAAAGACAAAGGATCTTCCTTTCAAGAAAAGGAGTAATGTCTATGTGTCACGTTATCCGGACTGGAGATGGTCCAACCGGACTAACGTTGAGGGGGAAGAATTCGAAGCACCAAGATGGCCGCTTCGAACTCCCAAGGTAACTCAAGCGAGTCAGGGTCAAAACCCTAGTTGGACCGCTTCGAGAAAACCTAGCGTGCCGCTTCGACAGACTGTGAAACCTAAGTCAGTCTCTAAGCCCGTAGCTAATCCGAAGCGAGTCGCTTCCGGATACAAGCCAAAGGGTAAGAGCTTGGGTATGCCAGAAGCGAGCCGCTACCCCTCCTGCACACACTGCTGCACATGTGAAGCTGCTTCAAGGCAGAAGTCACTGTTTTCAAAGGTCGAGAAGCCCAAAGCACAAGCTTCCTTTCAAAAGAAAGTGAAACAAGTGTGGGTACCTAAGGGAACTAACCTGCAAGGACCCAAACTGATTTGGGTACCAAAATCTGTCTAAATGCAGGTGAGCGCCGTGGATCCCATGCCATGTGAGGGTCAACAAATCTGGTACTTGGACAGTGGATGTTCAAGACACATGACTGGCATGAGAGCTCTACTTCAAGACTACATAGAGAAGAAGGGTCCACACGTTACATTTGGTGACAACTCTCGAGGAAGCACCAAAGGGTATGGCGCACTGAAAGTTGGAAAGCTCACAATTGAAGAAGTCTCCTTCGTGGAAGGACTCAAGCACAACTTGCTATCCATTTCACAGTTTTGTGACGAAGGATACAAGGTGGAATTTATTTCCAACAAGTGCATTGTGAAGAGCAAGCTTACATCCCAGATTGTGCTCACTGGAATTAGACAAAGGAATGTCTACATAGCACAATGGGATAGCTGCAAAGAGGAAACGTGCTTAGTAGCAAGGAGTGCTACAGAAATAGGATGGCTATGGCACAGACGCTTGAACCATCTCAACTTCAAAGCTATCAACCGCTTAGCTCGAAAGGGTTTGGTGCAAGGCATACCTAATGAAGTCTTCATCAAAGACCATCCTTGCTCACCATGCCAACGAGGGAAGCAGATGAAGAAGCACTTCGCCAGTCTCGAAGAAGCTTCATCAAAGCGAGTGCTCGAGCTGCTTCACATGGATCTGTTTGGTCCAGTTACTCCAGTTAGTGTGAACGGAAGGAAATACACTCTAGTTGTAGTCGACGACTTCTCTCGCTACACGTGGGTCGTATTTCTCTACAGCAAGAAGGAGACTCTGACCAAGCTACCACAACTGCTCAAGCGATTGGCTGTGGAGAAGAATCAAGCGATCGTGACCATCTGCTCCGACAAAGGCACAGAGTTCTTGAACTCTACCATCAAAGCATACTGCACGGATCATGGCATAGCTCATCAAACCTCCTCAGCACGTACACCTCAGCAGAACGGAGTTGCTGAAAGAAGAAATCGAATCATCAAAGAAGCCGTTCGAACCATGATTGCAGACTCGAAGCATCCAATGAAGTATTGGGCTGAAGCTGCCAATACAGCATGCTACACGCAGAATCGAACGCTTCTCTGCAAACTGCACGACAAAACACCATATGAAATATGGACAGGGAGAATTCCTAACATATCTTATTTCCATATTTTTGGTTGTAGGGTCTTCATCCATGACAATGGGAAGTCGCAGTTGAAAGCCTTTGAAAGCAAAGTTGATGAAGGAATATTCTTAGGATATTCTACATCAAGCAAAGCTTACAGGGTGTTGAACTGTAAAACCCTAATCGTGGAAGAATCACACCACGTCGTATTTGATGAATCTTCCTTGAGTCTTCCACAGGAACAGGATCAAATTAAAGAAGGAAAGTCAAGCGAGGAACCCATCAATACTCTTACTTGGGACATACTTGAGGATGAAGAAGAAATCAAGGGCTCAAGCGAGCAGAATGTCCAAGGAAAAGATGAAGCTGCCCCCAAGACTCCTGAAGCGAGTGTAGGCCAAACACCCAATCCAGTCACTTTAGATGGTGAAGCAAGTGACCAAGAAGAAGATGAAGATGAAGCTGGCGGGTCCAAGCGTGCATGGCTCAAGGATCACTCACCAAGTCAAATTATCGGAGATCCATCCAAGGGTGTAGTGACCAGTAGTCAAGTGTTTGGAGAAAGTGCCATGTTCAGTTGCTTTCTCTCAAACATTGAGCCGTCATGCGTGGAGGAAGCCCTAGCCGATTCAAACTGGGTGATCGCCATGCAAGAAGAGCTGAACCAGTTCACCAGAAACGACGTATGGTACCTCGTAGATCGTCCCAAATTCCAGCATGTTATTGGCACCAAGTGGGTGTTCAAGAACAAGACAGACGAGGATCACAACGTTGTGAGAAACAAGGCGCGTCTAGTCGCTAAAGGCTACTGCCAAGAGGAAGGAATCGATTTTGATGAGACCTTCGCTCCAGTGGCGCGACTTGAAGCGATTCGACTTTTTCTAGCCTATGCAGCGACCAAGAGATTCAAAGTGTAGCAAATGGATGTGAAGAGCGCGTTTCTCAACGGTGAATTGAAGGAAGAAGTGTATGTGGAGCAGCCATCGGGTTTCGAGCAAGGAGACAAGGTGTATCGACTGAAAAAAGCCATATACGGGTTGAAGCAAGCTCCCAGAGCTTGGTATGATACACTCTCTCAATTCCTAGTGGATAATGGATTCCACAAAGGAAAGATAGATCGAACCCTTTTCACAATCAACCATGGAGAGGATATGCTATGGGTTCAGATCTATGTAGACGACATCATATTTGGATCGCCAAACCAGTCGCTTAGCGAGAAGTTTGGGGAGCTGATGAAGACCAAATATGAGATGTCAATGATTGGCTTGATGAGATGCTTTCTAGGTCTTCAAGTGAAGCAGCAGGATGATGGTATCTTCATCAATCAAGTGAAGTACACAAGAGATATGCTTGCTAAGTTCGGTGTTCAGCATGCCAAAGCTGTGAAGATTCCGATGAACACGAACTGGAAGATGGAGCCAGACATAGATGGGAAGTCTGTAGATGTTACAGACTACCGAGCCTTGATCGGATCCCTTCTATATCACACTGCAAGCAGACCAGATATAGCTTTTGCAGTTGGAGTCTGTGCTCGCTTCCAAAGCAACCCCAAACACAGCCATCTTGAAGCTGCCAAGAGAATTCTTCGATATTTGAAGGGCACTATCAACATGGGGCTGTGGTATCCAACGGAGGACAATCTGGAGCTCACTGGATACTCAGACGCTGACTATGAAGGGTGCCGAGTTGATAGGAAATCAACTTCGGGCACTTGTCAGTTCTTGGGAAGCAAGCTAATCTCATGGTTTTCGAAGAAGCAGACAAGTGTAGCCACTTCAACGACTGAAGCTGAATATATGGACGCCGGAAGCTGCTGTTCCCAAATTCTATGGCTTCGTCAGCAGTTGAAGGACTACAATGTTGAAGCAAATGAAATTCCAATATTTTGCGACAACAACAGTGCTATCTGCATCTCACAAAATCCAATGCTACACACCAGATGCAAGCACGTGGAAATCCGACATCACTTCATTCGTGATCATGTCGAGAAGAAGGATATCAAGCTCGAGAAAATTCATACCGATCTCCAGCGAGCAGATATCCTCACCAAGCCTCTAGCTGAGTCTCGTTTCAATCAGCTATGCATTGAATTAGGGTTATTAGACCCTGGTGAAGAGTGCTAGATCCAGGATGCACGAAGGAGTGGTCGCTAGTTTTTCGTAGCGCCACCCGCTTCGGATCTTCACCAACTCAAGCGAGTCACTTCAAAATTCCACTCGCTTGAAGAAGGAGAAATAAGGTGGAGAAAGGTGGAGTGTTGGAAGAAGTTCCCTACCCGCTTACAGGAATTGTTAAGCCATTGGTTAAGGGGGAACTATTGCTTGCTCTCGGAGCAACCTACTTCCAAAGCGAGCAAGGAAAGCTGCTACCTAGCCTAGGATTCCTAGCGAGTGGGTATAAACACTCGCAAGTGCCGTTTCTAGTAACGGTTGTGGGGTCTTGTATCGGGCCTTCCCACGTAAAAACGGTGAAAGTTTAGGCAGGGCTGGCACCTAGACCTTGTGTCCTCTTCCCATCTTTCCGCCGAAGAGGAGCAAGTCTTCTCATCTCCTTCATCGTGGATAAATGTCCATTCCTTACTCACTCTTCATTGAGTTGAGCTGCCGGATGTCTATCCATTCCTCCCCCACTTTGAATTTTGCATCGCTTCAATTTGCCCTAGCTTGGGTCAAAGGGAGTCGATTGCAAGTTCATTATGTAGCTTGTAGGAGGATGCTTGAAGGCTTACCTTTTTCTACAAAAGGTTGCAGGGCTGGTGACATGCTTCTGCGTAAAATACAAGATTGTCTTGTCAGAGCACTCTCATTGTCATCCTGTCCATTTCTGCTCTGAGATAAGGACTTGTACTCATCCCCCATTCGTCGTGAATATGTACACTTACGTGAAACTCCCCTCTGGGTTGTAGTAAGCTTGTGTACTATATTCATTTCCTCCCTCATTCACTTCGATGGAGGACTCTCTAATTCGTAGAGGAAGATGAATGCCATGAAGATGAACACCAAAGAAGACAAAGTATCCAATAAATGGAGGTGTACTCAACAGACGATATCAACAAGCTTCAAGGCTAATACCAACAAGTGGTCTCAACTGATGATGTACAAATCCTCAAAATGAAGTCTTCAATAAGTGGTATCAATCTCCTACGAAGTGAGATTGACTGGTAAGTGTTTCAATTTGATGTACACTAAGTGAGCTGAAGCGTGCTAGAAACCTTCACTCACTACGTAGAATATATGAAATGAATCTGACACAAATACAAAGAGGAAAACACTCTTGTTTATCCTCGAAGTATGTAAGTCAGAAACATTTTAAATAAAGCAAAGAAATTCATTTTCTTGTTTCCAGTCGCTACAAATGACAAAGCGAGTGCCACGTCACTCCGCAAGTCATCGCAAACGAGTGCGGAACAGTCACGTGAAGCGAGTACTTCGCAAGCGAGTGGATGCCGAAGCGGCTACACTCGAAGCGAGCGGATACGAAGCGAAGCGTATGAGCTGTCAGCACTCGAGTGCAAAATTTCGCTTTTTACTTTAGCATTTAATGCAGCGGCGCGTAGAAAAAGAAACGACAGGCGCGTGGACGTCAAAGCCGAGGAAAGCGGGAAAACCGCACTCAATTCAGCCGTCGAATCTGAACCGTCTCTTAATCTCAACCGCTGGATTGACGACTACTGGAGAGACGAATCAAAAGCTGCCACGTGGCCACGTCAAGCCAAATTGGCGGTTCACTTTTCCAGTGATGACGCCGGACACATCAGATCCATCACCGAAGGTCCGCCGCCCATGCACAGGATCTTCGAAGATATTACTGTCTTGCCCCTGCCTCATCAGCCGAACCCTAGTTCTATATATATGTAACACCGAAGGCTGCAGAAAAATTTCACAAGTCTCAAAAACTACCATTTTAGTGAAACCTCTGCACCTCTGAAAACTCAAGTCTAAAATCCCTCAAAGCCTTAACTTTTTCTCAACCCTTTGTCAATGGGGCGCGGTCTAGTGGTAAGACGCTCCACCTTCAACCAAGAGGTTGGGGGTTCGAGACACATTAAGGGGGTAAATGGGGAACCATTATAGATCCTCTTTTTAGAAAAAAAAAAGAAAAAAAAAAAAAAAACTTTTTCTCAACCCTTTCTACAAGAATAAATCATGGGAAAGAAGGAGAAAACTGAAACAATGAAGGATTTCCTGAAAAACCTCGACGACAATATCTTCATAGAACCGCATCTTGATGAAGATGTGGTAGTGGAGAACGGTTTCTTCCGCAGGGCTGTGACCACGGCCGGCCTGTGGAAGTTCGTGACTGCAAAGCCGCAACAGATTTTGGGCAAGGCTGTTGCCGAGATTCTTCTGAATCTTAAAGAAGGAGAAGAAACGTCAACTTTCTCTCATCCACTAAGAGGAACACCAGTGGAGATCGAGCTAAACAGAATAGCCCGAGTATTCGATTTGCCGATGACCGGACCAGTATCACTGTCAGAACTGGGCATGTCAACCCAGGTGGAGTATGCTCGCTTCGCCAAACGAAGAGGTGTGAAGTTTGGGAATCCGAAGTTGAGCAACATCAGAAACGACTTGAAGGCTCCATTCAATCTGATCTGCGAGCTGTACACGAAGTCCATTCTCTGTGGAGTTGGTTCGCTCAGCCAACTGTCAGACACCAAGATATACGCCACCTCAGTAATTGTTGACAGCTTAACAGGGACAAAATTCAACTGGCATCGCTGGTTTATCAACCAGATTCATGAAGTCGCGGCGGATTTCGAGTACGAGAAGGGAAGCACTAGTGAAATCGTCCGCAAGGGAAAATTGAAGTTTTTCTCCAGGATCTCCTACGCCCTGGAGAAACTGTTTGAAGATATGCCATGGACAGATACTGCTCCATACAAGAAAAACACACTTTACTTCGATTCGTGGAAATCTGAGAAGCTCCCGATGGACCGGGATTGTGTTGATGTGATAGTCCTTCCTTCTGCTCCAGTCGCTGAATCCTGTAGCGAGGCGGAAGATGAAATCAAAGCTCCTTCACCATTGAAGCGAGTATCGAGGAAAGCAAGGTCTAAGCGACCTCAAAGATTGAGAAGTGTTTCAACAATAATCGGAGCGAGCGAGGCTGAGGAGCAGCCGCTCGGGAAGATTGCTGAAGAAGAAAATCCTCAACCCTCACCGGAAAAAGAGCTACCCCAGCCTTCACCAACCAAAATCCAAATACCTCCTACCCACACTCAAACCCTAACCCAGCCTCAACCAGAACCTCAAACTTCAACCACCGCTATACCCACCACTCAAACACCACCATCACCTCAGGAATCAGCCCACTCATCCTTTCAGATTCCTGACCTACCTTTTCTAGGCACGGACCTTACCGATGCCTACAAACTTTTCTCTGTCCCACTCAATCCTCAACCAGAATCCAACCAACCCGAAGCTACGAAGCTTCCACCTCCAACTCACAGTCCTCATCAGCCGAGAGCGCTGATACCGCCCAAACAGCCAAGACAGCTGAAACCATCCCCATCCCAGAAACTCCCTCATCTCCAACAGAGGAAGAGAAGATCCTCGAACGGTACTTTAGAGACCAGGAGGAAGCGGTAGAGCGCATTCGCAAACGCTACCCCTCTGTGGAGATGGCCGATGACTTCTTCACCAGCGCAGTAGACTTCCTCACGTACATCACGTACAGAGGAACTGAGTACTACAAGATCTTCAACTTGCGCAAGGCAATGGAAGAAGAAGTGATCGAGGCCAAGGAAGTTGAAGTGCTCAAGTTTGCCGAAATTGATGGTTTTCACACCCTCATCAACGAAGCTAACTACTGGGAAGTGCTCGACGCAAGGGTGAAGAAGGAGTACCCTAATGCGCCCATCCCAGAACGTGAGCCTTCACAGCGTGAACTCCAGTTGATTCAGGAGCAAGAAGCCGAAGTGGGAGTAAAGGAGGCGGTGATCTCCAACTTGCAGAATGAGATCACCAAGAAGGATGCTGAGCTAACTTCGAAAATATTGGAGGTCACCAATCTGCGTGCAGATTGTGACAGGAGGAAGACGGGAATGGAGGAGTTGGTTGTGGAAAAGACAAAGCTTGTGGAGGAGAAGGCAAGTTTGTCGAAGCAGGTAGAGGAGTTAGAGAAGGGAAGTCAGGAAATGAAACAATCCCTAGATGCTGAGAGGAGCAGGCTGAGGGAAGTTAGTGCAAAAGTGGTGGAGGTGAGTAGAGAGAAGGAGAAGCTAGAGAAGGAGGTGGAGACAGAGAAGGGGGAGAAGAGGAACATGAGAGACAAGTACAGAGAGAATATCAACAAAACAACTGGTAATGTTGAGAAGATGGAGAAGCAGATCTCCAATAATGAGGAAAAGATAAGGAAGCTGGAGAGCGAGCTGACGAGAGGAAAAATGAAAACTCTCGGTCTTGAAAAAGAAATCGAAATCCTCAACAGCAAGCTTGACGAAGCAAATGCCGAGTTGAACAGCCGAAGGAAAGCTGGTCTCGATGTAGTTCTCAAGCAGGCTCAACTTGCTAACGACATCGAGAAGGCACAGAAGCTGGCAGGAGATTTTTCAGCTAGGATGGTCGGCGCTGCTCAAGTCTATGTCATGCTGAAACAAAGAGAGAGCGCTGTTACAACTGAAAAGGTAGAGCTTGCTGCATCTAAAGACTTCTGGTATTTCAACTTGCAAGAAGAACGGAAAAGGATGAAGGACGAAATTGAAGCGGAGCTGGATGCTCGCTTCAGAGAAGTAGAGCCGTTAGAAAGCTTGATGCGGTCGGTAAAAAAGAGAGAAGACCAGTGCAAGTATCTTCTTGAAGAAATTTCTATAAAAACAGCAGAGCTTGTCCTCGTCAAGGAAAATGTGTTTGCAGCACGATCTGAAAAGATGCTTCAAGATGTGCTAAGCAAACTGACAAACATCCACCAATCCATCAGCGGAACGGTGATTACAACCGCCCCCGGCAGTCTTGATGATGCCAAAAAGGGGGAAAGCATTGAGAGAGCACTCATTCAAACGAGGGAAGTTGGAGGAACGAGCAACGCAGGAAGAGCGATCGAAGCCAGTGGCTTGATCGAAGGAGGAGTTGGAGGATCTGGAGGATGTGAAATTGTTGGAGTTGAGAAGATGTTGGAGGGAGGAAGCAGTGCTGTGGAGGAAGTGGTCGATGAAGCCAGAGCCGAACTAGCAAGAAAGAAAGGCAAAAGCAAGTTAACGGAGGAGCCCCGTTTGCCGTCGGCCGGAAAACTGTTAGGTTCATCAATCGCCACTCATCCCGGTGTTCCCGGTGTTCCTTTATCCAAAGAACAAAGGGAGCAACAGATTGTAGAGGATGAGGCCTACGCATGAGCCTTGGAAGTGGAGCTTGAGCTCAAAAGAACTGTCAATCAAGATGGTGCATCTTTGCATGCGCCCGCTTCATCTTCGCGAACGGTTGCTTCGCCCTCTGCCCCTGTCTCTGCACAGGCACTCACTTCAGCATTGGCTGGAATTGTTCCTGCCAGTGAAACTGCTACTCAAATGCCACCACCGCCACCTCCTGTTCAGAAAGTTTCCTTGAAGCGATCAACGCCTGAAACACGAGAAGATGACACTGCTGCCAAACGCCAGAAAATGCAGCAAGTGGTCAAAGAGAAGGCCAGTCGCTTCGAGAAGAGGCAGAAGAAGAAAGAGGAGAATAAGAGAAGAAGGGAGAATGATGAGGAAGTAAGGGAGAAAAGGCTGATGAAATTGGATGAACGGATCGAGTCCCACTGGAATGAAGTAAGGCTCATCCAATCTGCCATCACGCGCAGTGCCTACATTCCTCACTTGCCTGAAGAGTCTGATGCTGTCAATCTCCAAGCCTGGATGGATACTGGCAGAGTCACACTGAAAGAAATGATCAATTCCGGTCGCTACTCGCCTGAAGAACATGACTTCATTCGGAAGAGAATTAATGATATGCTTCCGAAGTGGAGTGGTGAGCCAGCACACGATTCAACTCAATCATGAAGGAGTTGAAAAGCAGGACAGAAGAAGAGCTGGCTATGCGGAGAGATCATCATCCGGACTCCAGACAAATCGAGGATTTCATCCCAAGAGACCTTCTCGACACTTGGCTGATTCTAAAGGACAAGTTCATAAAGGCCTACTACTGGTGGAAGGTAGTGCCGTATCAAGACACGTGTTCTAGGATAGAGGCTCTCAGCAACTTACTGCATCAATACAATGAGAGATTGAGGCGAAAGATCTTTACGCTGGTAGAAGAAGCAAAACCCCTTTCACTCATTGTCAAAGTGCCAGCTGTGAAAAACTTTCCTATGCCTCTTCAACCAAATTCAGAGATTCCTAATCGGAAGGAAATTGATGCAGAAGTGGATGAAGCACTGAGATTGGAGAAAAGATGGAGAGACAACCAGTACAACATCAGGACGATGAAGTCGAATGTCCTGTCTGCCACTACTTTGTGAAGGAGAAAGGAAAGGAGAAGAAGAAAGAAGAGGAGAAGAAGGAACGCGATGAAACTGCAGGAAACCGTTGAGTTTCAAGTTTCATATTTTTGCCTTGTATGAACTGCTTGTTCATATATCCAAATTTCAATTCCTGTCAAAATGCGTCATTTACCTGCTTTGTGAATGACCTTACCTTTTGCTACAAACTCAAATAATTTAACCGAAAAAAAAGGGAAAGGAACTTAAAAGAAAAATTACAAACGAAGCTGCAAAGGAAGCAGTCGCTTGGAGTTCCCTTCACGGTTAGATAGGCTAGAATTCTCTAAGTCTTAGCCTTAGGGTTTTGGCATCATCAAAAAGGGGGAAATTGTTGGGAATTGTTATGGACCAATTTGTTAAGGGGGAACTATGTGGGATACTTGCTAAACGAAGTCATTTGTTTTGATTGGATCCCAAAACCCCAAGTGTCCTATTCCCAAGCGACCCATTTTGATGTAGTTAATAAGTTAGAATTTTTCTAAGCCTACTCTGTTAGGATGGCTCTTTAATTTGCTTAGATTTTAGGCTTCAAATTTTTAAGTGAAGGCCACTCGTTTGAGTGTGTTTATCGAAGCGAAGCAAATCTAGCAAGCTGAAGCGAAGTGTGCCGAAGCTAGCAAAGCAAAGCTAGCGCTACAGTTCAAAACTAAAGCGAAGCGTAGCGAGCGCTACAGTGGAATCGAAGCGAGTCCACCAAAGCAAAGCGTAGCGAGCGCTACAGTGGAGTAGCGAGCGCTACAGTGGAATCGAAGCGAGTCCACCAAAGCAAAGCGAAGCGAGCCACTACCTACCAGAAAGCGACAACACAACTCCCGCCCATATTTTGAACTCCAGTCAACTAGAGATCTTCGCATTAATTGCGAGATCTCCACGTGTCGAACGCGGAGAGGAGCAGAGGAGTTGACTGCCAGGCTGACAGGGCGCCGCTACAGTTCTGTCTCGCTCCAGTTACTGTTAGTCTTGTAACTTAGCCGTTTTCGGCAAAGAGACAAACTGCGCTCCTGCAAAAGCAACTACCTGCGCAAAGTACTGTCGAGAGGAGGAGGGAAAAAGCCACCTACCAAGCAACGGATCTCGGCATCCCTCCGTCTATAAATAGTGAAAGATGAAGACGAAGAAAAGAGAGAACACTACTTGAGCATTCGAGCGCATACAGCAAACAAACACTCCCAAGCCTTCGAGCAAATCTTCGAGTCTTTGTTTCCAAGTGTTCTCCGAGTTTCCAGTTCATCGGAACTCGTCTTCACAACCTTCACACTTCGAGTCTAAGCCCACTTCAAATATCCGAGCTTAGAAGAAGAACTCTAGCCAATCTTTGCATCTACTGTAAAGAGTTCTTCATAGTGTGTCCGTCACCCAAAAACCCCATACTTTGTCTGTTAGGTTTTTGAGTCGTCGTTAGGTTGTTTCGATCCAAGGCCCTTCTTTCACCGATTGAAGAAGCCTCGATCATAGAGTCTAGATCCAAGCTTGCACTTACATCGTTCGTGTGAAGCTCGATCGAAGCTAGGCTGTAAGGAGAGCCCGCAATCTCCCTATTGTTCGGACAGAAGCAAGTGAAGCTTCTTGTCCAGTTTAGGTCTTAGTAGTGAACCCGTAATCACTGCGTTGTGTGTCAGATCCAGGCGAGTGAAGCCCGATCTTGACCAGGCTTTTGAAGAGCCCGAAATCTTCAAGTTCTTGAGTGAAGAGAACAGTTGTCGTCGTGCAACAAGTGGACGTAGGAGCTTTTTTTCCGAACCACTATAAATCTTGGTGTCGTATCTTTCTAACTCTAATCTCTTTCTCGTATTTGATTATCCATTGCACGTGCATATAAACAAACATAACTTGGATTTTTAATTACTTAGGAAAAGATTTTAGCTCACCGAAATTCCGCATTCACGAGTAAAGACTCCCTCTTGATCAAGTGCTCACTACAGTCAAGTAGGCAAGCTACGTACTGTAGATCTAGCTTCAACTAGGTCTTAAGTCTCAAGCGAGCTCTTTACTTGTCACTCTGAGTTAAAGGGAAAAAGTTGAAAAACTTGAAATACGTATTCACCCCCCCCCCCCCCCCCCTCTACGTATTTCACCTATTAACAAACCGGGACCAACATTTGAGTTCCTTGCTGAGCATGCCGAAAGTTCTGACTCTTCTAAAGCCATTGGCTTTCAAAGGCTTCTCTTCACATTCATGGCTTCAAGGGTGAAGGCTATCAAAGAGATGCCTCTTGTTGCAAGAGATAAGCCCCCTTCTCACATGGTGTTTAATGCTCAGCTGACAGGAACAAAGACTTCTGCTCCTCCTGCGAAGCCCAAACCTTCTCAGGCATCTTCATCTAAGGGTCCAGCTGTTCAAGAAGAGGAAGAATATGAGTTGCCTTTTGGCCCTACTCCTCAAAGCTTTGATCCTGCAATCAGCAAGCTGATGTTCCAAGCCTTATGCCTTGAGTTTTCTATGGTTGATGAACAGATTAGGTTGTTGAAGCATAAGCAATCTGAGCTTCTTCAGCTTATCTTAGTTGCTGGTGGGACTCCTCCATCTTCTGATGATGGAAAGCAGCCTGATGATGTGGATGATGGCTCAACTCAAGGGGAAGACAATTGATGCTTGGATTTTCTGCATGCAATCAAGGGGGAGTAAGTTTTAAGGTTTTTTGCTTGGTTATTTGATTCGATTGGGTTGTTATACAATATTCTCTGATGTTTGGTTGGACAAACAGATTCCTGGTTCTGTAATAGTAAATAGGTCGTGGTGATGTTGCTTGATACTGGTTCACTTGTTTTTGTTTGCTTGCTTGATTGGTATTCTGGAAATACTTTGGGGCTTCTGTGTTGTTCTGCTTGGTGTTTCTGTTGGTGTTTCTGATGGTGTGCTGCATGATATGTACTCTCTGTGTGTTAATATTCTAGTTCGGGTGTGCTCGGCTAGTACTACATATTAGAGAGTGTTTGAAGTAAGGGGGAGTTTCATTACTCTATGCATTTAAGTATGGTTTTGTGGGTGCGCTCCTTGCCTGCTTATTTTTGCATTGGGTGTATTTGTAGTTTGGAGGAGCTGTGTGTGTTTGGTGGTGCGTGTGATTGCATACATAAAATGCCAAGGGGGAGATTGTTGTTGCATGGTTTTTGTGGAGTGCCGATTTTATTTATGTGGCATGATTATGTATGCAAAGATATGATGGATCGCTAGGTGCGGTGTTGTGGCATATTTGGTACAAGGATTTATTTTCCTTATTATTAATATGAAGATCCACATGCACGATTGAGATATATCTAAAAGATCCGATTCAACCCTAATAAGGATATCTTTGGAGATATACCTTATTTATCTTTTAGGGTTTGCATGAAGAACTATATATGTGGGAAGATTAGCTCTTAGCCGCTGCGCGAGGGATGAGACATCACGTGAGAGCTTTCATCATCTTCGTGTTCTTCGTTATTGAGTTTTTGTTCATTCATCAATTATTTGGGGTAGTGTTATTGGTGAGTGAATTGTATTACTTTGAACTATTCTACGTTCAAGGTTGGGTCATACTTTTCAATCTTGTGAAAAGTTGTGTGTGTAAGACTAGTTGAGAGTTTACCGAGAATCCATTTGTGAGGAGTAGAGTCGGGTGAGGAGAGAACGTTTAGTGCAGCTAACATTCACGAGTCTTGTATCCCTTATACTCATTATAGTGGATTGCTTTCTTGGAATAGTTTCCCCTAGACGTAGGTGTGTTTATCACCGAACTGGGTTACCAACTTGTGTGCTCACTGGTGTTACATGTTGTGTTACGTTTGAGCTTAAAATTGCAGGGGTTATACAATTTCAGTAACTGCCAACGAGCAATCATGACTCGTGCGTAACTGCCAACGAGCCATCATGATTAGTGCGTAACCGCCAACGAACCATGATGACGTCTTCATGACGGTATTAATTCCCCGGGTGATGACATGCCTATAAATAGAGGAGTTGCATGCACTTGTCAAACACACCGCAAATTGAGCATATCTTTGCATCTGCATTCTTCTCCTTTCTACATTTCATTTTTCGAGCTCAGTCCTCGCCTCCTCCAATTCGTCGGAGCTCCAAGGTCCTGCGGTGCTGCTGCCTTCGAGACGTAGCCGTTTTATCTTTGGGGACGGTACGCCAAAACCGAGAGCACTACCGGAGCGTATCTCGTCTTGCGAAAAGAGGACTTTCCTCGACTCGGTTTTCGTTTATTATATTTCATCTTCGTCATTTCCTTGTAATTTTGTTTTATAATTTTCTTGAATTGTATTACGCCCGGCAAGTCTATTGTATTTCAGATTTATTATTAAATCTCCAACAATAAGAAGCAATAGCAGCATTTGTGGGGTCTTTCGTGGTTGAACGCAGCGGAAGAAATTGTTCGAAACCCCATATAGATCTAGATTTATATCTAAATTTACATATGGAGAAATTTACATACAATACGAACAATAATACGTAAAACTTACTTGTATTCTTCATGTATTATCCAATAGCTCGTTGTGGTTCCATACTATAGTATCCACTTGATGTTGCTCGATCGTGCTAGAACATTCCGGGATGATTTCTTCTCGTCAAAAGCTAGGAAATCGACCGGAGAAGAAGATCTAGAGAGAACGGCAGTTCTCTCTGTGAATGTGCGTGTGTGAGTGTATTAGGGTTAGGATTTTGTGTGTTTCGATGTGATTATAGACACTCATGTAATCTAATTGAATGGGCTTAATATAATCACACAAAATTATTAGGCTTAGCATGATAATTTAAATCCACTCATACCAAATCCATAAATATCTTTCAGCATTTTGTGGGTTAAGTTAGCAGTCTAAATTATTCATTTGTTTCCGACCCCATGACTCCATGTGCTTTGCTCTTATTTTTGTTTTCCACAATACAAACTCAAAAGGACGTTGGTATGGTCTCAAACTCAAAAGTATTTGTTCCAAAACTTAATTTTCTATTGTCTTAGGAGGAATACACATTTCTTTAGTTGGGCACAGAGTATTAATTAATCTGTTTAAGTGACATGTTACTCCCTCTGTCCCATTTAATTGTCAATTACAAAATTAGCACAATAACCAATGCAGCAAGAGATAGAGATATTTATATTGTATTAGCTGTGAGAGTATAAATTATTAATTTTGGGTAAGTGGACAATTAAATGGGACATCCCAATAAGAAAACAGAGACAATTAGGGTGGGACGTAGGAGTAATATATTAAAGTGTTGAAGTGTTAATGCGGAATAATTGAAGACATAATATTTTAATGGTATTAAAATGTTAAAATGTTAAGATCTACAATGCCATGGTGTTAGAGTGTTAAATTATATTGTGGGCTCTAGCTACTGTCAAAAGAACAAAAATGACCTAAAGATGGTGGACGTCTCAATATAGTAATAAAATCTAAAGATAAAGATTTAAAAAAATGGAGGGACTTGTTGAAATAAAGTTGACAAATTAATCCAAAATTGCACCAACTCCTTTTTCCTTGATTTTTTGTTACATTCACTCTGTCTCTCTTCATTAGTTCTAATAGAGAATGACACAGTAATCAATGAATATAGAGATAAAGAAATTTTAAAATGTGTTTTTATATATTTATTTATTTTCTATTTAAGTAAGGAAACTAATAAATAAGACATATGAAGGAAAAAAAAAAAAAAAAAAAAGAAGATAGATTCATAAAGTGGTTCAGAGGGAGTATTTTTCTGTCATTTTTTGGTGCACAATTATATTTATGTTTTAATTATTTTATGCCTCTCCCCCGCATGCGCATGAACTACAATATCTCTCTCATATGAGGTGTTATTATTATCTCTTTCAACTCATACAACAGCAACTTTATGTTGCAGTAGATAAATGTACACCTGTTGATCCAAATTTACATCTTTAGATATATAGAGTTAAACAATATCTATGGAAGGCCAGTCCTTCAATCTTCAAAAATAATTGGCATATGAATCGGTCTCCATAATTTTTATCAGCTTCTTTACCGTTACATCTGATATTTTGGAATTTTGTAGTCTGTTCATTCTATTTTCAACTTGGTTCATCGTCTCAAAAAAGTACCACTGAAAAAATCCCGGATTAGATTTATTTGGAATTAACCCTAGAAGATCATAATAAATCATTCCTTGTGCTCGAAGTGTATAGACTCACTGTCTTGCAGATACAAGTTCTTTATCTAATTTTACATCAAACGATGTAAATGAAAATATAGAAGTTTACCACCCAATATTTTTCCTAAACATAATTGCCTCTTGTGATTCAGACGCAAACAGTCGTACAATTCATTAGGTACTTCAACTGATGCAAGTACAATTTTTCGGCCGTTACCACAACTAAAGATCGGAGGTTCGTAATCTAGCAACACTACAATGAACAAAATCTGAGAATTTTTTTTTTCAATACATGAATTGTTGTGCCTATGAGAAACAATATAAATTAAAATGTATCAATATTAATGTTTGTAATTGTGCTTGTGCGTATATAATATGATTAAAAGAAAATAATTACCATTCAAATCTCGTGAATTAGTATTTGAACTTTGTCTCTTTATTTTGGAATATTTTCTTTTCGTATGTAAAAGTCTTCTTTACCGATACACCTCTGCAATTATTATATTAAAAGATACATGTAAGTTTACAATATAGTGACATAAATATTTAGTTTAAAATTATTGAATAATTGCTTAAAAAAAGACTGAATTATAAAAAAAATACCCGAAGAAAAACTTGACATCCAAAGATATCGTATTACTTCGTCTGTCATGATTTTTTTAAATAATTCTACATACAATTGTATATAGCAACCCGTGAATAACAATGACTAAGGGAAATTAAATAAAGAGGGGGAAAATAAAATACCCAATATGGTATAAGAAAATCAAATTAAGGACACACATTTAAAAAACACAAAAAATACCCATTTTTTATGCGAAAGGACACAAATACCCTTATTAATAGACTTTGACTTTTACTAGTCAACACCACTCTTCTCTCCTCCCCCTCCTTCTCCCTTTTCCACGTGTCTCTTCTAACCTCATTATTTTTCCTTTTTTTTAATTTTTATTTTATTTTCTAATTTTCGAATTTCAGTTTTTTTTTTTAATTATTTTTTTTTCTGACTACTGTAGCTGTGATATTCGTATAACTTTAAGGAGGTACGAAATATAACGAATTCGTACCGGTTATATATAAGAATTACGAAATACATATTTGAGTATGCAATTATGCAGTTATTGGTACGAATAACATTCACTTCGTACTAAAGCAACTATGTATTGGTACGAATAAGATTCACTTCGTACTAAATCAACTATGTATTGATACGAAATAGATTCACTTCGTACTAAAGTCTACTGCGGAATTAAACCCTGAAACTAAAAATTAAACCTTAAAAAACATTTTAATATTAACAAAATCTGTGCAATACATAACCAATACTCCCTCCGTTCCGCTCCATTTGGCCTATAGAGTGAATAGATGTGAGGTATAAAATAATAGAGCATGCCAAATAGAGTGGAACGGAGAGAGTATAAACAAACTTCATTGTTTATAATAAAAAACACAACACATGCAGTACGAATTAGATCATTTCGAACCAGCAAATCTTAAAAAACACTTTAATACTAACAAAATATGTACAATACATAACCAATATGAACAAATTCTTTAAACACTTTAATACTAACAAAATCTGTGCAATACATAACCAATATGAACAAACTTCATAGTTTATAACAAAAAACACAACATATGCAGTACGAATTAGATCATTTCGAACCAGCAAATCTTAAAAAAAAATTTAATACTAACAACATCTGTTCAAAACATAACCAATATGAACAAACTTCACAAATTTTAACCAAAACACAGCACGTGCAGTACGAATTAGATCATTTCGAACCACAAAATCGAAGTGATATGATCCATGAAGCTAACAAATTTTCAGGTGTGTAGGATAGCATTGAGATCAAACAAAGGCTCTTGATCCAATAACTTTGATGGAAATGCATTAACCACGACTCCTAGTCAATGGCTTCACGTAAGAGATGTGAAAAAACGAATTGGCAAAAGTCAATCAGTGGGTTACTCCCCTTCAATCATCTCAAATATACCAAACTTTGGGCAAGCAATGTTCAAATGCCAAAAAAAACGTATTTCTAGCCGGCATAGATTGTTCACCCCCACAACACATGCATTGTAGAGGTTTTTCCAATTGAAACCACAACAACTACAAGATCTCAGCCCTTTCCATGAAGTCATTTCATCGAACACCTGAAGTACACAGAAAATCTGCCTCTTCTTTCTTTAAAACCAGCCATTGAGGCATTTCATCGAACAAAAGTTGCGCGCCTCAACAACTGAGTTTTCACCCCCACAATAAGAACATAATATCTTAGCCATTAAATAAAGCAAATAGCAAAGATTAATCAAATAGCTATGTAGAAGAATATCATCTCCTAATAATGGAATCACAAAAAGAAACCAACAACAATACAGGTACAAGGCATGTACAACCACCATTTTTAATCGAATGATAGAATCATAAGAAAAGACCATCAATAACATTCAAAAGCAATACCCAAAGTTATACCACTAAAGATGGTACATAATTTCATCATCACCACTTCAATTCCACAAACCGAAAAACATAATACATTCAACAGATCCTGAATCGAAACACCAAATCGAATCACCAAATTAAACACCTCAGAAATTTTTAACAGTAGAAAGATGAATCTCCAACAAAGACAAGCAATTCACAGAACAAGGAACATCACCTGCTGCTGCTCCATCATCATCATGTGCTTCTCCAGAACGCCGCCGAGGGGGAAGACAGTCCCCCACCACCGCCACCATGTGGTTCTTCGACAGGAACCGCCTCGAGGTAGGACCCCTCGAACGGAGGGCGGCGATCCGTGCCCTAATTCCGTCAACCGATTTCGGCGGAATTCCACGGATCTGGTCGGGGATGCCGCGAAACGAAGGTTTGAGCCACCGCCGCCGTCCGCTTCCTCCGCTGCCGCCGTCGCATGCTTCCTCCTTCGGCGCCATCGAACGCTGCACTCATGAGAGAGAGAGAGAGAGTAGAGATAGTTGAGAGAGATGCGTGTGTCACGAGAGAGAAAGTGGGAGAGCGCGAATTCGAGAGACAAAAATTGGGAGAGCGCGAATTTGAGAAACATAAATTGGGGGTAATTGTGTACTTTCGCGTCAAAAATGGGTAAAATTTATGTTTTTTAAATGTTTGTCCTTATATTGATTTTGTTATCCCATATGGGGTAGTTTATTATATTAACTCTTAAATAAAAACCATAATAAACATATCAATGGAGACCAAATTGGAAACGTGTTAAAAACTTGAATAGAGCGACTATACTCACTTGTGCACCGATCCAAATTAATGTCAAATGAATTCGTATGATCAAATTATATCTCACCGAATAATCTACGTCACTTCAACGGTAATCTAGCTTACGAGATCATTAATTGTACATACGTAATTGAAGAGATATCCACGAAATATGCTGTGAGAATTATTAAATGCCACAAATCAAAACTCGATATGAATTATATTCCCTTCCAATAACTCTTAGGGCCCGTTTGGCTAAGCTTATTTCAAAATGTTTATAAGCTCAAAGTGCTTATAAGATGTTTAAGAGCTTATAAGATGTATGAGGGTAAGAGCTTATAAGTTGTTGAAGTGTTTGGATAAAAGAGCTTATAAGCCCAAGGAGATAATAAAAAAATAAAATCTGAAAATTAAAAAAAATAAATAATTTTTTTTTTGAAATCATAATGTTGTAACATCAAATGGAAGTGTATATAATATAAATATAAATATAAAATAGAATTATAGTGGTAAATAAGCAAAATTAAAAAAAAATAAGTTGGGGTGGAGGATCTTATTTTTTGGAGTGCTTATAAGCACTTTTTGCTTATTTTTGCATCTTATAAGCTCTTAATGAGCTTATTTTGCCAAACACATTTAAAGTGCTTATAAGCAGTCAAACAACTTATAAACAGTCAAACATCTTATAAGCTTAGCCAAACACCCTCTTAATTCTCTTGTATTAGTAAATGCTGATGTTATTTTACAGAAGACAATTTATTAGATGTTGTTAAACATTACCAAGCTCTCTTACGAGATTATTAATTGTAGATAATATATATAGGAGATTATATGATGCTCCCCATTCCGTGGCACCATCGTGGGCTACAATTGTCGTTAGTTCACTTTAGATTACCATACACATATATATACTTCCTTCGTTGATGATCAAAGTGATAAGTTTCTATTTATACTTTCTTCGTCCCAATTCAATTGTCATATATCTATTAGGTATGAGACTTTAGACCAAATGTTAAAAGCGCATTAGAGAAAATAAGAGGTCCATCACTACAAAAACCCGCCTATTTAACGACGGAAAAATCCGTCGCTATATACCTATATTCCGTCGCTAAATTGAATTCACGACGGAAGGACGACGGATAATATCCGTCGTTAAAACGAGCGTCGCCAAAGATTTAACGACGGACAATATCCGTCGCCAAAGATGTAACGACGGACAGACGACGGAGTAGACGTCGCCACTTAACGCCGGCGAAGCTCCGGCACCGGAAAATATAACGACGGAATGCCGACGGACCTATTCCGTCGTTGGTCATCCCCGTCGCTGTTCCGTCGTTAATTGTACATTGTTGACCGGCTTTGACTTTTTTTTTCCGTCGCTAATCCGTCGCTAATAAGCAATAGAACATATTGCAGTTGTCGAGGGAAACAATGGAGAATCCGAAAATCTCATGATTGTTCTATACATACAATGTAACTATTCATCGAGGAAGAGAAGGAATAAACAACAGAAACGGAGCAAGTACCATAAGGTAGGGGGAAGTGACTTGTGATTTTGATAGAATCATATCAAAGAATGGCTTATCCCCCGAGATGCAGAGATCGTCTAGCGCTTCAGCTTCTGCAGAACTCGAGGGAAGTCCTTCCTTCATTTTGCAAACCTGAAAGAAAAAACTACTACATTCGATCAACTCCCATCTACGAAACACGAAAAGTTAATAAGATGGCCACTACTACGATGCTTCTTCCTGTACAACAACTAAAGCCAAGTGCATATACATACATCAAGTTTGTGCAAGGCAAGAGGCCTCTGATCTCCTAATCAAGACTATGCCTTTCAGTTTAATGAATGATGAAATCATACTTTTTGGTTCAAGCCCACTTTACCTACAAATTAAGTACAAAGTCAGCTATAATATAAAATTATTTAACCAATTATGCTTCTGGAGAAGTGGGAGAAAGATGACGATGCAGAACTTATACTAATTAAGGTCTCAATTCAAAATTAAACTGTCTTACCTTGGTAACAAAATACACGAATATGGCCAATTTTAAGCAAGTTTCTCACGTTTCTCTAGGGATCTGGCCGTGCTTTCTCAGCTGGTGGAGATCTTAAAATGTTTTATGACGGAAGAGCGTCAAGTAAGTGGATAAAATATTTGAATGTAGCTTCTTCGTTTCTCTACGAAATTAATTAAAGTTTACATTTGCTTATGCTTGCCTCTTTTACAGAATGTACTGGCTTTGTTACCACATCCATACATATTAGAATATAAGGACTAACCTTGAGAACAGAGAGGCGTAGCTCAATTTCGGAAAAATGGCGAGTCCACCGATTCCAATCCCAGTCCGCGGTCGACGGTGCCGACAACGGCGAACAGCTCGAAGAAGAAGAACTGCCTCTACTGCCGCCGAAATCACTGCTCGAAGAAGAAGAACAGCTCGAAATCACAGAATTTTAGAACACTTCCATTTCCATTCAAATCCTTTCGGTTGATTACTTATTCATAATAAATTATGCGAGAAGCTTACCTTGAGAGATTCAGAGATTGAGAGAGAAAGAGAGATGTCTTTTTCTGTCCCTTGAAATCAGAGAACCCAATTTATCCTCAGAATTTGAGGTTTCAATTTCTCCACTATACTCCAGCACCAACGCAGGAAGCGCGCGTTGAACCAGATTCTAAAAATAAAAAGAAGAGTGAGAGGGAGGGAGGGAGAGAGAGGCGTGAAGGGATGTGAGAGAGACAGTGAGAGATGGCTCTACTCTTACCTCTGTATCTAAATCGGTGGGCCTCAGAAATTGAGGTTTCAATTTCGCCACTCTTCTCCGGCACCAATTCAGCTAGGGCTCAATTGAAGGACTGAAGGGGAAAGTGAGAGAGAGTGCGAGGAGACTGATTGTTGGGTTTCTTACGGTGAGACGAGGGGGAAAGGTGAGGGAGCAGGACAGAGTTGACGCCTCGGAGGATGGAGTACTCGTAGAAGCTGGGCTCCGCGTGGGGCTTGTGCGGCGGGAAGCTCAGCCGCGACGCGCGGCCGGGTTCTTTGCCGGCGGCTGTTTTCTCAATTGGAAGGCTAGGGCTCAATTGAAAAATGAAAGAGGCGGGTTCTTAATTTGACTGAAATTTCCTTAACATATATGTGTAGTTGTTATAAATTTTTAAAAATTAAAAAAAAAAAAAAATTAAAATAATATCACGACGGACACGTGTCCGTCGCCCTCCACCCCGTCGTCCTTCCGTCGCTAATCCGTCGTCAGGTACATCGGTAATAATTGGCCCGGCTTGCCTCCGGCATCAACGTCGTTGGTCCGTCGTCCGGTGCGTCGCCTGAATGATCCGTCGTCACTCCGTCGTCCCTCCGTCGTGAAATGGCGACGTCGTAAAATTCCGTCGCCCCTTCCGTCGTTAAATGCACTGTTTTTTTGTAGTGCATATTATAATATAAGAGTTAATTCTTTCCAATTTAAAACAAGACAAAACAATTTGTGTGAAATGACCCGATTAGAGAAACAAAACAATTGAAATAAGACGAAGATAGTACTATACATATATTGTACTTAGGTTCATTTCAAATAAAGTCATCCTGACATCGTCCTTGTCATTAATCAATAGTAATTACTAATCTATATTATATATATAAAAAGGGAATTCTTCAATTTTAAAATGACAATTTTGTAAATACTAGTATCAATTTAAAGGTTAAATGAAAAAAAATAATAAGAAACAAAATTTTTATCCAAATATTTTATTTATGGTGGTTTTTAAAATAAAATGCTACACAACCTATCTCATCATGTTTCTCTCTCCTCCTTCTTTTTCTTATTTTTCTTATTATAATTTCTTGTATTTTTTATGTAAATAATATATACAATATTCATCTTAAATTTTAAGAGTTCAAAAAGATCTTTAAATAGACATATTATGCGTTGAAAATGGATTAATGTTAATGATGATTAAATTGTAATTATTTTGAAGATTGAAAACCAAGTGTATTTAAATCATGAATGATTTTATTAAAAATTAACGGTTACTTCCCTAACTTCCGTAAAAGGACTGGAATTCTATTTTTTTTTAATTAAATAACTAATTTTGTTATTACATTAAATGCATTAAATAAAAAACAAATAAAACAATATAAATCAATTTCGATATTAAATAAAATAGTAAGAAAATTACTTAAATGGATTGATTTCTATAAAATAAATTTATTAAAAAAAACTAAAACCGTAAAAGAAATTATTGTTAACACGACAATACCACAGTACTTCACCTTTAAACATATTAACTATGTCCACAGTATGGATGATACCGCTTCTATACATAGCAATAATATAGAAAGAAAAAAATATAATTTTTTTAAAAAGAAAACACCACTAGGGTAGTAGGGTGGAGGTGTCACATCCCAGTTCCCGAAGGAAGGCGCGTGTGCCGGGACGTGGCAAGGGGTTGGGATTAAGAAGCGGGGATAGAAAGGGGCCTAGTTTCTTAGGATAATTAACCATATTATTATTGAGTTTACTTAATTAATTATGGGATCGGGACGCACAACACGAACCACGGGGTATGCAAACCATACTGCCCGTGTCGGTCGCCATGTCTGAATATCCATAGACATTAAATAAAACACGGGATCGGGACGCTCAGCTCAAATTATGGGGACGCCTGAGCTAAACAACCCATAATGGCCGGCTTGTGTCTGAATACCCGCAATTATAAAATATATATAGATTTTATTTCAAAATCTATAATTTAACTTAGGAAGCCAAGTACATTGCAGGATCGTTACTAATGTCTACTTTAATAATAAGCAGCGGAAGTTTTATTCTTATTTGACACAACAACAATCCTCTTTAGCCACGTCTGCTCCACCAGCTCCTTAATCTGCAAAACATTTGGAAAGGAATTGCAGGGCTGAGTACTAATGCACTCAGTGGGTTTTTGCCGAAAACATTTATCATAAAAAGAGAATATCCATGATAATAAAGCATACATAGAAGGGTTTAAAATCATATAACTTCCATGCACACCAAAACTACTCATTTTCATTGATTGCGATGCGGATTACCACGTTACTCTTATACCGATCCCGGGACGTACCACTGTCGGATCTCTTTCATAATGGAGCCTATAGATTAACTTTCACCGATCCCGGGACGTACCACTGCCGGATCCCTTTTCATGATGGAGCCATAGTTTGGAGACAATGGAGTATTTCATCCACTAGTTCTCCCCTCGTACTTAGAATCAATTGGTGATCAACCCAATGATATCTAACAGTGCGCACAGTCCCTCGATTAGTGTGTTAGACCAACCAAAAGACCCGATCGTAACCATAAGAGCCTTAAACATGTAATCACGCATCAAAACATTTTTCATGGATAAACCCACATTTTAGAGCTTACTAACTCAAATAATACTTTAAAAATAAAGCCCCACCTTATAGCTTAAGATTATAACCCAGAGCTTCGATCTCGAACCATACGGACTCTCCGTCCTTACTCCCGCAAGACTTTACTACTACTAATGTTGACAACTTTAGTAAATTGAATATAAGGTGAGGAGCAGTTAAAAAGTATGTAAATTCAAGGAGCTTTTGTTGTCCCTTATTTATAAGAGATATTAATTGCTTAGTCATCAACATAGCTAGGATTAGTCATCATTTTTAGACCTATACACTATTTCTTGTAATGAAGACACGTATAAGGTCTAGCAATGGTAGACCCTTAACATGGCCAAATCCATGCATGCATTTTAACCTTAATATTTCGTATATAATGTGCATGCAAATTATGGCTCCAATATTGCTATTATATTATTTATTTACTAGAAAATAAATAACTAGTAGACATGCATGTTTTCATGCATGCATACGTATATATGTATGTAAATAATATACATGAATTATATATTAATGACATTACGCATGCATGCATAATCTTTTTTTCTTTTTCTTTTTTAATCTTAATTGTTATATTTGAAGATTTATTCGAAATTAATATGAAAAAAATATCGGATATTACAGGAGGCTTAGGCAGACCCCCAACCTGTATATAAATGATAATAACGCTCAATGTTGGGTCAGGGATTAACCGAGAAAAGGATTAATCCGAAGCCTCATACAAGTAAACAAGAACCTATCTATTACCGCTCCAAAGGGATGACTAGTGACTGCACCAAGCAGGAAAAGAGAACAACCAAAAAAACCTGAACATGATACATCGAGAGATCCAAAAGTGATCAACTCGAGAAGCTAACAAAACATCACCTATTAACAATAATAAAACCGAGAAACCAAACATGATCTAAGTATATCTGAATCTGAAGTTGGGATAACCCAACTGATCCATCCGAACTAAGCCCTGGAAGGTTCGGGGAGCACTTGATGTATCAAAAAAAATTCATGGAACCAGTCTGAGAGCCCTAGCGAGCCATGAAGTCCGCCGGTCAGTTCCCTTCTCTATGGATGTGAGAGAAAACGAACTTGGATACCACGTAATCGCACACAAATCTGAGCCACAATATGACGAACGTCGGCTGCCCCTCGTTTCCCGGATGAAAACAAGGCAACAATAGATGATGCGTCCAACTCAACCCAGATGTGTGAAGAATAAGTAGTTGCTAATTCCAGTCCATGAAGAAGAGCCCAAAGCTCTGCCTCAAAGCTAGAATTAGCCTCCACCGGATAACAGAATGCTTGAATCAAAAAAGCCTCATGATCCCGAATTAAGCCTTCTCTAGACGCCCTTTGAGCTTCAGCATCAAAGGACCCATCCGTGTTGAGCTTAACCCATGGAGCATCTGGGGGAATCCACCTGACCATATGAGAACGCAGAGGCCTGTGAACCTGAACTGAGCTCGACGTGAAGTCCACATTCGATTTACAACCCTCCCAGTACGAGGGGGTAAGCAAACCCGCAGCAACCAGGGTACGGTGACGTCGAATAACCTGAGAAATCACATGAAAACTCTGAAAAGGGATATCACAGTGTTTGTGATCATTCCTTTCCAACCAGATAAACCAAAGGATTAAACAAGGAACCAGAAAAGATAAATGCATACAAGACGAACGTAAAAAATGCTGCCTCCATCTAACTATACTACGTGCAATATCTGTGTAAAGGTGAGAGTGTGAACGTGCAAGGAACCACATATCAAAATAGGCCCAAATCTCCCTAGCAGGCTCACTCGACACAAAAACATGCAAAATAGTTTCAACCTGAGGAGACACACAACAAAGACACCTAGACGCAAGAGATATTCCTTGAGAATATAGCAATATAAAAAAATTTATGCGAAGAAATACTATTTTTACTAAAATAACGAAACGTCAACTTATGGATTTGAAGCGAATCCAAATATTCTTCAAAATTTCTAAAGGTGTTAAAAAAAAAACATATAAGATTATATGAGTAAAACTATTTATATAGTGAAAAAAAATATAATTTGAAATAAAAGAATATAAACTTAATACCTTTACTTCTGTAATAATTTAATTGAGAGTTATCGGTAAATCATATTTAAATGTACATATGTTCCCTTAACCACCGTAGACACTCTTAATGTGCACACCACTATGTGACAGTGATATTGTTACTTTTTTTTTAGATAGGCTAGCTGGCTAGGGTATATATTTTTTAGATATTTTATTTATAATATGTATTATCATCTGTATACACATTAAAAATGTCCAGGGTAGGTAGGGAAACATTCCTATTTAAATATGTTAATATCTTTTGATACTTCGTAATTATATATATTACCGTGCATCGCACGGGTGCATAGTCTATTACATAAATAATATTGGACATTGTCTCTCGCCAACTACGCGTAATTTTTTTTATTATTTGCATAGGGTTTTCCCTTTTGAAATAGCCCTCTAGAAAGTTGTAAATTTCATCCTTATTTCCACATGCATATAATAAGAAGCAAGTTGTATAGTGTTATTAGTGTGTGTGGGTTAGACCCTTAGTAAGGGTTATGTTTCGGGATAAAAGTTCTGAATTTGAATTTTTTGTGATAAATTATTTAAGAATTTTGTGGTTAAAGCAATGTTTTAAAAACCGAACCGGAGGTCGAACCGGTGAGTCCTTCGGGTCATGGTTGAACCGGTTGAACCATGGTTGAACCGTTTACTAATAAATTAGTAAAATAATTATATATTATATTATAAATATCAAAATACCAATACATTTATAACATTTATAATTTAGATATCGATATAATTAATAACAAGTAGTATATATTATAATATAAATATAAATATCATTAAATGTATTTGGGTGTAATATACTATTATTTGTACAATTGAAGTATATTGTAACATTATAACATTTTATATATTTAATAAGTATAAATTATAGTATAATATAAATACAAATATATATTTAGATATAATATGCAACAAATTTGTAGCATTATACAATTTACTATTATAAAATTTTATATATTTAAGGAAAATATACACAGAAATAATTGACAATAATTAAATTATACTAGAACAACTATTATTTTAATAAAAGTCGTGTAATATAGCAACTATATATGCAGCCAAGGTGGTTTGGCCCTTTGACTCATGCAAGAGGTGCAGAGGTTGAATCCTACATAGAGCATTTTCTGTTTTCTTTTAATTTAACTCTATTTTATGATATTAAAAAGCTTAAAATAGTATTATAAATTAAAAAAAAATAATAAATTTTAGAAATTTCAAAAACCGGCCGGTTATGCAGAAACCGGTCCGGTTCCCGGTTCAACCCGGTTCAACCCGGTTCTGGGCGGTTTTGGCGGTTTGATGGCGGTTTTTCAAGACCGCCGGTTTTAGGGTCCAAACCGGACCGGTCCAGGTCCGGTTCCCGGTCGAACCGGTCGAACCGGCCGGTCCGGTCCGGTTTTTAAAACATTGGGTTAAAGTTTCAAAAAGTAAAAGGAGCAAGCCCCGAGTTTGAGTTGCTCTTATTTTTGTTTTTCACCATACAAACTCAAAAAGATATGGATAAGGACTCGAATTCAGAAGTTAAGTTCCAAAATCTATCTTCCCGATCATTACATCAAAGCATACTCCATTTTTTTTCCTTTTCTTTTCTTTTTCTTCTTTTTTAAAAAGAGCATCAATAAACTATTGTTGCCTATTGGTTGAGTCTAAGGAATACCCATTTTTCTTTTTAGCAATATTTTACAGTGGATAAAGTTGTAGCAAAGCATAATTTGTCATTTATAAAAAATGAATTAATGTATAAAACGGACAACAAATGAAAAATAAATTACTTTTGTGAGACGGAGGTAGTAATACGTATTGACAAAAGAATGCGGCTTAAAGAGAGAACACAAATAATTGAACCCCCTTTTCTCCGCCTAACCATGGAAAAGATGAAACTAGGATTATTTTATTTCATTTCTCAATGAAAACACAACTCCACTCACTGTAACAAATTCATTTTTTTTTTTTTTTTCCCTTATTCCACCAACTAAAAGTAACGATACTATACTTTTTGAGCCGAAACTAAAATTTACACTGAAATTAAACTATACGTTAGTTCAGACACATTATTGATTCCCAAATTCAAATACAGAGAAAACTGAACGGCAACCCTCTCGATCGAGCCACTCTCGGGTAAGGTCAGATTCTTCGATTTCAGTCTAACCTACCGATGATTTTTTACTCTACTTTATTTTTGATTATATATCTTGTTTGTTCGAATTCGGAGAAGTTCAAGAAAAGCAGAATCAAAATATGAAAATGATTATTTTGGTCGGTATTCAAGTGCCGTTTTTATGCGAGCAAGGGTTTGAGTGTCATAAGTTTTGAGCAATAACTGTTCGATGAAATGCTTGTTAGAATGTCTACGCATTGTTTGTTCCATGAGTTAGTGATTACGCCTTGCAAACCCACTCTTGATAAGCTATATTCTTTGGCCTCTATACTTACGGGCATAAGTACTCTACGAAGAAAATAATTTCATGTCATTATTGGAATATCATAATTTGTTAGAGTTGTTTACTATCAAGCTTTTAAGAAGATTGAACTGAAAATTTTTAATTGATCTAAAATGAACTACTTTCTCCCCATACACAGAGGAAAAGAAATGGAAGGAGATGCTGCTGCAGCCATACTTAAAGTCCTAATTCAAAACCTGATCGGCAATCGAAGAAAGAGGTCTCGCTAATCCGAGGTCTTAACAAAGATGTTGCAAAGCTAACTGGGAGTTTGGATACCATCCAGAAGTTCTTGACTGATGCAGAGATGCGTGCTGTGCCTGGCGAAGCTGTGAAAAGCTGGCTGAAGAAGCTCGAAAATGTGGTGTTGGATGCTGACAATGTTTTGGATGAATTCAACTATCATGCTCTCTCCAAAAAAATTATGACCATTAAACCCATGAAGGAAAAGGTACAATCATACTCTTTCAATCATATTGCTTATCGGCGAAGAATTGCTCTTAGAATTAAAGATATCAATAAGAATTTGGACTCTATCAACCGATCTCGGCCTCATTGGGAGGCTTGTCGGTGTGCCCAGTTTGCTTTATTCTGGTTCTGAAACTGACTCGCTCACCGCTGATCCAATCTTTATTGGAAGAGATGGTGCGGTGTCAGAAATTGTTGAAATGCTTACGAGTCAAGTCATAAGACTCATAACAGATCAGCATGTGATTTCCATCTTTCCCATTATCGGAATGGGTGGATTGGGGAAGACAACGTTGATAAGAAAGGCATTCAACCATCAAAAGATGAAGACTCAATTTTGATCTCATATTTGGGTGCATGTTTCGCAAAATTTTGATCCAATCACTCTTTTCAAAAAAATCCTCAAGGAGCTGAATTCTAATCAGGTGGAGAGTAGGCAAGATATCCTGAAAAATGTTCAACAAGCTCTCAAAGATAGGACTTATCTTCTTGTTCTTGATGATGTTTGGAATCAAGATCTTCTTAAATGGGAAGATTTTATCAATTCGTTGATTGGAGTTACTTCTAGCAGGGGAAATGCCATAGTTATTACCACTAGAAATATGGAGGTGGCTTCGGTTGTAAATCCACACTATAAGTATCAGTTAAAAGGATTATCGGAGGAAGATTGTTGGTCAATTATCAAAGCCAAAACCTTCAAAAAAGAAAATGTTCCCTCAGAATTTGAGACCATTGGGAAAAATATTGCAAGAAGATGTCGAGGTTTGCCATTAGCTGCCAATGTAGTTGGGGGAATTCTGCAGAGTAAGACTGAAGAAAAATGGCTCTCAATTGAGAAAAAATGGCTTTCAAATGATGAAGGAGATAATATCAGAAAAATATTGATATTGAGCTTTGATAATTTGTCTCCACCATCACTTAAGAAGTGCTTTGCGTACTGCTCAATGTTTCCTAAAGGTTTTGAAATCATGAAGCAGAACCTGATCGAGTATTGGATGGCAGAAGGATTTCTTCAAGGTGATGGAAGCAATGAAATGGAGTCTATGGGTGACAAATTTATCAACATTCTACTACAGAACTCCTTACTGCAAATTTCATCTAGAGATGATTACGGAAATGTTAGCAGTTGTGTGATGCATGATCTTGTACATGATTTAGCTTGTTCTGTTTTAGGTTCTTCTATAATGCAGATGGCATCAGCCGTGTTCGATACATGATTCACGGAAGCTATTGTTTCAGAGATAAACCAAGTCCTGTCCCAAAAGAAGTGGCAAAGTATTTGCTAACATTGTTGTTCCATGGTGAAATTTCTTGTAACACGTTCTCAAACTTCAAATGTCTGCATGTTTTAGTTCTTGATACTTACGATGCTAAGGAGTTGCCAAGTTCAATTAGGAGATTGATACATTTGAGACAACTTGATATTTCTAGTACTAGAATTGAATATTTGCCAGACTGGATTGGTGAACTATACCACTTGCAAACGTTGAGAGCGCAGAGATATTGTTTGACGAAATTGCCGACTACAATCAAGTACTCCCTCCGTCCCGCGAAAGACGTTACCTTTCTTTTTGTCAATTTCTGACACGTTTTTTCACGCTTCTTGATGATGCGTTACAATAGATTTTTGAAGAATTTTTTCTTTTACGGGATACTATGATAGTTGTATTATCCCGCAAAAGAAAAAATTCTTCAAAAATCTATTTTAAAACACTTCATCAAGAAGCGTGGAAAAACGTGCCAGAAATTGACAAAAAGAAAGGTAACGTCTTTCGCGGGACGGAGGGAGTACTTGGTTAATTTAAGACATATTTATATTCACTCCAAAGTAGATTTGCCTGTTGAGATTGGGAGATTAACTTCTCTCCAAACGCTATCACATTTTAGAGTGGGTGACAAGAATGGTTGCAAAATCGAAGAGCTCGGGTGTTTGAATAATCTCATAGGAGAACTGGAAGTCAGTAACCTTGAAAGGGTACATGGCAAGGAAGAGGCTAACAAAGCAAATCTATTCAAAAAGTCAAAACTATTGAAGTTGTGCTTGAGATGGGATATAAATGGAGATAATGAAACTAATTATGAGGATGTGTTGGAAGGCCTTCAACCTCACTCACATTAGTCACATCTAAGGAAGTTAGTTGTTTTTGGATTCAAGGGCAGAAGATTTCCATTATGGACTCTGACGATGGCAGTTAAAAATGTGCTTCCAGGCTCTTGGGCTGGACTCGATAAGTTAATGTCTCTCTCACTCGTAGAGTGCTCTGAGTGTGAAGAAATCCCAATGCTGGGGCACTTACCCAATCTCAAGTCTCTTCAGTTGAAAGGACTTAGCAATGTGAAGTGCATAAATCCTTCATTCTATGGATTGGTGAACAAGGACACGCCGCGCGCATTGTTTTTCCAGCGCTAGAAAGGCTCAAATTGCATATGATGCCTACGCTGGAAGAGTGGGCAGAAGTAGAATCTGTGGGGGCGGATGAAGTTAAGGTGTTTCCATACCTCCAACATTTGGAGATCAATGAATGTGAGAAATTGATGGGTGCTCCAAGTCATTTCTCATCATGCCTGAAACATTTGAAACTTAGGAGGATTAGTTTCAACATGCCTTTGACAAACATATTTCGTTTCAGATTGAATTTGCTCACAAATATTTGTCTAGCAGAATTAGCTGAACTGGAATGTCTCCCTTGTTGGTTATTCTATAACAATCCGAATATCACGGAGTTGGAGATAAAGAAGTGCCCAAAGTTGAGAGAGTTGCCAGAAGGTCTATGCACCCTCAAGTCTTTGGAGATTATAATTATAGAGGATTGTCCGAGTCTTGAACAAATCGCAGATAGTGGCAGAGAACAATCACAAGAAAGCTTCACATCACTTTGCTATGTAAAAATTCACGAGTGTCATGCACTGGTGTATCTTCCATGTGAGATGGTAGGACCCTCGCTCAAGGAACTGTGTTTGGTGAATTTAAGGAGTCTAATGAATCTACCAATGGTAATTGACAACCTGGAAAAATCACCTCATCTAACAAAATTGAGAATCGTTGGTGTTCCAAAATTTATGGCCAGTTGTGTCGAAGTTTGGCCTTTGCAAAGCTTGCAACAGTTAGATATTGATGTTAGTAGCGGCGGATCAGGCTCAATGGAAACCGTGGATGGAATTTTGCAAGGATGTTGTCATTCACTTAATAAGTTAACTTTGAAAGGGATGGAAATTTGGGAATGTTTGCCGGATTCAATTCAACATCTAACTGCTCTTTCTTGGTTGACCCTAGAGAATTTTGGGGTGGAAGAGTTAACTGAATGGTTCGGGAACCTCTCGTCTCTGGAGAGGTTGTATTTGTTCAACTGCAAGAAGTTAAGGCGTCTAGCTTCTATCGATGCAATGCAGTCCCTCACAACATTACAACTCCTAATAATTAAAGGTTGTCCAGAATTACTCAATCAAAGCAACGCTGATTCTGAATGGCCCAAGATTTCTCATGTCCACTACATCACCATTGATGGCTCCAGAGTCCAGAACGATTCCCGGTGAGCATCCTTTTCACTTGTTTATGAACTAGGGTTGCTGCTTGTTCCCTGCCTGGAGAAACATATGAAGTTGTGTTTTTTGTGTATAATATCAGTTCAGTTGCTATTACTCTCAGTTGTAGTCTTTTCCTATGTATCAAATTATGTTGAGTTTGTTTGGAAAGTTGCACATTTACTTCAGTGACTCATATGTTTTCTCCATTAATATTTTTTCGTGGTTTATGCGCAGTTCATAGAGGCAAAGTAAATTTGTCTTTGAACTGCCTCTGAAGAGTTAAGGGGTGAAGAAAAGAAGATTAAAAGGGATCACTGTACATTTGGAGAGATTGATGCAGCTCGAAGTTTGTACACTGCTCAAACATTGTTTATCACATCCAAAATCAGGTAATAATCATGACATTACACTTCACTTTCTCCGTAAGTTTCTTTTCCTTTTGTTGGATATGATCGATTTTGTTTCCGGTTGCACTGCAGTATCTTCAGTTATACCATATGTGGTTTGGTCCTTCTTATGTTTGTAAATATCTATTATGATTCTGTGCTATGTTTTCATATAGCTTTTGAATGTATACAAACTACACAAATGATTTACTTGTCTGATCTCCGATTTCAAGGAGGCTGGTCGTCTGAGGAAGACATGCTCTTATGCCAGGTACATTCTTTCTCTTAGGTGATGATTAATGTATTAGGTGCTGCATTAAAAGGTAGAAATTTTGCAATTATGCTCGTGTCCGTGGATGTGGATTGAATTAAAATTTCGCTAGCTGCAATTTCAATATTACGATACTGGAAATTTGAGATTGTTATCGGAAAAGTAAATTTAGTTTAATGGTTATCTTATCACTACTACTACACTCTGTTTGAAGGTTTGCAGAATTTTATTCACTTGTCTATTTTTCGTGTGAAATACTCCTGAAATGTATGTCCTATCTGCAAGAAACAAAAAGGTCTCCATTGAGCTTCTTGCAAATACAAAATGGAAGAAAAATTTAGTCGGTTTGAGGAGATGACTAGTGCATCATCGTCTTATTTGGGGGTATGTTTTCCAGGATCGCCAAACCGTATCAGTTCAACATTACCTAGTAAGTTGTTATCCTTGTATACGACCCTCATCTATGTATGCTATGGCTTCTTTTGTTATCTGCCACTACTTGAACTCATCTCTTTGATACAGAGACTCCTTAATTTTGCCATTGTCTATGGATTCTCATTAACTGACATTATCTCATCTTCAATCCCATTTATGTCTTTCTAATGATAATTATTTTCTTTCTATATTTTCTTCGTAGATTTGAGAGAGCTCGATTTGATCGGAAATCTTTTAACTGAATGGTGTACATGCAGATTTGACAGAGCTCGGTTTTCTTGCACCTATCAGCAACAAAGATCCTAGAGATTAGATGTCTACGTTCCTCGGATATAATAACTTGTCCAGGATAAATGTTCGTAGACATCCTTTACTACAGATCTTTACTACTGAGCTTTTGTTACCTGATTATCAAGTATTTGTGATTTATGTGTGCTATTTATCCTCTTAATTTCCCTAGAAACGACCTTCTAACTTTGAGGAAATTATTTATGCTGGGAAGAGAGAAAGATTGGATAGGGAGGCTGTTTTGTTCCATGCCTCAAGGAACTTGTTGGGCAGTAATTTTGTCTTCGAATTAGCATTTTATAACTTATCAGACCAGTCCCCTTCCCCTTTATGGGTAATTATCACCGAAGGTTGGCTCATATATGCAGAAAATAACTATTTAAAAAAAACGAGACACTATTGGTACTTCTAGAAACACACTATATATTGGTACTTCTAGAACCACAATTGGAATCTCAATCGAGGTTCTATTGGTTCTATTAGTGTTAATAGTGACAATATCAAAAGAGACTGAAATTATAAGAAAAGGTTAAAAAAAAAAAAAAAGTTTTCTCAACAGAATATCCACAAAAACAAAACAGGATATATATTAAACTATCCTATTTTGAGTAGTGAAATCAATAGTAGCTTTGGTGAAAAAAAAAAAAAAAAACAATCATATTTAAGTTTGTTGGACCAAAATATCCTTATCTTTTTATCTTTTGCATTTTTCCTTCCTTTCATCTCCGAACGTATCTTCTCTCTCCGATATAAAACAGAAAAAACATTCATATTTCATGCTATTACAAGTTATATCACCTTTTGACGTGATTATTACTGTGTCATACTGTTGATTTACTCACCGTCTCAATTAAATGTAGCACTCTATATATTTTTATTGGGTTGTTTCATTATAATTATTCATACTCCCTATGTCTCATTTTAGGCTGTGATAATATTTTTCTGTACAAAATTTAAGTCGAGAGTGATATATAGTGGTGAATAAAGTAGCGTAAATGAATTTTAGTGAGTTAATATTTTATAATTTAAAGTAATATCGCTATATCAGTTAGACCGATGCAAATAGTTATTACCTTTAAATAAATGAGACAAAAAAATATTTTTATAGGGTAGAACAAAATAATGTTTACTTTTATCGTGAATTCCTAACTATATCTTCATATTCGACCCGTATGTATAACAACTCAGAAAAAAAAAAAAAAAAAAAAAAAAAAAAAAAAAAAAAAAAAAAAAAAAAAGTAACTTAATTCGAAACAAGAATGTCGTAGTATTTTCGAATTTATTTTCAGGTAAAGCTAAATGAGAGAAAAGGCAACCACCAGTTCTTAAATAATGAGCGATCCAATCTATATAGAGTCATGCATGACACATCTTATCCTTTTGAAAGGGTGCAAAGAACATGTCAGTATCGAGCCGTTTTATTGGGAAAGAGATATTTTTTTAGAATGGAAATTAAAATTAGAATAATGATACTGTGTTAAAATGAAAGATAGTGAGTTAGGGTGATGATAGGATTAAACTCCTATCAAGAAGAAGACGGACGCGAGGGCTGCCCCGTCGTACGCGTCGGAACAATAAAACGAACGAAAGAAAAGCGATAGGAAAATTAGGGTTTGTATTATGCATGAATAATAATACAACTCCAATCCTCTATTTATAATCTAAGGACCCTAGGGTTGATTCGACCTACGATTCGGGAAAGAATCAACAAGAAAACCCCAAAAGGAGCTTATAAGATTGCTCGACCCAAAAATAAAGCGTTGGGCTAGCCCAACGAATAGTTCTATTTAAACAAATAAAATTAACGATAAGGAATAAAATCTTCGTACTTCTTTTGGCCTCGAACCCGTCTCTTGGCACGGCCCGATCTTCCTTCCTCTTCCCTTTGATCTTCGACTTCGCCATTCGTCTCATAGGATACGAGCTCCGGCTCTTGATTCCTCCCCGACACGTCTTCAAATTGGTTTGTAGATACGATACTCATATCAACTCCCCCCTCGTTAGCGCAATCCTTGTCCTCAAGGATCAAAGACGAGAACCTCTTTGAAATGATGTTCATTGGCTCCCACGATGGAACTTGTCCTTCGTCATCTTCCCATTCAACAAGACCCTCTTCGATAGCCACTCCATGACGCCATACCCGACGTTGTTCCACCAACCTACGTGGACGAGAAAGGACCTTTCCACGGGGCGAACAACGACGGAAACTCAGCCGAACCGACATCCACTCCTTCCACAAAAGGCCATAGTAAGCTAACATGAAAAACATTATGAATTTTACTACCTTCGGGTAATTCCAAACGATAGGCCACGGCTCCGACTCGCTCCATAATTTGAAACGGCCCATAAAAACGACGTGCTAACTTTTGAGACAATGGTTTGGCAACGGAATGTTGACGATATAATTGCAACTTCAGAAGTACCTTATCACCAACCTTGAATTCCACGTCGCGCCGGTGCTTGTTCGCATTGTTGCGCATGCTTTGTTGTGCCCTCTCTAAATTCTTTCGCAACCAAACAAGGAGCTCACCGCGTTGCCGAATGACATCAGCCATCGTACGAGGAAAAGTCGTGTTGGTCCCGGGAAAGAGTAATTGGTGTATGGGGGGGGGGGGGGGGGGGGGGGGGAATACACCAATAACCAACCGTTTTTTACTTTTATAAAATCAGGTCGATCAAAGGTCGATTGTCAAGGTCGATCCTTATCAGAGACAGGTTGATCTATCAAACTCGTTTGGGAACAAACTTGATTTATCAAACTGTGCTTATGCGGAAGTTGGTGGAGGTTGATTTACTCTTTGAAAAATCTTAAGGCTAAAAATAGATAGCAGGTTGATGCGTGATATGCAGGTTGATGCTCGTCAGTTTGATAGTAAAATGAAAGGGGGATAAATAAAGAGAGAGAGAGAGAGACACAGCGATATAGCGTGGTTCGGAGAAACCCTCCTACGTCCACGTCAGGTCGACTCGACCTGAGAATCCCTTTACCTTTGGATTCAACCTCTCTCTTATTTATACTGACTGAGTATCAGTTCTAGATACACTCTAACCTGAAAATATCTAGACATGAGTTTTGGGTCGTGACCCTTACAACCTTTCGTACAGAAAATGTACAAACAACCTTTCGCTAATTACAGAGCTTGACTAAACTCTACAATGGCGAAGAACACAAACAAACTTTCTAACTTCGAACTAGTCGGAGAAGAAGTTGTTGAACCAACGACAAGCAGCAGTGAACGCTTCGTCGTTGTGGTGTTTATCGGAATCGGAAACCTCTCTTCGTCAAGTGTTTGGGAAACTAATCGGATTTCGAACACTTGAATGGATATGAACTTGAGAGAGATTTTGGGCAGAGATTTGGCGTTGACAGCTTTGAGTTTCCCGTGCTTGAATCCGATAATGGCTGAAGTATTTATAGGCAGTTTTGAAAAACTAGCCGTTGGAGTCAGGCTGACGTGGCACTAGCCGTTGGAGGCTGACTCACTTCTAGCCGTTGGGAAGATTCGTCCTTGCTGGCACACTACGTGGCAAGGATCAGGTCGTGTTGCTCCATGAAGACGGAGCATCGACCTTGATATTGAAATCCAGCTCTTGAAATCTTCTAAGGCAATGCAGGCTGGAAGCTTGGGAAGGGAGGTCGATAGACAGCTTGATGATCCAGCTCGATCCATATGAGGCAGGCCGTATAAACGACCTTTCTCTTACAGGGTGGATCAAACTTGATTCTAGACTTTATAGAGCATCGACCTGCACTAACAGATAGCAGGTCGATCTATCGGCCTTAACCCTAAACAAATAAAATGCCTAAGTGTGGTTTCGAAAAACATCATCAAAATCAAACTGCAAGGGGTTCCCAACAATTTCCCCCTTTTTGATGATGTCGAAACCATACACTTTACAAATAATTCCTAAGATTTTAAAACAATGAAAGATCGATTAACCATTAAGGTTGATAAGGAATTATATGAAAGGCAGATAATAACATAATTAAAATAAAGCAGTAAAGGCAGATGCCCGGACAAAGAGATATTGTCGTCAGGTCGAAAGATGATTTTTGCTTCATTAAGCTCGATAGCGAAATACATTGAGAATTTACAAGACAGGCTGAGAGCATAAATGAATAACAAAAACAACAAAATCATCTAACTACATCTGCTGCAGCTGGGCACGGGCTGCTATGCGCTCTTCCTGGATCTGCACCCTCGACTTCGACTTCATACTTGCGTAAATTCCATCCCTGATTCGGCAATAGTCGGGATCGGAATTTGACACATTGACGTTCAGGCCGATGGCGGTCAGTGCGATGTATTGGTCGATTCGAGAGTAATCCAAGTACCCCGAATTACCAAGAAGCAAGGGCGTAAAATATTGCTTTACTGGAGCCCTTAACATCGCACCGGCCTCTGCAGCCTTCTTCCGCAGTTCACCAATGAAGTCTTGGTGGGGGAATTTGAGCATGTAGGCTGCATAGGCGTCGTCATCGTCTTCAGGAAGGGAGGGGTCATGGATCCAGTAGTGGAGGAGGATGAAGCAACTGTTGAGCTCCCGCAGCAGGGCGTTCTGGCGTTCATCAAGCCACGCCACGGCCTGTTGCTGTACTCCAGCCTCCAAAATCAGGGCGGAGGCGGACTGGCTGATCCAATCCATCTCCTTCTTCTTCCTTGCCTCATCAACCCGACGCTTAGCAATGAAGCGCTTCTGCTCGACAGGGTCCACGGTCTGCTCCGGGGTCGCTCCGGCTAAAGTCATAGCAGTTATTAGCTCGGCCTCTTTAGCCAATCGAGCTTTGGCGGCGGCGGCCTCGGCAGCAGCGGCAACAGCTATAGGATCGGCCTGAGAGGCAACGGCCTTGGAGGAGGCGGCCTGAGAAGCGGGCTTCTTTTGAGGCGGAGGCGGAGGAGGAGGGGGAGGAGCCAAGGAGGATGAAGAGGTTTTAGATTTGCTAGACCTCTTCCTCTTGGCGGCGGCGGCGGCTCTTTCTTCTTCCCCCTTTTCGACATCATCAGAAAGGGCTCTGATGAGGGAAAGAAGTGTCGCGTCCTCCTCCTGCAGCTTGGTCACGGCATCCCTCAACTCTTGTTGGCCATTGAGAAGGGAGGAGAGGGTGTCGTGAATGGCGTTGACTTGGTCATTGGAGGCCGATGCCGAGTTCGAGATTGATGCAGTCAGGTCGGTCACACGCTGATCGACCTTGGCAACGTCCTCCTTGACTTCCCCGATCTCTTCCAGGGACGCCATTCGGTTAGCAACAAGCTGGGCCGGCAGGAGCTTGTCAGTGTATTCTTTCAACAGATTGACAGCAAAGTCTGTGACACGCTCCCTGGCAGCTTCATCGGCCTGGGTCTTGGCATCGTTCAATATATCGACCCGGGCCTCTGCTACGGCCTGCTTGATTTGGTCAGGAAGGCTGATGACGAGAGACTCGAGCTTGGCAGATATGGAATTGAGCTCGACCTCCACGTCAACCTTCGAATGCTGAGGAGACGGAGCAGCAGCATCAAGAGCTTGATCACCACCCTCATTCCTGGATGGCGATTGCTCTGGAGTTCGAATCACATCGAACTCGTCTCCTTGAAGAGCAGCAGAGTTGAAGAGGGCACGGGCATTGGTGTAGAGGGGGCGAAGGTCGATACCCAAAATTTTGGCCTCGACCTTCATGCGCCGCAGCACGAGAGATTGGAAGTTTGCGGCTGCATCCTCCACATTATAGAAGTTGAATTCACCCTCCAACTCCAGTTCCTCGACCTTCAGGTCGTCGAGGGAGACGACCTGCAGCAATGAGTCGAAGACGTAGTAGTAGCTCGACTTACACACCAGGTAAAACTGGAGGCGAGCGGCGAGGTCGAGGGACTTGGGGAGTTGATCAATCCCCGGCATCAGGTCGATGACCTTCAGCCTGGCTTCGGCCTTCATCGAAGCAATCAAGGCTTGAGCAGTAGACACGGGTTGCTCAGAGATCTGTTGAATTGGCAAGAATGTGTCTTGGAGTTCCTCCTCTCCAGTGAGATCCTGGATTTCCACCGATCCAACGCGAACGCGAGGAGGGGAGCGAGATGGAGAGGGCGAGGAACCGGCAACGACCTACTGAGAAGATGCAGGGCGATGCTGCGAGGCGGTCGGCTCGATCGCGGTACGGACTGGAGATGGAGTCCGTTCCGGGGAAGATGAGGGCGAGGGCGAAGGCGTGGACGGCCTGACAGAAATAGGCTCCACGGCCACGGGCTCCATCGGAAGCACGTGGTGCATCGGCCTGGTCGGATGGGGAGCAGTTGACTTTGATTTCTTTGGGGGAGGAGTCTTTTTGGCAGGGCGAGGAGGCACTGGCACATCATCGGCCTTCCTCTTCTTCTGGACAGGGCGAGCTGGCACCCTCCACCCAATCTTGGACTGACCAGTCCGATTGAGATGCTCCCTCACGTGGTCTGACGACCCGTAGTAATTCTGAGGTGCGACCCCAATCGCCATCTCCAACTGATGGAGATCTTTGGGAATGAAGTTGTGGGGGAAGTCCTCCGCGTCCGACCATTTCCTTTGCTTGAAGAAGGAAATAATTATGCTGGTCGCCTTCGTCCCGAGACGAAGCGGCCTCTTGTCCATGTGGAGGCGCACTCCCACCACGGCCTCTCCGTCCATCTCGCACTCGATCTGCCTGGCCTCCTCCCAGAGCAGGGAGACCATCAGCTTGGCCCAGCTGATAGGCAGGTTGAGTATCACGGCCGTCATTATTTGGAACTTGAAGGGCGTGACCTGGTCGTGATTTCCAACGTGCCCTAGAAAGCACCGTTGGATGAAGTCCATAAGCAGCCTGTACTTAGGACGCAGCTCGGTCCTCTTGAACGACCTTTCCAAGTACGGCCCTGGTTCAATAAGGACCCGGTCGATCACGGACTGCAGTTGTTCCTTCTTGATGTCGGAGAGTTGCATTTCTCCGCCATCCCCAATGCCGAAAGCGGCCTTGACGGCATCAAGGACGTTGATGTGATGAACGGCCTTCTGTGTCCCGAGGGAGATAGTGTGGGATGAGATGGAATCGCCCTTATTCCAATTGTAGAAGAAGGCAGACACTATTTTGGGGAGGAACTTCGCCGGTCTGGTTGAGATAATCTGGTGGAAGGGAAAACACGTCTCCACCAGCGCGAACATGGAGTCCAGATCGCGGAAACCGAAGTTATTACGAACCATATACGGTTCGTATTTGATGTGCGATTCCAGATACGCAGAGATCTCGTCCCAGTGCATCTCCGGCTTGTCGGAAGTTGATGTTTGTGCCATTGGATGCTGGTTTTCTGCAATAAGATAGATGGATTAGTAATCAAACACTCTTGATGAAAGATGAAAGTAAAGATATCAATGAGGCACAAACCACGGTGAAGGTTTTTGTGCAACGAGTGAAAAGCAGTAACCAGCAGTTGAATAAAAGAACACGACGGCGGCGGATGATTTTTGCAGAGAGAAAATTAGGTTTTTACGAGGAAGATGATGAGAGTAAGTAACATTTTGAAAACCGAAAAACTGCATGCCATATATATATAGATATTTCGAACGGTTGTGATTGTTCAAATTTGAAAAGGTTAAAGTTTTCAAATTACACCACGTCCGCACGATTAAAGCGCGTGGAATGTGAAACGGTTCACATCCGCGCGTGGGTTAAAGGAAACGTGCGAAATATGGTGCTTTTTCAGAAAAATAGCAGGGAATTAAATGCAACATTGGTCAATGTGTCAATATATGACACTTGACTAGATGTGTTACAAAAATGGTAATCATTACTCCCTTTTTCCTTATTTTCTGTAAATTATCAGACCCTTAAATAATGTAACACATTGAGAAATAAATATCAATAATAAATGAAGAATTCAATGCGTATTAAAGAAGTTATAAGACAAAAGGGAGATACTGCCCTTTTGATTCTTCCGTCATTAATGCGGGTAGCATTAAGGTTGATATCGGTCTGATGCTATCGGCCTTGTGGCAGAGAACGGCCTGTCGAAATTAACGACCTGAGGGAAGACATCGGCCTGGCGAAATAAACGCCCTGGAGACAAACATCAGCTTTTGTTCCCCCTCAAATGATGGATCACTCGTTTAAGAGTTCCCCCTTAATTTGAGGAACACAGGTCGATTTTGCTGATTTTAACGTCGGCCTGAAGATAGAGAAACGGCCTGTTGATAGGCACGGCCTGTTCATTTGGAAACGACATGCCAGCTTGTGAACAGCCTGTTAGAGTAACGGCCCGTTGAGTCACGATCGTCCTGTTGATTAGCTGACAGCCTGTTCCCCTTAGTATCGGCCTGTCTAATTAGAAACGGCCTGTTGAGATGAAACCGGCCTGCGTAGACTATGAACGGCCTGCTTGTTGGTCCCGATTGTTGGTCCCGAACAAGTTTTTGAAAAAGGTGACAGACTGTTTAGAAGATGACGGCCTGTAGGCTTACGATCGGCCTGATGACTCAACATTCAATAACCCTAGCTTTCCACATAGCATTTTGAATCTTTCTTCAGCTAGGGGTTTGGTTAGGATATCAGCTCGTTGAATGTCAGTGTGTATCTTCTCAATAACCACATTCTTCTTTTCCACGTGATCACGAATAAAGTGATGTCGAATATCCACGTGCTTGCATCTTGAATGAAGAACTGGGTTTTGAGTAATGGCGATGGCACTCGAGCTGTCGCAGAATATTGGCACTTCACTGACTTCAACTTCATAATCATTGAGTTGTTGTTTGATCCACAAGATTTGTGCACAACAACTTCCTGCGGCCATGTACTCGGCCTCTGTGGTGGAGGTGGCTACTGAAGTTTGTTTCTTTGAAAACCATGATATCAGCTTGTTTCCGAGAAAATGGCAAGTACCCGAGGTAGATTTCCTATCGAGCTTGCACCCTGCATGATCTGAATCTGAATAACCTGTAAGCTGCAAATTATCATCACAAGGATACCAAAGACCTAGATTTGTGGTTCCTTTGATGTATCGAAGAATTTTCTTTGCTGCTTCCAAGTGTGATTCCTTCGGATTAGCTTGATATCTAGCACACACTCCAACTGCAAAAGTGATATCAGGTCGACTAGCAGTTAGATAAAGTAATGAACCAATTATACCCCTGTACTGAGTTATGTTGGCAGGTTTTCCTTCGGGATCCGGGTCGATCTTCCCACCAGAGAGCATCGGTATTTTGACGGGCTTGCTGTCTTTGACACCAAACTTATCTACCAGCTCGTGAGCGTACTTTGTTTGGCTAATGAAGATTCTTTCATCGGACTGCTTGACCTGCAACCCTAGAAAGAAATTCATTTCCCCCATCATAGACATTTTATATTTTTCTGTCATGAGGTTACCAAATTTTTCGCATAAAATGGGAGATTTTGATCCAAAAATAATGTCATCAGCATAAATTTGTACTAAAAGGATATGTTCATTCACTTTGATAGTGAATAGCGTTTTGTCGACTGAACCACGCTTGAATCCAGATTCGATGAGAAAGGATGATAGCGTCTCATACCAAGCTCGAGGAGCTTGCTTAAGTCCGTATACGGCCTTGTGCAGTTTGTAGACTTTGCTCGAATCACCCTCCTCGAATCCTGGAGGCTGTTCCACATAGACTTCTTCTTCGAGAACGCCATTGAGGAACGCACTCTTTACATCCATCTGGTAGACTTTGAATCGTTGATGAGCGGCATAAGCTAGAAACAGCCTTATAGCTTCTAATCTTGCAACGGGGGAAAACGTCTCATCATAATCGATTCCTTCTTGTTGGCAGTAACCCTTTGCTACCAATCGGGCTTTATTTCTGACAACTTCTCCAGATTCATCTATCTTGTTTTTGTAAACCCATTTGACTCCAATGACGCCCTGATGATAAGGACGATCAACTAGAGACCATACTTCATTTCTCTTGAATTCATTGAGTTCTTCTTGCATGGCTTGAATCCAGTCAGCATCATGAAGAGCTTCAATGGCATCTTTGGGTTCAATTCGAGAGAGATAGCAGCTTAGTAGTGCGCTTTCACCAATCGTCCTTCTTGTTCGCACTCCTTGGTTTGGGTTCCCAACAATGAGTTCTTTTGGATGAGCATCGATCCAACGTCTGCGTCGAGCTCTTTCTTCATTTGAAATGATTGGATCGGGCTCATTAATGGGTTTGTCAAACTCCGGATGAGTTGAAGGTTGATTAGTGGGCACATGCTGTTGCTCGGGCTGTTGATCAGGCTGTTGTTCGGCCTGGATGTTGAGCTGCTCCATTGTGCTATCGAGCTGCTCGATTTGGGATGTAAGGTCGTGAACAGCATCAGTCTGGGGGACTGAGGGAGGGGGATCAGCCTGGTTAGGTCCGACTGATGTATTACAGCTCGAAGTATGAACATTACTTGCATCACTTCCCCCTTGCTGTGTGACCTTTGGATCAGATGGATCCTCTTCCTCCAAATCATTCGGAGTCCACACTAGCAGGTCGTCAATGGGGGAGTTAGACGGCCTGTTAGCAGCGGACTGATCTGAACCTGTACTTAACTCTCTGTACAGACAAGTAGATTCATTAAACACAACATGAGGTGTTACCTCCACAACTAGGGTTTTCTTATTAAAAACTCTATAAGCTTTGCTAACCTCCGAGTATCCTAAAAATACTCCTGGATCGGCCTTGCTATCAAAAGTTTTTAATTGAGATTTCTCATTGTTATGAATGTAACATGTTGGGAATTGTTAAGAACGAATATGTTAAGGGGGAACCTATAAGGGATATCTTAGTGTTTTGATTTGATCCCAAAACCCCGAAGCGTTCTGTTCCCAAGCGACCCATTTGATGTAGTTGATAAGTTAGAATTTTTCTAAGCCTACTCTGTTAGGATGGCTCTTTAATTTGCTTAGATTTTAGGCTTCAAATTTTCAAGTCAAGGCCACTCGCTTGAGTGTGTTTTTCGAAGCGAAGCAAGTCTAGCAAGCCGAAGTGAAGCGTGCCGAAGAATCGTGTAGCGAAGCAATCGCTACAGTAGATTCAAAGCGAGTCTGCCAAAGCGAAGCGAAGCGAGCGGTACAGTTCAAAGCCAAAGCGAAGCGAAGCGAGCGCTACAGTATAAAGTCAAAGCTAGTCAACTCTAGTCATCAGTTTCCAAAGCAGTCACTAAGGAACTTTATCTCCCGAAGCGGCTCACTACAGAATGACTACGAAGTGACTCAACTAAAGCAGACGCTACAACTTCAAAGCGAAGCGAGCCACTACCTACCAGAAAGCGACAGCGCAACTCCCGCCCATATTTTGAACTCCAGTCAACAGGAGATCGTAGCATTAATTACAAGATCTCCACGTGTCGATAGCGGAGTGGAGCGGAAGAGTTGACTGCCAGGCCGACAAAGGCGCCGCAACAGTACTGGCTCGCTCCAGTTACTGTTAACCTTGTAAGTTAGCCAATTTTGGCAAAATGCCAAAACTGGACGTCTGAAAAGGTGCCAGCCTGCGCAAGTACTGTCGAGAGGAGGAGGGACAAGGCCACCAACCAAGCAACGGATCTCGGCCATCTCTCCGCCTATAAATAGTGAAGGATGAAGACGAAGAGAAGTAGAACACTACTTGAGCATTCGAGCGCATACAGCAAACAAACACTCCCAAGCCTTCGAGCAAATCTTCGAGTCTTTGTTTTCAAGTGTTCTCCGAGTTTCCAGTTCATTGGAACTCGTCTTCACAACCTTCACACATAGAGTCTAAGCTCACTTCAAATATCCAAGCTTAGAAGAAGAACTCTAGCCAATCTTTGAATCTACTGTAAAGAGTTCTTCATAGTGTGTTTGTCAACCAAAAACCCTAAACCCAGTCTGTTAGGTTTTTGAGTGTTGTCGTTAGGTTGTTCCGATCCAAGGTCCTTCTTTCATTGATTGGAGAAGCCTCGATCATAGAGTTTAGATCCAAGCTTACACTTACATCGTTTGTGTAAAGCTCGGTCGAAGCTAGGCTGTAAGGAGAGCCCGTAATCTCCCTGTCTGTCCGACTGAAGCGAGTGAAGTTTCCAGTCTAGTTAGGTTTTTGGTGTGAACCCGGAATCACCCAGCGTTTGTCAGATCCAAGCGAGTGAAGCTCGATCTTGACCAGGCTTTTGAAGAGCCCGAAATCTTCAAGTTCTTGAGTGAAGAGAACGGTTGCCTTCGTGCAACAAAGTGGACGTAGGAGCGTTATCTCCGAACCACTATAATTCTCTGTGTCGTATCTCTCTAACCCTAAACTCTTACTTGTTTGATTATCCATTGCATACTGCATCTAAACAAACCTAACCTGGAAATTTTAAATACTTAGGAAAGATTTTTAGCTCACCAAATTCCGCATATACGAGTAAAGACTCCCTCTTGATCAAGTGCTCACTTTGGTCAAGCAGGCAAGCTACGTACTGTAGATCTAGCTTCAGCTAGGTCTTAAGTTTCAAGCGAGCTCTTTACTTGTCACTCTGAGTTAAGGGATTTGAAGTTGAAAAACTTCAAAATATGTATTCACCCCCCCCCCCCCCCTCCCTCTACGTATTTTCCTATTAACAAACCGGGACCAACAAGTGGTATCAGAGCAGCGGTTCTTTCGAGCCTCTGCTTTGCATACCTGAAGCGAGCCATCACTCGCTTCACGTTGTCTCACTGAACCGGATCCTATTTTCCTAAGTGCATCAAAACCTCACCCACGCATATTGCATTTACTGCTGATAGTTTGCTATGTCTACATACACTGCATCAAATCTTCCACAGTTCTCGATCGAAGGATACGAGATATGGAGTTTCCGAGTCGAGAGCTTCCTATGCTCAATCCACGACCGGATGTGGGAAGTCATTGAGGACGGACCAATCGAAATCAAGAAAGCCATATCTGTGAACGTCCCAGCTGCTGAAGGACGCGGAGCTCATGTTCGACAAACGTATGTTGAAAAGGATAAGGATGAGTATACTCCAAATGACTTCAAAGTCGCCAACCTCGACAAGATTGCACGCCACACGATGCAGAGCACCGTGTCGGACGCTTATCTACCAAGGATAAGGAAGTGCGCGACTGCAAAAGAAATGTGGGAAACCCTAGCCCTCATTCTCAAGGCACAGACAAAATCAAAGAAAACAAGCTCGCCGTACAAATGCGGGAGTTTGAAAGCCTGATAATGAAGCCAGGAGAATCCATCGATGCATTCGAGCTGAGAGTTACCAACATCACTGCAACTCTCAACTCACTTGGGAAGGAACTCACAGACAAGGAAGTGAATCTGAAGATAGTCCGAGCTCTCACAAGGAAGTGGCAGACTATGAAGGAGCTGTACCTAGCAACCAAGGATCTATCAAAGCTCACACCGGAGATTCTGTTCTCCGAACTCAAAGCTCATGAATTCGATCTGAATCGAATGAACCTCGACGAAGAGGATGAAGCGCCCACTACGTCAAAAGGAGTAACATTCAAAGCTGCTGAAGGGCCAAGCGAGCAATTGCTAGTGATTGGTGTCTAGATGTTAGGATTTTCATTATGTTTTTGTGTCTTTTTTCGTTGTGTTTTTGTGTCTTTTCGTGTGTCTTTGGCTATGATTTGGTTGTTTGGAGTTTTTGGTACTTGTAGGATAAAAAGAAGAAAACGAGAAGAAAGGTTGTTGAGCAATCATTGACCTCGAGTTCTAATCTCTCATGATTTTATTGAAGATTCATTTTGGATGTAATGAAAGCATTATATCGAAGAGGGGTTCGATAGGAGCACATAGGCGAAAACGGAGGTCAATTCGGAGTTCGAATGAGGAAGATACGGCCGAAACAAGAGAGTCGCGCGCGAACGTGCCAGTACCTGATCTGGACGACCGTCCAGATTTCCTTCACAATCTGGACGACCGGCCAAGTACTTATGTGCGTGTTTATCCAGTTTCTGATCTGGACGACCGTCCAAATTTCATTCAACATCTGGACGATCGTCCAGATGTCGGCGTCCAGCTGTGTTTCCTTATTTAACTAGGTTTTCTTCCTAGTATATATATTAGTGCCTTGGACGAATTTTAAAACATCTTGGACATCCTTTATCAGTTTTTAGCATTAGTTAGCTTTATTTTTCAGCACTAAAAATTCTCTAGATTAGATTTACTTTGTTCGGATCCGGATTCGTAGTTTGTTTAATTCAAGACTTCTTTATTTAATTCGCGTTCTTCGTCTTCGTTTATTTCTCGTAAGTTCTTTTATTGCTTTCGTTTATTTGCTTTAATTGCTTTGCTTTAGTTTTAGATTCGTTCTCTTAATTGCTTCGTTTAATTTGCTTAGTTTTAATTTCGTTCTTTCGATTTCTAGTTTAAAGTTTAGATTCGTTTTTCTAGTTTCGATTCTCTCGTTTTTCAAAGCTTTCATAGTTAGATTAATTAGCCTTTTAATTTCCAGATTTTATTCATCATGTCTAGAGTAGTTTATGCTTTCTTTATTGCTTTCTTTTCGATTCTTGCCTAGATAGATTAATCGTTTTTCTTTAGTTTAATTCTAGATTTATTTCCTCGTTCTTAGATTAGTTATTTGCTTTTATTTATTGCTTTATTTTATTTTCTTGCCTAGGATTTAAAAACCAAAACCCCAAATTCTTCTTTACTTGCTTTCTTAGTTTTAGGTTTACTACATAATTAATTGCCCTGTTAAGTTTTCCTTGAGATTTGATACTTAGGTTTTTACTTGCTAGTGCTACGATAGATTTCGTCTATTGCGAACACTTTTTAGTGAAACAAATTTTGGCGCCGTTGCCGGGGAAAAACTTTAGGCGATTTATTGTGTAGTATTTTTATTTGTTTTATTTTTATTTGTGTTTCTTCGATTTTCTTGTTTCTCCCACTCGGTGCGTTTAACCCGTTTGTTGAGTGTTGTTTATGCATGGTCGCCGAAGTCTTCAAAGGAGTTTAGCGCCCTACTTCGACAACATCCATCAAAGGAAAGCGATCTTAGCCGCGAAGGAGAAGGAGGAGATTGATTCACAAGACTTCTCTTTGGTCTTGTTATTTGCAGAGCCCGAAGCCATGGCAGCTAGAGTCGTTATGGGCGATTTTGCTCGGCCCACATTCACAGCCACCACTTCGGCGATTGTCCTGACGGAAGCGGTCAGGAATCATGAGCTTAAACCTCACCACATGGCGTTGCTCCCATCCTACCACGGGCTGCCCAACGAGGATGCATTGACGTTCATTCGAGAGTATTGCACGGTGGTGCAATCTTTCCCACTCTCGGGACTCACAGAGGACAACTTGAAGATGAAGTGCTTCCCGTTCACCCTCAAGGATCGAGCAAAGTCATGGTATTTGTCACTCCCGGCCAACTCTCTCACCACATGGAATGCGGTGTGTGAGAGGTTCATGCTCAAGTACTATCCGAACCGCAAGACTCAAGAGGTGCGGTCGAAGATTATGAATTTCTCCCAAGACAGCGATGAGCCGTTTCACGAAGCATGGGAGAGGTTCCAAGAGCTACTTCAACAATGCCCTCATCATCAAATGGCACCGGAGTTGCTTTGGCAATATTTCTACGACGCCCTCAACCAGACTTGTCAGTTCATGGTGGACAGTTCGGCCGGAGGCAACATAGCGGTCAAGATAGCTGACGAGTTGCAGACGATATTCGAGACGCTCACTGCGAGTTCTCAACAAAAATCAGCTAGGCCAAGGAAAGTGGAGGCGAGTGCAATCTCGATGAGCCCCGATTTGAAGAAGCAAATTGCCGACATGTATAGGGATCTCGAGAACTTGAAGATTAAGCAAAGTGCACCGGCCCCAAAGGAGGAAGAGAGGAAGCCCGACAAATGCGAGATTTGTGGAGAGTTGGGACACATCAAGGAGGTTTGCCAAAACATGGGAGCACCCACTTATGAAGGAGGAGCCGATGTATATGCTGCCCAATTGTACATGCCACCACCCCAAGGGCAAGGTACGAACCCGAATTTTCAATATCGTCGCCCCTCTCCATATAATAACCCCTACCCTCCTCAAAATCCCTACTACTCTCAACCTCCACCATATTATCCTCCTCCTCAATACCCTCCACATCCCTATTATCCACCACCTCCATATTACCCACCTCAACCTACTCCTACACCACCACCATCATACCCAAATTCTCGTCCTCAAGGACCTCCTCAAAAGCCTCCCGTCGATGAGGATCGTCTCCATGCACTTGATGCGAACATTAAGAGGCTCGAGTTGGCCATTGGCCAAATTTCTAGTTCCATGCACCTGATGCAACAACCGGGGCGAATTCCGAGCCAAGGGATTCAACCACAACAAGCCAACGAGGTGCAAGCCCCATATCCTCCATATGTTCCTCCCGTTCCACCTCACCAAGCTCATGCAATCACGGTGTTACAACGCAATGGAGTTCCGATGCCTCCTCAAGGGCCCATGGGAGATAGACGGGGCCCGAGCGCTCGATGGAACGGCCCGGGAACCCCGGCAACACCCTTCGGCCAAGTTCGTCCAGTAGCTGATCTGGACGGTCGGCCAGATTCTGGACGCTCGTCCAGAATGCCAAACTCGCCCGAGCATCCAGCACCCAATCTGGACGATCGGCCAAGTCACCCCGACTCTGGCCGATCGGCCAAAACCGACGAACAGCACACGGAGTCCGAGGATGATAAGAAGGATGTTCCCGTTCTCCACAAGACGCCCGATCCGTACGTTCCCCCTATTCCATTCCCGAGTAGAGTGAAGAACAAGAAGCAAATGCTCAACCCTTATATTCCACCTATTCGGAGTATCATGAAGAAGGAGACAAAGGACCCCAAGCCTATCAACTCATTTCCTAAACGAGGGGATCCGGGAGTTTTCGATTTGAGCATCATTTTAGATAGCGGAGAGACCGTTTCCGGATTGATGGACTTAGGAGCTGCGGCGAACTTGATGCCGTATTCTATTTTCGAGAAGATGAACTCAAGAGTCCTTCAAGCTACCGACATGCGCATTGAGCTAGCAGACGGCACCGTGAGCAGTCCTTTGGGAGTTGTGGAAGACGTCACTGTCCTTGTTGGTGGAATGCGAGTTGTTACCGACTTTGTAGTGCTTCACGAGGGCAAAGGAGCTAAGAGTGCAACCGGACATCTACTTTTATTGGGACGACCATTCATGGCCACTACTCGAGCTCGAATTGACGTAGGTACCGGCACATTGAGCATGGCCGGTGAAGGAGGGTCGGTAACATTTTCGGTATTTGGAAATTCACCTTCTATTCCTAGTTCCTCTCTTCATTTATGCTCTTATGTTAAGCTTGCTAACCCTCGTGTTGAGGAAAATGTTTGTGAGATTTCTAACAGGGTAGCAGCTCTTGAAGAATTCATTGAAGAAGAAGAGTCCATTGAAGATGACGAATTCTTTAGTTGTGTGGATGAAGAAGAGGACATTATCGAGGAATTTCTACAGAATTTGGAGGAGGATGATGTCGAGGAAGAGGACAGCTCGACGCATTCATCGAAAGAGGAAGTGATCATTAACTCTTTTCTTTCTAACCTCACCAATTGTGAAACATTTTTTCTTGCAGAGTTTAACTCGAAGATGTTTGAGGAGGAGTTCGAACTAAGTGTGGGGGAGTCGAGAGTTGATGATGACCAAGTTCTTGATCTTCGGGATTGTTCGAGGAAGAAGTGTGTGTATTTTGCAAAGAGCACCAACACGTCGCTTGGTGCCGCGGGCTTTGGTTGATCACATCATACGTCAAGCTAATGACGATAAACAAGCGCTTGGTGGGAGGCAACCCATGTAAAAAAATTTTAGGATTTTATTCTTTTTTAAGTATTTCTTGTTATTATTTGATTTTCGTGTTAGTTTTAGTGTTTTTGCAGGAATTGGCGTCGGGCAGTCAGCCTCTCATTTGGCCGATTGGCCAGATTCCTGGGGTAATTTGGACGATCGGCCAGAATCAGTTCCACCGGACCCGAATGATCCTCGTTTTTGGTCTCCTCTTGATCCTCGTTGGCAAGATCCGAGGTTCCAAGTTCCATTCAACTAATAGCCTTGTTTTTTTTATATTTGAGTCTTTTATTTCTTTTTCTTTGTTTTGTGCAATTTTACGCTTTGGTATTTTGTTTTGTTTTGTGTTTTGTTTTGTAGGTACTACTTGGAGTCTTTCGAGATTTTGAGTTATTGGTTGTCAACATGCGATAAGTTCCTTCTATCCCTTTCCTTTTTATTTTCTTGCAATGGGGACATTGCTTGATTTTAAGTGTGGGGGAGGGTCTTTGAACTTTTGGCATGAAGTTTTTGTGGTTTTGTTGTCTTGTTGATCGAGTCTAGTTGATCGAGTCCTCATGTTCCCTCACTTAGGAATTTGTTTGATTTTGAGCCCTATAAGCATGTAACTTAGGATCAATGTGAATGATTCAACGATGGAATCTTTAGTTGTTGGACTTGATTTGAGCATAAATTAGGTTGGTTTAATCTTGAGTTGTTGTTGATTATGATTCGATGAGTTGTGGGGCACGAATTGATTTGAGTTTGAGGAAAATGATTTATGATTTTTGGTTGAGTGATAAATCTAGATTGTTGCGACTTGGATTGCTAGTTTACTTTCCCCTTAGAAAAGAAAAGAAAAAAAAAAAAAAGTGTGTTTATATGTGAATAAAAGAGTTGATAGGATTCTGCTCCTCTTACTTGTAACGTATGAAAATACTAGAGTAATGAGCATGGGAAACCACATGAAAAGGCTTCGAGAGACCCTCGAATGATCACATTTCATGAACTTTGTCCTAGATGATACTCATGTATATTAGAATAATGTGTTCGTAGGCATTCTACCCCTCTTGACAATGGGTACGGGAAACCGCACTAGGAGGCTTGATGTGACCCATCGATGATTAAACCTAGTGAATTATGTGCCAAAAAACGTTCACTTGTGTAGAAAAAAAAAAGAAAAAAAAAGAGAGTTGTTTATGTATTGAATAAAAAGGGGAAGTAGGCTAGACGTCTAAATTGTGGTGATCTAGATATTTGTGAGATGTGTGTATCATTGCTTTTCCTCTTGCTTGGGTTGATAAGCCACACAGCTCGTTGATGATGATTGATCGTAACTTGGGATTAAAGTGACCTCGTTTGAGTTTGTCGATTCCGGTGATTAAATGTTCTATGATTTGAATTGTTTGGATTGAGTCTAAGTTGTATGTTTATATTGCTTGAGGACAAGCAAAGTTCTAAGTGTGGGGGATTTTGATTGGTGTCTAGATGTTAGGATTTTCATTATGTTTTTGTGTCTTTTTTCGTTGTGTTTTTGTGTCTTTTCGTGTGTCTTTGGCTATGATTTGGTTGTTTGGAGTTTTTGGTACTTGTAGGATAAAAAGAAGAAAACGAGAAGAAAGGTTGTTGAGCAATCATTGACCTCGAGTTCTAATCTCTCATGATTTTATTGAAGATTCATTTTGGATGTAATGAAAGCATTATATCGAAGAGGGGTTCGATAGGAGCACATAGGCGAAAACGGAGGTCAATTCGGAGTTCGAATGAGGAAGATACGGCCGAAACAAGAGAGTCGCGCGCGAACGTGCCAGTACCTGATCTGGACGACCGTCCAGATTTCCTTCACAATCTGGACGACCGGCCAAGTACTTATGTGCGTGTTTATCCAGTTTCTGATCTGGACGACCGTCCAGATTTCATTCAACATCTGGACGATCGTCCAGATGTCGGCGTCCAGCTGTGTTTCCTTATTTAACTAGGTTTTCTTCCTAGTATATATATTAGTGCCTTGGACGAATTTTAAAACATCTTAAACATCCTTTATCAGTTTTTAGCATTAGTTAGCTTTATTTTTCAGCACTAAAAATTCTCTAGATTAGCTTTACTTTGTTCGGATCCGGATTCGTAGTTTGTTTAATTCAAGACTTCTTTATTTAATTCGCGTTCTTCGTCTTCGTTTATTTCTCGTAAGTTCTTTTATTGCTTTCGTTTATTTGCTTTAATTGCTTTGCTTTAGTTTTAGATTCGTTCTCTTAATTGCTTCGTTTAATTTGCTTAGTTTTAATTTCGTTCTTTCGATTTCTAGTTTAAAGTTTAGATTCGTTTTTCTAGTTTCGATTCTCTCGTTTTTCAAAGCTTTCATAGTTAGATTAATTAGCCTTTTAATTTCCAGATTTTATTCATCATGTCTAGAGTAGTTTATGCTTTCTTTATTGCTTTCTTTATTGCTTTCTTTTCGATTCTTGCCTAGATAGATTAATCGTTTTTCTTTAGTTTAATTCTAGATTTATTTCCTCGTTCTTAGATTAGTTATTTACTTGCTTTTATTTATTGCTTTATTTTATTTTCTTGCCTAGGATTTAAAAACCAAAACCCCAAATTCTTCTTTACTTGCTTTCTTAGTTTTAGGTTTATTACATAATTAATTGCCCTGTTAAGTTTTCCTTGAGATTCGATACTTAGGTTTTTACTTGCTAGTGCTACGATAGATTTCGTCTATTGCGAACACTTTTTAGTGAAACAGCTAGCCAAGATGACGAGGGAAGAGTTGGAAGAACACATTGCGTTCTTATCCAAGAACTTCAACAAGATGAACTCTCGAGTGGGCAAATACAAAAGATTCTACAAACAATACAAGGGGAGGAACAATGATGCTCGAGAAGGAAAAGGAAAGAGAGAAGAGACGACCAAGCCGATCCCGCGAGACATGATGGATGTGGAGTGCTACCACTGCCACAAGATGGGCCACTACAAATCCGATTGCCCAAATTTGAGTGCGAAGGAGCGAGAGAACCTTAAAGCAAAGAGGGATACTCCAAGGCGAGCGCTCGTAGCAAGTGAAGTGCCGGTCGCTTCAACTGAAGATCCAGCAAGCGACTCCGATGCATTCACAGATCCCAACTCTAGTGAGGGTGAGGATCTTGGACTCATGGCGCTCACCGACGAACGCGGTGGGTGAGCTTTTGCTGAACTTGAGGAAGTAGCAGAATACATCCTCATTCACTGATCCACAGACCAGGAAGCCGGTGGAGGTGGATATGAGTGAACTCATCGGCGCGTTCGACTTGCCGAGAGAAGGAGGAGACTCACTGCTCGATTTGGGTCTTTCGGCTGGAGTTCAGTACGGTCGATTTGCAACCGCCGAAGCAGATCCGAATTACAAGGAGGCAAGTATCCGTTCAAGCTTGAAGGCCCCCTTCAATCATATCTGCGAACTCTTCTCGAAGAGTGTCGCATGCTACATCGGAACCCTGGATACTCTCTCCGAGATGAAACTGATCGCCACCGCAGTTATCGTCGATAGCCTGACTGGAACCAGCTTCAATTGGCACGGATGGTTTCTCAAACAGATTCACGAAGCCGCTGATGACTTCGCGTTCGTGAAGGGAAGCACCGATCAGATTCTCCGCAAGGGGAAACTGAAGTTCTTCTCGAGACTCTCCTTTGCTTTGGAGAAGAAGTTTCCGGGGAAAGCATGGCCGGAAACTGACACCACCATCTACAACAAACAATCCATCTACTACGACAAGTGGAGGAAATCAAAAACGTTGATGGATTTGGGACTTCTGGAAGTTGAAGTGCCCGTCGCAAGACCGGTTGCCGAAAGGCAAGCCGAAGTGAGCCAAGCGAGGCAGGTCGCTTCACCCGGGAAGCGAGCCGCGCCGAAGCGAGGCAAGAAGATGAAGCGAGTCACTTCGCTTGTCCAAGAAAGCGAGGCGGTGGAGAAGCCGCTTGAGGACATTGAAGTGACTCAACCCCAGCCTTCACCAATCAAAGCCAAATCACCCCCACTCCAAATACAAACCCACACCACCCAAATACCAGAACCTCAATCTTCATCAACTCATCAACCACTCACCAAATCACCCCTCTCTCCCCATGAAGAAGAATCTGCTTCTTCTTTTCATATCCCCACTATCCCATTCCTCAGCACAGATCAAGCTGCTGCCTACACTACCTTTCAACCACTTCAATCCCAGCCAATACAACCACCACCCACCGAAACCATACAACCACCACACACTGAAGCCGTCCAAATATCCGAAACCCAAGAAACCTCATCCCAATCCCCCACGACATCGGCAGCTACAGCCGATACCGCCCAAACTGTTGGTGAACTCCCCATCATTCCACAGTTCATGCCTCTTGCCCTCACCATACAAAAACAGGCTCTTGAACGCTATGTCAAGGAGAGAGAGCAAGCCGCAGAGACAATCAATCTCCGCTACTCCAATGTTCCATGGTCAGACATATTCTACACCAATGTCGTCGATTTCCTGACGTACATCACCTATCGTGGAACGGAGTATTATAAAATCTTCAGGCTTCTCACAACATTCACAGAAGAAGAACTGATCCAAATGGAAGCCAAACTTCTCAACTTCATTGGCGAAAACGGCTTCCATGCCTTTCTCGATGGGACCAACTTCTGGGAGAAGCTGGATGCAAAGGTGAAAGAAGCCTATCCACTCGCTATAGTTCCGAAGCGAGTGCCCTCATCCCATGAAAGGAAGCTGATCAGGGAGCATAAGGAGGAGGTGGAACTGAAGGATGCGGAGATCGCTAGCCTTCATAGCGAGATAACAAAGATGAGTGAGGAGATGGAGAAGAAAGCGGGGGAGGTCATTAGTCTTAGAGGAGACTTTGACAGGAAGGAGAAGGAGTTGGAGGGAACGGTGGAGGAGAAGGAGAGGTTGCTGGAGGAGAAAGAGAAGGCGTTGGAGGCGCAAGTGAAGCTGGTGGGAGAACAATCAACATCAATCACCAAACTCAAGGGCTCGCTTGATGCGGAAAGGAGCCGCTTGAGGGAGGTGAATGCCAAACTTGTCACTCTTGGCAAAGAAAAGAAGGAGCTGGAGAAGGAGTTGAAAAAGTTGAAGGAGGGGTATGAGAAGAGAGAAGAGGAGTTGATAAGGACAGGAAGTGAGCTGCTGAGCACCAAAAAGACCCTGGACTCTCTCAGAAATGAAATGAAGCTGCTCAAGCAAGAGAGTGAGACTGATAAGAAGGAACTGGAGAGTCGGAGGAGAAGTGCGCAGGCTATTGACCTACAAAACGCTGAATTGACTCTTCTACTGGAAAAGGTCAAGGAGCTGGGTGAAGCGTACACTGAAAAGATTGCTACAAGTGCCGAATTCCATCTCTCTCTAAACCAGAGAGAGAGGAGCCTTGAAACAATGCAAGCTGAACTTCAAGCGGCTCAGGAATTCTGGTACTTCAATTTGCAAGAGGAGAAGGCGGATATAAGGAGGGAAGTTGAAGCGGAGCTGGAGGCTCGCTTCAGAGAAGTAGAACCTTTGGAGAGGATGATGACTTCCATTGTTGAGAGAGAGAAACAATGTGAATATTTGTTGGAGGAAATCTCCATCAAAACAGCCGAACTGATGGCTCCCACTGTGGGAAAAGCCGAGAAGATGTTGGAGGCCATCCTCAACACAATCAACTCTCTTCATAATTCCATCTCTGGAAAATCACTCATCCTAACCCCTGGCAGTGATGATGCCAAAAATGGGGAAGGACAGATGGAGCTAGGAGGAGTCGGAGGTTCGGGAGGAAGCAGAATTGGAGTTGAGAGAAAGCTGGAGGGAGGCAGTGGTGCCAGTGATAAGGAGGATGTAGTAGATGAAGCGAGGGCTCTGGGCGAAGCAAAGGGCAAAATTAAACTCACGAAGGAGGAGTTGTTGAAAAAGCTCGAAGAGCCCAGCAGGCCGCTTCAGGAAAAAGTGCTGAGTGCTTCAATTGCACGGCATCCTCCGGTGACCATGTTAACAAAGGAGGAAAGGCGGAAGCAGGTGGAGAAGGATGCTTGCATGGCGTGGGATATGGAGCGTGGTTTTAAACTAACAAAACAATCTGTTGCTGCAGGTGCTTCATCTAGTTCCCAAGCGGCCGCTTCTCCCAAAGCGCCCGCTTCAGCCGCCGCGCCAGCTTCGTCAGCCGCACTCACTTCGACTACTGCTGCACTCACCTCATCTGCAGTTGTCCCCTCAAGCGTTACTACGAAGAAAGACATGCCACCACCCCCACCACCGAAGCAGCCATTGAAGCGAGCTGCCCCAGATTTGAAGAGAGATGACCCCGAGGCTAAGCGCCAAAAGGTCAAAGAAGCAGTCGCTACAAGGGTGGAGAAGGAGGAAAGGAGAAGAAAAAGAGGAGATGAAGGAAGGAATGAAGCTGAGAAGGAGAGAAGAATAAAGGCCAAGCGACTCCAAGTGATAGACGGCCGGATCGAGGAACACTTCAATGAAGTGAGACTCATCCAGTCCGCTCTAGTTCGTAGTGCCTTTGTTCCACTCAAGCCAGAGGAGTCTGAAGCATGTCTTGCTCAAGCCATAATCGACACATGCCAGACAACGGCAAAAGAAATGATTGAATCTGGCCGCTACCGCCTCAAGGAAGAACAGAACTACATCCGCAAGCGACTCAATGAGAAGCTTCCTATCTGGAGTGGCGAGTCGGGAAAGAAATTCAATACAGTCATGGCACAGCTGGCCAGCCGATCGGAAGAGGAGCTGACCGTGCGCAGAAACGAGCATCTTGATGCCCGTGAAATTGAGCAGTTCGTGCCTAACGAGTTACTTGAGCGGTGGCTACACTACAAGGAAAAGTTCATCAAGGCCTACTACTATTGGGAGGTAGTGCCACTGCAGACTGAATGCTCACAGATCAATGCGCTCAACAACTTTCTCAGTGCCTATGATGAGAAGTTCAGGCGGAAGGTTCTCTCACTCGCACAGCTTGCAGAACCCATGCCACTGATCATCAAGGTACCAGCCAAGAAGGAATTCCCCATGCCCTTCCTACCCGGTACATGCGTCCCAGATCGTAGTATCATCGATGCTGAAGTGGATGAAGCCTTCCAACTTGAGGAGACTTGGAGGAGGCCAAGTATTCACACTATTGGCTCATTAGAAGCGAAGGTTTTCAGTGCTTACGCTATCCCAGAAGAGATGATTGCGAGGGACTTGGAGGCAGAGGAAGAAGAGAAGGAAATGGAGGTGAATGAGAAGAAGGAGGATGACAAAGAAGGGGCTGCAGGAAACCGTTGAGTTTCAAGCTTCTTAATATTTCTTTTCTTGAACTGATTGTTCATTTATCTCATTTCAATTTCTGTCTCTTCTGTGTCATTTACTCGCTTTGTGAATGACTTTACATTTTTGCTACAAACTCAAATAATTTAACCGAAAAAAAAGGGGAAGGAACTTAAAATAAAATTACAAACGAAGCTGCAAAGGAAGCAGTCGCTTGAAGTTCCCTTCACGATTAGATAGACTAGATTTATTTTTATCTAAGTCTGATGGGTTTTGGCATCATCAAAAAGGGGGAAATTGTTGGGAATTGTTAAGAACGAATATGTTAAGGGGGAACCTATAAGGGATATCTTAGTGTTTTGATTTGATCCCAAAACCCCGAAGCGTTCTGTTCCCAAGCGACCCATTTGATGTAGTTGATAAGTTAGAATTTTTCTAAGCCTACTCTGTTAGGATGGCTCTTTAATTTGCTTAGATTTTAGGCTTCAAATTTTCAAGTGAAGGCCACTCGCTTGAGTGTGTTTTTCGAAGCGAAGCAAGTCTAGCAAGCCGAAGTGAAGCGTGCCGAAGAATCGTGTAGCAAAGCAATCGCTACAGTAGATTCAAAGCGAGTCTGCCAAAGCGAAGCGAAGCGAGCGGTACAGTTCAAAGCCAAAGCGAAGCGAAGCGAGCGCTACAGTATAAAGTCAAAGCTAGTCAACTCTAGTCATCAGTTTCCAAAGCAGTCACTAAGGAACTTTATCTCCCGAAGCGGCTCACTACAGAATGACTACGAAGTGACTCAACTAAAGCAGACGCTACAACTTCAAAGCGAAGCGAGCCACTACCTACCAGAAAGTGACAGCGCAACTCCCGCCCATATTTTGAACTCCAGTCAACAGGAGATCGTAGCATTAATTACAAGATCTCCACGTGTCGAAAGCGGAGTGGAGCGGAAGAGTTGACTGCCAGGCCGACAAAGGCGCCGCAACAGTACTGGCTCGCTCCAGTTACTGTTAACCTTGTAAGTTAGCCAATTTTGGCAAAATGCCAAAACTGGACGTCTGAAAAGGTGCCAGCCTGCGCAAGTACTGTCGAGAGGAGGAGGGACAAGGCCACCAACCAAGCAACGGATCTCGGCCATCTCTCCACCTATAAATAGTGAAGGATGAAGACGAAGAGAAGTAGAACACTACTTGAGCATTCGAGCGCATACAGCAAACAAACACTCACAAGCCTTCGAGCAAATCTTCGAGTCTTTGTTTTCAAGTGTTCTCCGAGTTTCCAGTTCATTGGAACTCGTCTTCACAACCTTCACACATAGAGTCTAAGCTCACTTCAAATATCCAAGCTTAGAAGAAGAACTCTAGCCAATCTTTGCATCTACTGTAAAGAGTTCTTCATAGTGTGTTTGTCAACCAAAAACCCTAAACCCAGTCTGTTAGGTTTTTGAGTGTTGTCGTTAGGTTGTTCCGATCCAAGGCCTTCTTTCATCGATTGGAGAAGCCTCGATCATAGAGTTTAGATCCAAGCTTACACTTACGTCGTTTGTGTAAAGCTCGATCGAAGCTAGGCTGTAAGGAGAGCCCGTAATCTCGCTGTCTGTCCGACTGAAGCGAGTGAAGTTTCCAGTCTAGTTAGGTTTTTGGTGTGAACCCGGAATCACCCAGCGTTTGTCAGATCCAAGCGAGTGAAGCTCGATCTTGACCAGGCTTTTGAAGAGCCCGAAATCTTCAAGTTCTTGAGTGAAGAGAACGGTTGCCTTCGTGCAACAAAGTGGACATAGGAGCGTTATCTCCGAACCACTATAATTCTCTGTGTCGTATCTCTCTAACCCTAAACTCTTACTTGTTTGATTATCCATTGCATACTGCATCTAAACAAACCTAACCTGGAAATTTTAAATACTTAGGAAAGATTTTTAGCTCACCAAATTCCGCATATACGAGTAAAGACTCCCTCTTGATCAAGTGCTCACTTCGGTCAAGCAGGCAAGCTACGTACTGTAGATCTAGCTTCAGCTAGGTCTTAAGTTTCAAGCGAGCTCTTTACTTGTCACTCTGAGTTAAGGGATTTGAAGTTGAAAAATTTCAAAATACGTATTCACCCCCCCCCCCCCTACGTATTTTCCTATTAACAAACCGGGACCAACATAACACAAGCACCCAAAAGCTTTAAAATACTTTAACCTGGGGAGCTTGTTGTTCCACAGCTCGTATGGAGTCTTTCCATGTCGGGTAGTGATGATTGACCTGTTTTGGGTATAGCAGGCTGTGTTAACGGCCTCTGCCCAAAACTTCTTTGGAAGGTTGGTTTCATCCAATATGGTACGAGCTGCTTCCTTCAGCGACCTGTTACGGCGTTCCACTATGCCATTTTGTTGAGGTGTGCGTGCAGCTGAAGTTTGATGATGAATTCCACTCGTTGTGCAATATTCTTCGATCATCGCATTGATAAATTCGGTGCCTCGATCGGATCGAATGGAGATGATGGATTTCTCCTTTTGATTGCACAGTTTGCTCAGCAACGCAGGTAGCTTCTCCAATGTCTCCTTCTTTTTGTACATGAAAATAACCCACGTAAATCTAGAATAATCATCTATAATAACGAGAGCGTATTTTCTACAGTTTATACTCAAGGGAGTGACTGGACCAAAGAGGTCGAGATGGAAAAGCTCAAGAATTCGACTTGAAGCTTGTGCCGTCACACTTGGAAAGGATGATCTTGTTTCCTTTCCAGCTTGACAGGCTTTACAGATATGATGATCGAAAACTTGATCTGGCAGGTCGTTCACCAGCTTGTTGCGTGCGAGCTTGTTGATGGCCTTGAAGTTCAAATGACTAAACCTCTTGTGCCATAGCCACCTTGTCTCAGAATCAGCCTTTGTGACCAGGCAGGTCTCTATCCAATCATTCCATTGAACAACGTAGAGTCTATCCTACAAGATTCCGGTAAGAAGTATTTCTCCTTCCTCATTTTTCACGAGACATTTGTTAGCAGTGAATTCTACTCGTTTACCACTCGAGCAGAATTGCGACACAGAGAATAGGTTATGATTAAGACCTTCAACATAAGAGACGTTAGAAATAGTTGTTTTACCAACTTTTAGATCGCCCTGGCCTCTCGTAAATCCCTTAGAATTTCCTCCAAAGGTTACAAGTGGCCCGTCTCGTTCTTGATAGTTTGATAGTAGCGTTTTGTCACACGTCATGTGCTTTGAGCATCCACTATCAATGATCCATACAGCTCCACGAGCTGCTTGGCTCCTTCTTTGAGCCTTCCCGACCTGCAATTAGTTAAACTTAGCAACCCATTTGAGATTGGGTGCTACATCGGTTGCGGGAACGGCCTTTGGGACCCAGATTTGTTTTGTCGGTCTGCTTCTATCCGAGGCTGAGGACGAGGCAGTGGCGGTCTTGGGATTGGGAGCCTTGGATTTCTTTGAGCGAGGGCGACGAGGCTGATAATACTGCTCTTCATGAAGACCAGGTTGATACTGCCAGTCTTGAAAGTTCGACTGTTGAGGGTAGTGGCAGTGACAACCTTGATGAGCAGGAAAGAAGAACTGAGGGTGATACGGCCTTTGATAGTACTGGCCTTGGTATCGCCCTTGATGAACAGCCTGCTTTTGATGAGAGGGGGCAGGTTGACGATGCTGGGCAGGTCGACTCTCTTTCTTTTGAGGAACAGGCTGTTCCTTCTTGTGCTGCTTTAAGAGAATGGCTTGGGGCTGTCGAACTGGGTTCTTCATCTTGACCATCTTATCTGGGAGAGCTTGATGAGCTTTCCGAACACTCTTTGATTTTGACTGCGCCTTCACGAACGTGATTTCGCAGTCTTTATCCTTGCTTTCTTTGGATTTTCCATGGAATCCAATACCAGAGAGATTGCGCGGATTGCGTTGCATGGATTGGACTTCTTCCAGCTTCTTTCCGCTTTTCTTCAACTGACTCAAAGTGAGTTGAAGTTTTTCTTCCTTTTTCACTAGGAGTTCGTGTCGAATAACCAAATCAGCCAATTTTGAGGTAAGGCTGTATTTCGACATCTTTGGTCTTGAGGGACTCGTCCTTCTCGAGTGCCCTGGTATCGAACTCCTTAACCCGGAAAGTCAATTCATCAACCTTTGACTTTAGGGCTTCTATCTCCCTTTCTTTTTCTTCATCATAGGGAGAGAATCTTTCTTCTAATTCCAGCTTGTATTTTTCATTTTTGTCCATTAGCTCAGCATTATCTTCAACGACCTCTTTGAGTGTTTCCACGAGGTCGGCATAGTCATCAAGCTGTTTCTTGATTTCTTCCCAAGACACAGCCTCGGATAGGTCTTCATCACCTTCTTCTGCACAATCATCGTCAGAAAAAGAAAGTGAAATGGGTTGAGGATCTACCTTTGAAGATCCCTCGTTTTGTTGGTGCTCTCTAACGAAACATTCTTCATCATCACTTTCGTCGAAAGCGATGTAACCTTCGTCATCACTTGACGAACTGTCAGAGAGGTGAGCTTCCTTTGTTTCTTCGGCGATCATGGCAGCTCGTTGATCCTTAAGCTTCTTATCGCGCTTTGCACGGAGCTCGTCTCTCTCGGCCTTGGTAAGATCCGGGCAGTCGGTCTTGTAGTGACCTGGCCTGCCACAATTAAAGCAACCACCCTCGGGTGTGTTAGAAGAATTGAAGGTTGAGGGTTTACCTTCTCCCTTTTTGTCAGGGCGGTCGTGGTTGCGGTTTGAGAAGTTTCTCTTGTTGTCACGATAGAACTTTTTGTATTTGACAACCTTCCCTAGGAGCTTCTCATTTCTCCTAGCAGCTAGAGCATAGTCGAGAGTCATCTTCTCGAACTTCTTGACGATGGATTCGTCAATCGGACTTGGGGTAGCAGCAGAGGCTGAGTCGGCCTTGAAAGCTACCTCCTTGTTCTTTTCATCGGCCTTCTTGCTGGTGGAAGGCTGTGTTGATCCATGGATGCGGATCATCTCATATTCATTTCCGACAAGAATGTCGAAAAGATCTTCAGTGGTGAGGGAGTTGAAATCCAATCGGGCTGGATGCATGGCAGCGTATACGTGCCAATTTGCAGGAAGGGCACGTATCACTTTAAGATTCTTCTCACGCTGCGTATATTTGTACGGGTTGATTGCAGCGACTTCGAGAATAATCTCGGTGAAGCGAATTTTCATTGCTTCTATGGTTTCACCCGAAACCATCTTGAAGTCATCGAACTTGCTGCATGCCATAGACAGCTTGTTCTCTTTCATTTCCTCTGAGCCAAGGCTGATGGACCGGAGGGTGTCCCACATTTCTTTGGCGGTTTCAAGATTTCGGATCTTGGCCAGGTAGACGCCCTTCACGGTGCTGGAGATGAGTCCCTTTGCGTAATCATCGAGGCTGGCCTCCTTCCTTTCCTCGGTTGTGTAGTCGCAAGGATTTTTGAGGACTTTCTCGTATGTAGCCTCTCCGGGGGCAGTTCCATCCACAATAATCTTTGCAGCATAGATGGGGGAGGGTCCATTTTCGATGATATCCCACATAAGGACGTGATGTGCCTTGAGACACATCTTGATTCGGAAACTCCAGTCTTCATAGCCTTGAATGGAGAAGTCTTCACAAACCCTGAGAAGAGAAGCCTCCATAGCAAATAATATGATATGAAATGAATGAAAAGATTTTTCGAAGGGATCGGTTCAAAATGACCAAAAGTTTTAAAAGAAAACTTTAGTATGCAAAGCAGCGGTCAAAAGAACCACTGCTCTGATACCACTTGTTGGTCCCGGGAAAGAGTAATTGGTGTATGGGGGGGGGGGGGAATACACCAATAACCAACCGTTTTTGACTTTTATAAAATCAGGTCGATCAAAGGTCGATTGTCAAGGTCGATCCTTATCAGAGACAGGTTGATCTATCAAGCTCGTTTGGGAACAAGCTTGATTTATCAAACTGTGCTTATGCGGAAGTTGGTGGAGGTTGATTTACTCTTTGAAAAATCTTAAGGCTAAAAATAGATAGCAGGTTGATGCGTGATATGCAGGTTGATGCTCGTCAGTTTGATAGTAAAATGAAAGAGGGATAAATAAAGAGAGAGAGAGAGAGAGAGAGAGAGAGAGAGAGAGAGAGAGAGAGAGAGAGAGATAGAGAGAGAGAGACAGCGATATAGCGTGGTTCGGAGTAACCCTCCTACGTCCACGTCAGGTCGACTCGACCTGAGAATCTCTTTACCTTTGGATTCAACCTCTCTCTTATTTATACTGACTGAGTATCAGTTCTAGATACACTCTAACCTGAAAATATCTAGACACGAGTTTTGGGTCGTGACCCTTACAACCTTTCGTACAGAAAATGTACAAACAACCTTTCGCTAATTACAGAGCTTGACTAAACTCTACAATGGCGAAGAACACAAACAAACTTTCTAACTTCGAACTAGTCGGAGAAGAAGTTGTTGAACCAACGACAAGCAGCAGTGAACGCTTCGTCGTTGTGGTGTTTATCGGAATCGGAAACCTCTCTTCGTCAAGTGTTTGGGAAACTAATCGGATTTCGAACACTTGAATGGATATGAACTTGAGAGAGATTTTGGGCAGAGATTTGGCGTTGATAGCTTTGAGTTTCCCGTGCTTGAATTCGATAATGGCTGAAGTATTTATAGGCAGTTTTGAAAAACTAGCCGTTGGAGTCAGGCTGACGTGGCACTAGCCGTTGGAGGCTGACTCACTTCTAGCCGTTGGGAAGATTCGTCCTTGCTGGCACACTACGTGGCAAGGATCAGGTCGTGTTGCTCCATGAAGGCGGAGCATCGACCTTGATATTGAAATCCAGCTCTTGAAATCTTCTAAGGCAATGCAGGCTGGAAGCTTGGGAAGGGAGGTCGATAGACAGCTTGATGATCCAGCTCGATCCATATGAGGCAGGCCGTATAAACGACCTTTCTCTTACAGGGTGGATCAAACTTGATTCTAGACTTTATAGAGCATCGACCTGCACTAACAGATAGCAGGTCGATCTATCGGCCTTAACCCTAAACAAATAAAATGCCTAAGTGTGGTTTCGAAAAACATCATCAAAATCAAACTGCAAGGGGTTCCCAACAAGTCGCCGAGGGAGCAGCCATTACAAGGGTCGGCGGCTCACGACCATAGAGAGCTCGAAACGGTGACGTTCTTAAGCCTTCGTGATGAAAACAATTAAGAGCGAGTTCCGCCCACGGCAAGAAACTAGTCCATTTGTTAGGACGATCTGTGACAAAGGCTCGAAGATACTGCTCCAGACCCCTATTCTGAACCTCTGTTTGCCCATCGGACTGCGGATGGTAGGCAGTTGAGAATTTCAATTTCGTTCCGCTCAATTGCAATAAGTTCTCCCAAACTTCATTAAGAAACACTGAATCCCTATCCGACACCAACGACTTCGGAAATCCATGGTGCTTAATCACTGTATCCACAAATAAGTTGGCTACGCGCCATGCATCAAACTTTGTAGGTAGCGGAGCGAAATGGGCATATTTTGATAAACGATCAACCACCACCATGATCGCTGTGAAGCCCCGTGACTGAGGTAAGCCCGTAATGAAATCCATAGAGACATCCTCCCAAACTTGCGTCGGAATAGGTAACGGTTGTAATAACCCGACCGGAATCTGAGTTGAATACTTGGTAGTTTAGCACTCGTAACAGGCTGCCACAAAATTCTTCACATCGCGTCGCATGCCATCCCAATAGAATGACGTTGCGAGACGCCGGAAAGTACGGTCGATGCCGGGATGGCCGACTAAGGGCGTGGCGTGATGCTCGTAAAGTAGCGCTTGCTTTGCTGCCGATGCCGTCCCGACTACGATCCTCGTGCCACGTAACATCAGTCCCTCCGACTCGCGAAAATTCGCAGGCGCCGTACCTTCCCGGATTTTCACCAATAGATCCGCTAGCTCCCGGATATTCTTCCTGTCCTCCCTCAAAATCTCCATGATCTCCAGTAACGGGTGAGCTACCACCATAAATAAAGCGTTGCACTCGCCCGGCGCCGCGTCCGACTCGTCCCGTCGTGATAAGGCATCGGCTACTTTGTTCGTGGCTCCCGATTTATACTCGATCTGAAACTTGTAGCCCATTAATTTTCGCGCGTAAAGCTGCTGGTCCGGCCTCTGGATCAATTGTTGCAACAATTCCCGAAGACTCTTTTGATCCGAACGAATAATGAATTCCCGGCCCAATAAATACTGTCGCCATTTTTGAACTGCTTCGACTATGGCATATAGCTCCTTGTGATAAGTCGATGTCACTCGACTTCGGGGATCCAATTTCTTGCTGAAGAAGGCGATGGGATGATTATCCTGTAATAACACGACTCCCACTCCGAGATCTGATGCATCGGTTTCAACATAAAATCTCTTCGTAAAATCCGGAAGCCGTAATATCGGGGCCGAAGTCATGGCCGACTTGAGAGCTAAGAAACTCTTCTCAGCAGCCGCTGTCCATGTAAACGCGTCCTTCTCTAGTAGTTCGGTCAAGGGCGCCGCTAACACCGAATACCCCTCGATGAACTTTCGATAATACCCCGTTAGCCCGAGAAACCCTCGAAGCTTCTTGACCGACGTTGGAACCGGCCAGGCCGTCATCGCCTCTATCTTTGCAGGGTCGGCCTGCAAGTGGCCGTCCGACTCGAGGTGTCCAAAGTACTCCACTGTTGTACAACTGAACGTACACTTCGACAGTTTAATGAAAAAATGATGACTCTGCAAGACCGAAAAAACCTCTCGTAGGTGCTCAGCATGCTCAGGAACGGACTGCTGTAAATAAGAATGTCATCGAAAAATACAATGACAAAATGACAAAGAAGCGGCCTGAATATATCGTTCATCGCGGCTTGAAACGTAGACGGAGCATTCGTCAATCCGAACGGCATCATCAAGAACTCAAAATGGCCATTGTGCATCCTAAACTCCGTTTTGTACACGTCCTCCTCATGCATACGTATTTGGTGATAACCCAATCTAAAATCCAGCTTTGTGAAAACTCTTGCCGCGCCTAATTCATCAAATAGCTCGTCCGCCGTCGGTATCGGGAAGTGATCGGCCACCGTTACATTGTTAAGGGCACGATAATCAATGCAGAAGCGAAAAGAACCATCCTTCTTGCGAATGAGGAGCACCGGCGATGAGAATGCACTGCAACTACGACGAATGATACCGGCATCCAACATCTCGTGCACCTGGCATTCTATCTCGTTCTTTTGGTAGTAAAGATAGCGATACGGCCTGACATTCACTGTCTTGGTGCCTGGAATCAAGTGTATTCTATGGTTGAAATCTCGTGATGGTGGTCATCCCGTCGGGACCTGAAAAACTCTCGCATGCTCTGTAATTATATCTCTGATCGCCGGCGGAAGGTCGGAGGGCAATTCTAGGTCGTCAGCAACCGGAGCTCCCGACTCCTCCAAATGAACTATCTCAAAACAATCGACAGAGTCTTGATGAAGCATGATAGACGCGAGCTTGTGGGCCAACACCGAGCGAACTGAGCAGGGCGTTACTCTCAAGCAAATCGAACTTCCCCGATTCTGAAATTCCAATGTCTCTGCATTGTAGTCAATAGTAACTCTGTGCAACGAACTGAGCCGCGGCAATCCCAAAATAATATCGGGGCCATGAATGGGCAAGATATGGAGGTCCAACGTCACCGAGTGACCCTGAATGCGCAGCTCCGCTGCCGGCGCCACGTTGGAGCACGTCAAAGATTGGCCGTTTCCCACATAAACTCAAAACGACCAGATCTCTTTCAAAGCTAACTTCGTCTTCTCTGCTATGCGAGGGTGCAGAAAATTGTGGGTGCTCCCCGTATCTACCAAAATAAACACCTCCGTTGCACCAAGAAATCCATGGAACTCCATAGTTGTTGGACGGGGGCGACCATCCATGCTATATATATGTGACAAATCAGCTGTAATGACCTCCGAAGCCCGTGATGTAGAGTCCATCGGCTCTCGTCCGTCGTCCTCCTCCTCGTCCGAACCCATATAGTCCAGAAATCTACCCTTACACACATGTCCACTTGCCCACTTCTCTGAACAATACCAACAAAAGCCAAGGCGGTATTTTTCTGCCCTTTCCGCTGTCGTTAAACGGACCACCGGTAGTTTAGAATAATCACGTTGCTTCGTATTGGAACTCGATATGGTGCTTGGCGAAGGATCTGCTGCTCCCGACGTTGGTCCAGAACTCACGGTTGATCTGAATTCTCGTCCCGGCCAAGGGTGCCGAGTTGCCGCGCTGGCCCTCTCGCTGGTCGTGTCGTACTCCATAGCTATCGCCATTGCTGCCGCGACCGAGTTCGGATGCTGGAAACGCACATTATTTTTTAATGGGCTCCGTAAGCCGCTCAAGTAAATTGGGAGCAAAGTAGATTTGGCCACACCACTAATTTGGTTCATCATCTTTTCAAAATCCCTATTGTAGTCCGCCACCGATCCCGTTTGTGTCAACTTCGCGATCAACTCGATTTAATTCACGAAATAGTGTGGGTCGAAACGACGATGCACGTCCTCCAAAAATTGAGGCCATGTGGCCCTCGGATTATTGGCACAATATGAGAAGATCCATCCGTGGCCGGGGGAGCGAACAACATCACCACGTAATGTAGCCTCAGCTCTGTCGGGAGCATAATGTGATCGAAAAAATATTCGATCCTAGTAATCCAACTGTGTGCCTCCGAGCCATCAAAAATAGGGGGTTTCATCCTAATGAGACGACTAGGATCATGCCCCGATGCCGAAGGTTGATGTCGATGAGGCGGCGGATCCCACGCTGACCGCGGCGGAGCCACGTCCCACGAAGAACAGTGGGGGATGCGAGAACTGTTGTGTTACGAAAGGAGGATGTGAAAACTGCTATGAAACGAAAGGGGGTTGTCAAAACCCAGTAGACGGACGCTCCTCGAAAGTCGCCGCGGCGGTCGAAAAAGGAATCGACGGCGGCGTGGAGTACGTGGGCTCGACAACAGAAACGGTAGGGCCACCTGGTATCCATGCCGAAGATTGCCAATAACGTGGCATGTCGTAGGGCGGATCGGGGTCCAGCCTGGTCGGCGGTTGAGTCGCGCCACCCCAACTGTCACGATCGTTGAACCGAGCCTTCAACTCGCGAAGCATCCCCATAATATTCTCCACAGTCGCATGCGGCATGGATTGAGACGTCGATGGAGTAAACACAGGTGGTATCCCCATGCTAGTTGTTGCCGCCTCCGAACGAACGCAATTATTGAATGTTGGAATCGCCATGGTTTGGGATGAAAGCACCAGTTGATAGGATTAAACTCCTATCAAGAAGAAGACGGACGCGAGGGCTGCCCCGTCGTACGCGTCGGAACAATAAAACGAACGAAAGAAAAGCGATAGGAAAATTAGGGTTTGTATTATGCATGAATAATAATAAAACTCTAATCCTCTATTTATAATCTAAGGACCCTAGAGTTGATTCGACCTACGATTCGGGAAAGAATCAACAAGAAAACCCCAAAAGGAGCTTATAAGATTGCTCGACCCAAAATAAAGCGTTGGGCTAGCCCAAGGAATAGTTCTATTTAAACAAATAAAATTAATGATAAGGAATAAAATCTTCGTACTTCGTTGGGCCTCGAACCCGTCTCTTGGCACGGCCCGATCTTCCTTCCTCTTCCCTTTGATCTTCGACTTCGCCATTCGTCTCATAGGATACGAGCTCCGGCTCTTGATTCCTCCCCGACACGTCTTCACGTTGGTTTGTAGATACTATACGATACTCGAATCAGGTGATGTGTCTGAATTTTATTGGGTTATAATTTCTATTTTTATGAAAGGTTCCTATATCGGTGAGACTACTGGAACAGGAAAACATCTCTTTATCAGTAAGACATAGGGAGTATCATTTTATTAGTATGAGACCTTTTATGGAGGAGTATAAAAACAAAACCATAAAAACTTAATAGGTCGAGTACTAACAATATTATACTAATATGACTCGATGGTGGGGTCCAAGATCGAAACCCGGACATAATCGAATTCCTTTTCTAAGCCGCCACAGCAAATTGCGAGAACAATAAAACCCACTCAATGTTATTTTATCTGTCTCCACAGTGGCGCGTACGAAGATGACATAAGTTGTTCAATTACTCCCTCCGTCCCGCCCGATTTAGCCCATTTCGTTTGGGCACACTTTTTAAGGAGGAGTAAATTACATTAATTAATAACCTTGAATTTGTGTTCAATTAATTCTTAACAATTTAAAAGTATTAAACTAAAAAAGTGAAAGTGTAATGTTGGTCCCAAAAAGGAAATAGGCCAAGTCGGCCGGAACACCCCGATTTGGAAAACGGGCCAAATCGGGCGGGACGGAGGGAGTACTTATTACCTCAGCATCATGTGATCATGGACAAATTAAATAGCAAAAATTTGTTTGTTAATTTCAATTTTACTTGAGTAAACTATTTTCTTTTCTTTTTTTTTTTCGGACCGCTTCAAAATTATTGGTACACTCCAATTAAAAAATGTAGAGCATCATATTTGGAATTGGGGAGAGTATATAACTACTCCCTTGTTCGTCGTCTTTGTATTTTAATATATTTTTAGATACGAATTTTAATATGTCGAAAAGTAGATGTTACGTTAAACTTCAATTAAGTTGCATCTGATATAGTGTACTTTTACACTGTACAATATATAATACTCCCTCCGTCCACCTATTTCTGACACGCTTTCCTTTTTGGGCCGTCCATCTATTTCTGACACGTTTCCTTTTTTGGAAAGAATTAGCCTCTAAGTAGTACAATTAGTAAATCCCTTATTACACTTAACATTCCATACTTAAATCTCATCCACTCATTTTTTCTGCACGTAGTTCAATATAATTTAAATTTCGAAAGTTTAAATTATTATAACTTGCTCGTTTGTTATCGGATTTTTATGATTTTTATATCAAATTAAAGGTCTTTATACGATCTTTCATTTAAGATCAGACAAGAACATGTTTTTATGCATATATGATGCTCTATTTCTAAAATATGTTTATTCCCTACAAAATACACTTTATACACTACATCCATAAACACAATACACTTTACACACTAACCACTCCCGTCTTAAAACCCGTGCAAAAAGCAAACGTGTCAGAAATAGGTGGACGGAGGGAGTAATTCATATCAATGAGGCTAGAACTTTAGCATAATATAAACTTCTAGGCACATTGAAATGTATGCCAAAAAATTCAAAGCATAAATATGGTGGATTGAAAAAAAATTTATTCTTCTGTTTATAATATTTTAACAACATGTTATACAATACTCCTTAGGTCTGCCATCTTAATTTATGCTTGAACTCTTTTGACACACATTTTAATGTGTCAAAAAGTAGATGATTCAATTAATAAATTTATCATTTGATATAGTGCTGGATTATTATTTTACTCCGCGTTAAGTATTATAATCCATATCAGGTCATGAAACAGTATTTATCGTGACATCTACTTGTATACACATTGAAATGCTTGTAAAAAAAATCGAATGACAAAGATGGCATACGAGATGAGTATTAATTAAACTATAAATAAACAATGAACCATGGAGGGAGTGTCTTGAAATTTAAGTGTAGGCTTCATTTCTTTTAAACCCCTAAATATATTAATATTTGACTTTAAATAAATAGATGTATCGAGACATTTAATTTGATATAAACATTGTAAAAGTCGAAGAACATTAATTAAACGAACAAGTTATGATAATTTAGGGTTTTGCAGTTAAATTATGTATTTATATTGTGATAAGTGCACAATAAAGTCTTTAAATTCTTTCTAATTAAACCTAATTATTTCCATATAAGAAAACAATAACGCGGCAAATGATACATATCGTCTTGCACGAGAACGAGGGACTGCACAGTCCACTAGCTAGTTTTCTGCTTCATGACTCTAGCCGCCACCTGCATAAAAAAAGATTGCTAGCTACTTGCAATACAAATATCCTGAACGGGATATTATAAAATTATAAACAGAAATTCATTAAATATTTGTGCCTACACGTTGACAGGCAGCTGATAGATAACACATCCAAGCTAATCTAGCATCATTCCCTTTTATTAATTCCATGTAAATCTAGGGTAACTGCTCTATGGGCAAAATTTATGTGTATCAATTGTATATCAGAAGCACTAATTTTATTAAACTTCTCAATTTTGATAATCGATTTAATTCTACACTAATCGACTAGAGTTTACTGAAGTGTCGTCTGTATTAATATAGCAATAAGTTATTTTTCTAGTGTTGGTACGTACACCGCAAAAGGAGGTAGAGAATACCTATTAGCTAAACTCCCGGGAAAAAATAAAGTACATTTCCCACCTTATGTCTTACTCCCTCCACTTTTATCTTTAACATTACATTTATCTTTAATTAACTCACACCACAAATTAACTTTTTTATTATATTTCTTAAATATCGTGCCGAAAATAAACAAATATCTCATTAAAAAAATGGAGGGAGTAATATTTTACAAGTTTATAATTTTAGTCCACTTGCATCATGCATTAAAAAAAAAAAAAAAAAAAAAAAAAAAAAAAAAAAAAGCTCACTATTATATTTGGGGCATAGCAATAAACAATGTCTTCACCAAAAATCAAATCTACCGGTAGTGGCAAGGCTGGGTAATTATGCGAAAGGTCAACAAATAAACACTAACAGCTTTATTTTTTGTTTTGTTTCTGCTTATAACCTTATATAAGAGCAGAGAGCTCATGCCATTATTAGAATGATAGTGAGATCCCAGAACTCACGTTAGATTCAACACATCACCGAAAATGGTAAAGCGAACGTACGTTGACGGGAACGGACTGAGGAAAGGTGCGTGGACCTACGAAGAAGACGACAAGTTGAGAGCTTATGTAAACCGGCACGGCCACTCCAACTGGCGATTGCTTCCCAGATTTGCTGGTAAGAAAATTAATTGTTGTTTTCAGATTTTGAAACATTTTGTAAGTTGTTGTATTTTAGTATTTGATTAGTGGAGAAGTTTTCTCTCTTCAGGTCTAGATAGATGTGGAAAGAGCTGCAGATTGCGATGGATGAATTACTTGAAACCCGGGGTTCGAAGAGGCGGTTATAGCGACGAAGAAAGAGATCTTATCACAAGACTTCATCACCAGCATGGAAATAAGTATGGAAATTCTCTCCATCGATCATTTCTATTTTTGTATGCATGTTTTGTGTTTTTATAATATGCATGCATAAATGTGTCTGATAGTACTAAGTTATGTAGTTCTCTATAAGTTTATGTTTTTCATCCATTCAATTCATATCTTGAAAAAACATAGGTGGTCCATGTCTTCAAAACTACCCGGAAGGACAGACAACAAAATAAAGAACTTCTATAACGCTCATATCAAGAAACGCCTAAAAGCGGCACCGCTCACGAAGAAGGCGGAGGTCGTCTCAAGCGGCGGTACAGATTTAGTGACCCCGGCTGCTCCAAAGTTACCGTCTTCCGAGCTATTTGTTCAAGATTCAACAGAGTCCAACTCAACTATACCAGGAATTCCGAGTCCAGTTGAGTTGGGCTCCGATTCATCTATGGAGCGAAATTGCTCCGATGCGTCATCCATAAGCTCCGGGGCTACCGGAATTGATGATAATGGCTTCTCGGATTTGTTATTCCCGGGGTTTGATGACGAGTTTTGGACTCAGCCATTTATGGTTGACACAGATTCCTACGATGGTTGTGAAGTATTTTCTTCTTTCCTTTGTATGTGGTTAAATGATGTTAATAATAGTAGTATGTTTTAAGAACAAAGAAAAAGAAGATTAATTTTTATTTGGAAAATATCTGCAAGTGGATAGATATACATGTAGCTGTTGCAATGACCTTTAATGCTACCTAATTTTAAAAAAAAAAATATTTTACAATAGTAGTACAAAATAGCCATTTATTTTTATCCACAATTTTTAAAATATATGAATTCCCTTTAACCTTCGTATTCTACTTTTCTCTTATTTATACTAACTGAGGATTAGCTTCATACGATCATACAACTACGGTTATACTACCGAAAAATACTATCAACTAACTCAACTATCTAGTTTTTGACTAAATTCGTGAGTGAGTATAAGGGTAGCTTGAAGCAGCAGTAAAACACTTCAAGCTAGGTAGATATTCTTCAATGGTGAAATTCTCTAACTTCAACGCTTGAGAAATATCTAGAGGTTTCAAGTGTTGAATCAGATATAGTGATGAGAGAGAATTTCTGCAGCAGTTCTGAGCATAGAGTAATGAATTTCCTGTAAACTTTTCCATTAAGTGAGAAGCTTTATATAGACGTAGTTTGAAAAACCAGCCGTTAGATTCTGTGCTAATGTGGAAACTAGTCATTGAAGAATTGCTGACGCGACAACTAGCCGTTGGTGCTGATGCATTACTTTCAGTTGGGATCTGTTCTAGCTGGCATCTGATGTGGCAACTTAGGCGGTAGTAATGGAGTTTCATGTGGAAGAAGTGAAGAAGGAAGAAGCGTGCATATCAATGTTTTACGTTTCTTTTATTTCTCCTCTGCTTTGGCATTTTTGCCACGTAGATGACTTTGCCACGTAGAATGAATTAGTTAGGGATGAATATTATATATACTCCCACTTTTCTTTTCTTTTTTCCTGTAAGTAGAAGACGAAATTATCTTGGGGAATAAGAAATCTTTTTCCATTTTTTCCAGTTTCTCTACTTTTCGATTATGGTATCCTAAGCCAGGTTTTTTGCGGCACTGAGTTGCTTTGGATCTCTTGTTTTGATTGATGCTCTTGCTGTTTTGGCTTGTTTCGATTGATACGTAATGGTGCGGCAAAATGGAAAGGAAGTTAGAGGTTTTCCACCGGATGATCCTTCACATCCGCTCTACATACATCCGAGTGATAATCCAGGTTTGATTTTGGTTTCTGAGTTGCTCAATGGTGAAAATTATCTGGATTGGAGTCGATCTATGCATACTGCGTTGTTAGCTAAGAATAAAGTTGGTTTAATTGATGGGACAATGCCGAGGCCAGATAAAAAATGATGCTCTATCAAATGCATGGATTGGATGTAATAGCATGGTTGTCTCATGGCTTAGGAATTCCACAAATCCAAAAATCAAGTCTAGTTTGCTTTATTTGCATAATGCTGCTCAGATTTGGACAGATCTAAAGGATCGATTCTCTCAAGGAGATGATGCTCGAATTTATCAGATTAAACAACAACTATTTAGTCTAAAACAAGGTCCTCTCGATGTTAATTCATACTACACTAATCTGAGAGTTGTTTGGGATGAATTTACGGATTTACAACCAAAGAGTTGGTGTGATTGTGGAGGTTGTAGATGTCGAAGTGCTGTTAAGTGGAGAGATCACCAACAGAAGGACTTTAATATGCATTTTCTCATGGGTTTGAATGAGTCTTATGCTCCATTGAAGACACATTTGATGAGTTTGGATCCTGTTCCAGCTTTTGGAAAGGTTTTCTCTCTGGTTTTGTAGGAAGAGAGACAGAGATCTGCAGGTTTTCCATCTAAACCTATCTATACTCCTTCTCCGAGTGAACAAGTTGGTATGCTTTCCAATTCTGCTCAGGGTAGTTATGGTAACAAGCCAAGAGATAAGCCCTAATTTACTCATTGTCATAAAACTAATCACACTGTGGATAAGTGTTATCAGTTGCATGGGTTTCCCCTTGATTTTGGAAGAGGGAGAGGTAGACCTCCTGATGGTGTTGGTTCGTTTTCTAGGTTTGTGCATAATGTTGCACATATGTCTGATGGAAATGGAAATAGTGCTACAACTAGTCCGAGCCTTACTGCATATCAGTGTTCACAACTGATTACATTCTTACAACAACCGTTGAATGTTGGTGGATGTTCTACTTCACAGCAGCCTGCTCAACCCAATCCTTCTATCCATGTTTCAGCTCCTGCCAATCCAACACACCAGCCTATTGATGATCCTAATCTTAATTTCAGTGGTATGTTTTATGTGTCTTCCTCTTTTCTTGATTCAAATTCCATGTCTCAAAGTAGTACTTGGCTGATAGATACAGGTGCTACACATCATGTGTGTTGTAATCTGTCTAGCTTCGTAAACTCGACTTCCCTTCAAAATGCCTTTGTGACATTACCAAACAAAGAAAAAGTTCCAATTCTTAGAATAGGTTCTGTCAAGGTCACTTCTGATCTGTTGTTACATTCAGTCCTATTTGTTCCATCTTTCTCGTACAACTTGTTGTCTGTTAGCTCTTTGCTTTCTAAAGGTGACTGCACAGTGCAATTTACCAAGGATTCATGTGTTTTTCAGGATTCTTCAAATGGGAAGATGATTGGGATGGGACATAGAGTAGGAAATCTATATGTTCTAGTTTTTGTTCCTATTGTAAACTCTACTATATCAATAAATGTATGGCATTCGAGGTTAGGACATCCTTCCTTTGAAAAGCTCAAAAATATGAGTTCTGTAATTTCTTTTTCCAGCTCTAAACAAGAAATCTGTCATGTGTGTCCTCTTGCTAAACAGAAAAAGTTATCATTTCCTTTGTCTAATTCCATTGCCTCAAATCCATTTGATCTGATTCACTGTGATGTATGGGGTCCTTTTACTCCATGTACTGAACAAGGTTTTAAGTATTTTCTTACCATTGTTGATGATCATTCAAGGTTCTTGTGGACCTATCTCATGTGCTCTAAATCTGAAGTGTCTTCCATTCTTCCCAAGTTCTTTAAAAATGTTCATACTCAATTCCATAAATCCATAAAAGCACTTAGGTGTGATAATGGTTCTGAATTTTCCCTACCCTTGTTGTTTGATGAATATGTTACAGAAATCCAACATTCATGTGTAGAGACACCACAACAAAATGCTAGGGTGGAAAGAAAACATCATCATTTGTTGAATGTTGCTAGAAGTCTTTTCTTCCAATCTCATGTGCCACTTGTTTATTGGGAAGAATGCATTCTCACTGCATCCTACTTGATAAATAGGTTACCCTCTTCTGTGTTTTTGCCCAATATTCTTACTCCTTTTGAAGCTCTTTTCAAACGGGCACCTTCCTACTCTCATCTCAAAGTCTTTGGGTGTTTATGTTATGCCTCTACTTTGGACAGAAATAAAAATAAATTCTCTCCTAGAGTTCAAAGGTGTATATTCCTTGGTTATCCAGCTGGGTATAAGGGATACAAACTTCTGAATTTATCTACCAATGACATCCTCATTAGTAGACATGTTGTTTTCCATGAGAATGTGTTTCCTTTCTCCGCCTCTAACTGTTCTCTATCTCCCTTTCCTCTCACACCTCCTGTGATACATGCCCATTCTCCTTGTACCAGAACAGGAGAGTAACTAGACCCCCTGCTCATTTACAAGATTATGTATGTGGGGCCGTCATCTCTACTCCTTATCCCATACATTTTTTTTTCTTTCTACTACACATCTTTCTCCTTCCTACACATCCTTTTCTTTCAACCTAGCTGTTATTCCTGAACCATATTCCTACACTCAAGCTTCCAAATATCCAGAGTGGCAGGCTGCCATGAATTTAGAATTAGATGCCCTCTTTCGAAATAACACTTGGACTTTAGTTCCTCTGCCAACTGGGAAGACTACTATTGGGTGTAAGTGGGTGTATAAAGTAAAGTGTCTTTCAGATGGTTCGGTGGAAAGGTACAAGGCCCGCTTAGTGGCAAAGGGTTATACTCAACAGGTTGGGGTTGATTTTTGGATACCTTTTCACCTGTTGCTAAATTGGTTTCTGTTAAACTCATGCTTATTCTTGCAGCAGTGAAAGGTTGGTCTTTGTGTCACTTGGACATCAATAATGCCTTCCGTTATGGAGACTTAGATGAAGAAATATATATGGAGATGCCTCCTGGACTGGCATCTCAGGGGGAGCATCCATTATCTACTGTGTGTAAGCTTAACAAGTCTCTTTATGGACTTAAACAGGCTTCTGGACAGTGGTTTTTGAAGTTCTCCAATGCTCTACTTAGTTTTGGTCTGGTGCAATCCAAAGCTGATCACTCATTTTTCTATATGCATGTTGATGACAAATTATTGGGGCTAATTGTCTATGTTGATGATATTTTGTTGTCCAGTAACAGTTCGGTGTTAGTAGATGAATTCAAGGTATATTTTGGGGAAGCACTTCAGTTACAAAGATTTGGGAACACCAAAGTATTTCTTATGTTTGGAAATTGCTCGTAGTAAATCTGGAATATTTCTTTGTCAAAGGAAATTGATACGTTATTAATTTAATTAATTTAGTTGACGTTGGGCTTAGCCCGTTTAATTATTTGGGTCGTTCTTTTCGGGTTTTCTTGTTGATTCTTTCCCGAATCGTAGGTCGAATCAACCCTAGGTATTTAGTATAAATAGGAGGATTGTATCTTATTTCATTAACAAGTAATATAATACAGAAACCCTATTTTATTTTGCCGTCTTTTACTTTTCCTTTCTGCCGTATTTTATTCCTTTCGTTTCTGCTGACGTGATCGACGGGGAAAGCCTGCGACTGTCAATTTATCGTATCGTATTCTTTGTGGCGTGAACGACGAGCAAAGTTCTCGCGTCTGCCGTTGTATTTTATTTATTTTTGTTCATTTGATAGAGGAAAATCGCCCCATCCTCTATCAATTGGTGCTTTCATTGAGAGGTTTCAGATCGGGGCTTCTCTTGAGGTATCAAATTTATCCTTTAATTTTGTTGAAAAAAAAAAAATTAAAAAAAAAGAGGAAGTCAGATTGATCCTACATCCGATTGGTTGATTTTATCCGATTGGTTGATTTTGTTGGAATTGGTGATTTGTTCGGTACGTTGAGACTTGGTGAATTGGACTTGATTGATTTTGTTGGACTTGTTGATTTGTTTAGGAGGATTGATTATCATGGATTATTGTTATTCAATTGCCTGGGATCAGTCGGCATCGCGCATGCCTTCATCTTCGTATGAATTCGATCCGATATTGGGCAGGCCACTCACTTCGTGGGATCTCCCAAGGCCTCGTATTGCTCCGGAAAGTTGCAGCAACCCTTCAGATTGGAACTATTCGGATCCGTAAGCTTACGATCCGCCATTCGACCGACCACTCACTTCGTGGGATCTCCCAAGGCCTCGTATTGCTCCAGAACTGTGCAGCAACCACTCGTATTCGCAGAGCTACAGAGGAGGCGGGTACTCCAACAATTACGAGTCGCGGGCGTGATCCTACAACAATTACGAGTCGGAACGCTACAGCCAGCTTCCGCAGACGGTGCAGTACGAGCCTCCGCCGCCGACGCAGTACTACGTTGTTGCAGAGCCGCCGCAACAACAACATTAGTATCAGCCGCCACCGAGTTATACCCATGTATCGGATGTTGATGCCACATTGGAGACGGATGTTACTGATTCTGAGACTCAAGTGGACGCTAGAACGGATGAAATTGCAGTTGCTCCACCAATTGAAGCGATTGGTGAGGAGGATTCGACACCAATGTATGATCCAAAGTTGGAGGAAGTTGATGCAGAGAAGGAGTTGAGCAAAGAAGAGCATGTTGAAGCATTGGGAGGAGATGCAAGGAGTGATGAAGTTGCTGAGGACAAGAGCGATTTCATGGCAAATGTTTCTGAATTCGGAATAGCTGCAAATGATTTTGATTTTGGAATAGCTGAAAGGAGTGATGAAGCTGTGGAAGAGAAGGAGATTAACAAATGCGCCTATGTACAAATGCTCCAAGTTCCGAAAGAACGTCCAATTTTCAAAGTGGAAGATATTCCAGCGGAAGCATGCATCAAATTGGTGAAGAAGAAGGGTGATTTCATGGAAGAGGTATTTCTTGAAGTCTCTCGACGCTCGGTAATTTTTGGCTTCTACGCACTTGAGGAAGTATACAAAGATTTATTGAATCTCCACCTTGAGGACAAGGTGATTTTCTAGGGTGGGGGAGTTGATACGTTATTAATTTAATTAATTTAGTTGACGTTGGGCTTAGCCCGTTTAATTATTTGGGTCGTTTTTTTTGGGTTTTCTTGTTGATTCTTTCCCGAATCGTAGGTCGAATCAACCCTAGGTATTTAGTATAAATAGGAGGATTGTATCTTATTTCATTAACAAGAAATATAATACAGAAACCCTATTTTATTTTGTCGTCTTTTACTTTTCCTTTCTGCCGTATTTTATTCCTTTCGTTTCTGCTGACGTGATCGACGGGGAAAGCCTGCGACTGTCAATTTATCTTATCGTATTCTTTGTGGCGTGAACGACGAGCAAAGTTCTCGCGTCTGCCGTTGTATTTTATTTATTTTCGTTCGTTTGATAGAGGAAATCCGCCCCATCCTCTATCAGAAATATGCTCTGGATTTGCTCAATGATACAGGGATGCTTGGTTGTAAACCACACAACACTCCTATGGATGCTAACTCGTCCCTTTCACAAGATGGTGAGATCTTATGTGACTCTAAGGAATACAGAAGACTGATTGGAAAGCTTCTCTACATTTGCATTACTGGGCCTGATCTAGCATTTGTTGTCCATAAGTTGAGTCAATATGTTTCAAAACCTTATACAACTCATATGGCAGCAGTACAGAGAATACTTAGATACATTAAAGGTGCAATAGGAAAGGGTTTGCTCTTCTCCAGTTCATGTAACTTGGAGTTGAGTGTTTTTGCAGATGCGGACTGGGCTACGAGCTGAGTCCTGATACAAGGCAGTCTGTCACAGGTTTTTGTACCCTTTTTGGGTGATTCTCTACTCTCTTGGCGGTCTAAAAAGCAGTCTACCATGTCTGGATCATCAGCAGAGACTGAATACAGGTCCATGGCTCAAGCCACTTGTGAAATTGTTTGGTTGCTACATTTGCTTGCTGATTTTGGGGTGAAACAATCAAGAGCAATTCCTTTGTTCTGTGATAATCAAGCTGCTGTGTACCTTACTTCCAACTCCACGTTTCACGAGCGAACAAAACACATCGAGATTGATTGCCACACCGTCCGAGAACGTTACTTGAAAGGCATCATCAAACCTCTACACATTAAGGGGGAGCTTCAACTTGCAGACATTTTTACAAAAGCTTTGCCTTCTACAGCTTTCCACAGGATGGCAAGATGGGATTTCATAATATCTTCAATCCGCATCTTGAGGGGGAGTAATGGAGTTTCATGTGGAAGAAGTGAAGAAGGAAGAAGCGTGCATATCAATGTTTTACGTTTCTTTTATTTCTCATCTGCTTTGGCATTTTTGCCACGTAGATGACTTTGTCACGTAGAATGCATTAGTTAGGGATGAATATTATATATACTCCCACTTTTTTTTTTCTTTTTTTTTTTTTTTTTTTTTTTCCTGTAAGTAGAAGACGAAATTATCTTGGGGAATAATAAATCTTTTTCCAGTTTTTCCAGTTTCTCTACTTTTCGATTAGGTAGTTTAACTTACGGAGGTAAGTCATCAGCCTGAGGTATCTTCCAGCAGCTTGAAGTTTTGATCTTGAAGGACGGGTTGGAGTACCCACAGTGCAGATTGACATAATAACTAACTGTTCTTCTATAGGCAAGCCGTTGAGAACAACCTTTCTAGACAAAGAGTGTTGTTCCGAACTAAGCTGATAAAACAACTTGTCAACCTTTAACTCTAAAATATTGTCTAAGTGTGGATTTGAGAAACATCATCAAAATTAATTAACTGCAAAGGGTTCCCACATAGGAAAGAAAAGAAGACGTGTGAGGGAGGAAGACGTGTGATTTATGGGATGCACTCTCCACTTTAACACACAAACTCACCCATTTAAAAAAAAAAAAAAAAAAATACATACTTTTGCGAGGGACGGTGGAAGCATCATATTATTGCCCTTTTTTTCCGCGATAAAGAAAAGAGAAAAGAATAGAATTGGAAAGTCTCATTTAGATACTAATAAATCTGCTAAAGAATTAAATAATTAATTCGTTGTTTTTTAATTTTTAGAGTATGAAGATTGATGAGTACACTGTACACCACAGCCTTATCGGAATTAATTACTACTCTCTTCGTCCCATATATTTAAAATAACTTTTTACATATACCATAATTAAGACGAAAGAAATGATAATGGATAACCTAGTGTTAATGAACTTTAATGGATTAAAATTTAGTATATAAAATAATAGAATAATGATTTTTAACCATAATGTGGTTAGGTACACAACGACATGTTTCATTACAATGATAACTATAATTAATTACTTTTATATTTTAATTTAAGAATATTTTCCCCTAAAATTACATATTTTTCTCTCTTTTTATGTATAAAGGTAATAAATTCTGGAATATAGTCAAAATTATCAAATAATTAAAGGGTTAATATAAAATTAAAAAAGATAAAAATACGGAGTATTGCTTATTAAAATTTTTACAACATAAAGAGTTTGACATAAATATATAATTATTACCCTAAAATAATATAAGTAGATCGAATGAAAATGCAACTTATCCTTTTACCAATTAAACGGGGAAGTATTAATTTTAGATTTGATGGTATATAGAGCATATATGTGCTTCTCAAAGTATTTGATTATTTGAATTGCTACGACATTAGAAAATCAACAAGAAGATAAGAAAATACTCTTGCTTGCTTCAAATTCATTCATTATTTATTTTATTATATGCTTTGCCTGCACATAATGATATTTCCAATGAACATCAAATAAAGTTTTTATGCATATTCAGAAATATGTTGGCCAGTTTAAAAGTCAGATTACTTAAAACTTTTAATTATGAAGGATAAACATCATTAATAAATATAATGTAGCTTTTAACTTATATAACTTCAGCAGCAAACTTTAATGAACACTAAACCCTAGATCGACACCTAAATTAAAAGAGATAATTAACTTAATTGTTTCTCCGAGGTGCAGGAAACTCTCGTGCTAGTGTCATAACTATAATATACTTCAGTATAATTAGGTCAGAAATTTCAGATTTATATGGAAACCAGCACCTTTATTGCTGTCTTGATCTCATAATAATTAACTTCAAATTAATATAGTTAACGGAGCGTAGTCTAGTCGTAAGACGTTTCCCCTCCAACTAAGAGGTCGGGGGTTTAAGTCACCTTGAGTGTGTGTTTGACTGTGTTTCTCCCCGATTAAAAAATAAAGAAAAAATATCAAATGCAGTAATTAATACTCTTTCTATCCTGTCCCAAGATGATATATTTCATTTCTATACTAGAATTAAAGAAGTTTTAATTATGAACTTAAGTGTGTATAATTTGTACTCCCTCCGGTCTTTCTTAGTTGAGTCGAAACTTTTCGACACGGGAATTAAGAAGAGTTGTTTAGTACTTTAAGTATGCTTGGTAATTGAGAAGAGAATGGGATTATGTTTATAATTATTGTATTTTATATTGTAAAAAATGTTTTTTATATTGTAAAAAATGTTTTTTATATTGTAAACTGAGTACATCTTTTAACTTATTTATTTTTTTATTATTAAATAATTATATTTATAAACTGAAAATTTATTTACGTAAACTGAAAATTTATTTACGTACATTTATTTATAAACTGAAATTTTATTTAATGTTGTAAAAAATAAATTTATAAACTGAAAAATTATTTACATAAACTGAAAATTTATTTACGTAAATTCATAAACTGAAAAATTATTTACATAAACTGAAAATTTATTTACGTAAATTCATAAACTGAAAATTATTTACATAAACTGAAAAATTATTTACATAAACTGAAATTTTATTTAATGTTGTAAAAAATAAATTTATAAACTGAAAAATAATTCTATTTCTTTTTTATTTTTAATTTGGGTTGGATTGGGCGTAATTAGGATGTTAATTAAGTAATCAAAGGGGTACAATTAGTTGTGTGTTTAATACTTAATTTTTACCCAAAAAGGAAACGACTCAACTTCGAGAGACCGGCCCAATCGGGAAAGTGACTCAACTAAGAAAGACCGGAGGGAGTATCTTGTTTTAATCTATGTGCACATCCTGAAATATATTGATAGAAAAATTTTAAAATCAAAGAACACATTATAATAATTTTGAGTTTTTTAATCGTTTTGTTCGCAACTGAGGAAGTATATTAATTATAGTAGTGTATTTTATCAATGAAATACTATATTTAACCTATTTGACCTAATTGCATCCCATTCTTAAAAAAGCAAAATAATGGTGCATCCGCCGACGGAAAAGGACAAAGGCTACTGCCCCAAAACAACACATATCAAGGGGGGATATGAATTGAAGCAGTATTATTTATTAAATTATATTTTGGTGCTATTGAAATACTACATCCATCTCACTAAATAAGCTACAAAACTTTATTGATGTGACGTGCACGCATCTCCACCGAAACCTAGTATGAGTTTTACGATATAATTTTGAAATATTATTTCTTTTACGGGATAGTCCGACACTCGTAGTATCTCGTAAAAGAAATAATATTTTAATATTATATTGTTAAACCCGTACTAGGTTTCGGTGGAAAAGCGTGCCGAAAATGTTACTGTTCATTTGTAGCTAATTTGATGAGATGGAGGTAGTAGATAATAATATTAAGGTTTCGTTCTTTTCAATGTGAATAAAAATGAGAGAAAAGATAAAATTACTTTATAAATTCTACCATTTTCGTAATTTTTTTCTCATATTTTATCAATAAGAGAGAATTTCACTCCTTAATTAGGAGAAAATATTTATAACAATTGGAGAGAGAATATTTCTCTCCATTGTAATGCAAACGAAGGGGAAAAAATAGAAAGGTGAGAAAATGTGATAAATGAGGATATTTTAAAGGTAATTTTCTCTTTACTCTCCTTTTCTTTCACATCAATGAGAACACAACCAAATATAATAATCATATGTGAGGGGTGAGTGTACACTTACACCTGAATTTCTCTTCACTTGGGATCATTTGTCTCGAATTCTATATTTCAACCGTGTTGCTAATTCTGTATTCTACTAGTTTTATACATTTTTTTTCAAATTTTTTTAATTTATAATAATTTTTTTTATTTTATGATTACTTTTAAGATTCACTAATCCAAATTAGGGTACATAATTATTTATAAACATTTAATTTCATTTTTATTTGTTATATAATGATTGAAAAATTCAAAACTAGGGAACTGTTAAAAAAAATCTAATTTCTATTCCTATAGATGTCTATATTATAATTTTTTATATATTGCAACGTAATTTTAAATACTGTATAATATTTAACAATTCGAAATGAAGATACAAAACATGATTGAGACAATGAATTTGAAACATAGAATACTATCCGAAAAAATATAGCTGAATAATTATCCGTTGCCCAAAATTTGCTTTAGAAAAAAGATTTGAGTTGGGTCACGTATTCAAGTTAGGGTAAAGTTTTTTAATCCCTTGCCCCTTCTTCATATTTACCCATGAGAGAGAGAGTAAATATAAATACTACTCCCTCCGTCCCGCGGCATTAGTCCCATTTGCTTTCGGCACATGAACCAAGGGAGTGGAGAATGAGTGGAGAATATGTGGTTGTAATTAATTCTGAGGAGAGAGAGTGAATTGTGGCCAAGTATATTTTACCATTTAAGGAAATGAGACTAATAAATGGGACAGACAAAAAAGGAAATTGGGACTAATGCCACGGGACAGAGGGAGTAATTACTTACATATATAGACTAACCGACTTTGATAAACTATAAATTTAATTAAATATAGAACCATAATTGTGAGTTGACATTTTGATACTGAAAAGGCTCAAAAGGTTATTTAATTATTTATTTCTATAATTCAAATAACTGTGACACTCACTAGTTATGGAAACCCTTTTGGAATCAGATAGAGACGGTTTGATAGATCCTCTATAACTAAATTTGAACCAAAATAACACTTCCGTCAAATTTCACTGGTTATGTTTATTTTCTGTATTTTATAAGCAAGTATTAAAAGTAAAATGTAAGGGTTACACATTGAAAAGTAAATGTTAATTTCACATAACTAACGAAGTGAGACGACACAAAATACTACCTTCATGATATTATATTATAATTAGGTGCACTTGTCGTTCTCGTTCATCCCACTTATTAGACGCATTTTCTAAAATGACAAATAATACATGACTACAATTAATTATCTCTCCTTATAATTGATTACAACCACATATTATATCTTTCGTTGGTTCCTGTGCCCAAAGCAAATGCACATAATAAGTGGGATGGAGGTAGTAACATACATGACTAATGAAATGGAACGAGAGGAGTATACATTATTAATTAATGAAACCCTATACCAGTTTCAGGTAATTGATTAATGATTAGAGTGTGATGATTCATAATCCGACATTAGCAGAATAAACAATTGCAAGTGGGTGATGATGAGCACAAGAGGCCTAATTAGTACAATCATAATATATTGCTAATTAAGAAAGTTTATCAAAACTATATTCATCAATAAAGCAAGGCATCTAATAACTACTTCGTCCAAGAACTTTTCCCCTTTTAGTTTATTCTCAACAAGAGGGGGAATATAAAAGAGGCAACTAACTAATAACCTTTATAGTCTATCCGCACATATATAGTATATAACCCTCGCCAAATTAAGGGTAACTAAACCAAGTCATGAATTACGCAATGAAATCTTCATCAGCTATGAAGAAAGTCGAAGAATTGTCGAACACTTCTGCTACCGAAGAATCGACTAAGAGTCGATACATCGGAGTATGGAGGAGGCCGTGGGGTAAGTTTGCAGCAGAGATTAGGGATTCAACTAGGCATGGAGTTAGGGTTTGGCTTGGGACATTCGATACTGAAGGAGAAGCTGCTTTAGCCTATGATCAAGCTGCATTCGTCACCCGAGGAGGCCTTATTCCGCTCAATTTCCCATTAGACGACGTTATGCAATCACTTGAGAAGATGAACTTCAGATGTAAGGAGGGGTCGTCGCCGGTGACAGCCCTAAAGGAATTGCACAAGGTGATCCGACCACAACCTTCTTCTAGAAACAAGAAACCTAAAGAAGACGAAGAAGAAGAAGATCGAGAAGGCGAAGAAGAAGGAGGAGGAGAAGGAGAAGGGGAGGAGGAAATGTTGGTTTTTCAAGATTTGGGATCTGATTTGTTGGATGAGCTCTTGTCTCAATATTGTTCTAGTGGTGAATAAACTTCTTTCAACAATTTGTATGTTTTGTGATTAAACCCTCTCTCTCTCTCTCTGGTTTTATTTTGATTGATTTTGTTTCTTTGTTGTTTGAGTTCCTCTTGTTTATACACATTTCTGGGTAAGATCCATTTAGGCGCGCAGTGGAATTAATATGAATGTGATTAATTTTCTTTATTGAGTAAATAATCATTTAAAGAAAAATACTTTTTGCATATTCACAGATCTCTACTTTAATACAAAAATCCACAATTTCTTACATTATATGCTTAAAAAGAAACGTCTCATCTTGCAATGGATGAAGGGAGGTTACCATAACCCCAAGTTGAATCAATTTTGACAACTAAACTTTTGGATGGTAGCTAATTAATCAAGAATTCAATAATATACCCCACTTGAGAGCCATGATCTAGTAGAATGGCAGCCCACATTTGTACTTTTGGTTCTGGAAAAAAATATCTTTGATGCGGACTAATAGTTTTATATATACCCCAAATAGTTTGGTTGAACATTTTAATCAATAATGTCTTCTTCAATTAGACCAACCTCAACTATTTACTTGTATCTTCACACCCCAGCAATACGTTGACCTATATACTCCCTCAGTCTCGCGATTTCTGAGCCTCTTTCCTTATTGGGACGTCTCGCGATTTCTGAGCCCTTTCCTTTTAGGGAAATAATTAACATACTAATGGTGCAATTAGTATTCCCTTATTGCAATTAGTATTTTCTTTAAAAATCCTTTTATAAAAAAAAACCAAAAAAAAAACAAATCAAAACAAGAAATAAAACACACGCATTCACACATAAAACACACACTGCAGTTAATCGACCACAAACTTTTACAACCACCATCATTTATTCCCTCAACCACAATGGAGGATATGAATTGAAAATCCTAGCCGCACAATTCATTTTGTGTTCATCTTCAATCTGTGAATCTCACAATGAATCCCTCATCTCACAGATCCCCCTCTCCACCGTCGGCTTGGGTATGAACCCGCAACCCCCCCCCGCCGCAAAGAATCGCCGCCGCAGCGGGCTCGCAGGCCGCGTGGTGGCCCCCGTCGGAGGAGCTGTGCGTAGCCGCGCGCCTTGGTCCTCGCCGTCGTATGCTTTCACTTTCGAAGAAAGCCCTAGCCCCCCACTCCGTCCTCCTCTGATCTCTCTGCCCATTCTTCCTGGGAGATATGGGGGGCTCCGCCCGCAATTGAATTTGTCGCCGGAGCAGATTCGGTTTCCGCCGCCTCGCGTGGCAACCCCTTCTGGAGCAACAGATTGGCTGTCACGGCGGTGGAGGTTTCCTACCGCCCGAAGCCTCGACATGAGTATTAGGATTCAAACTCCTCCTCCGCCGTCGCCGCCGCTGCTTGCCGTGGAGGAGGAAGGCCCTACAGAGATCGATTCGTGCGGCTTGGTGTTAACAATGCTTTCTCGCTCATCCTACAGGGTGTAGGGAATTTGTTTGGGTTTTGATGGTTGCTGATATTTACTTGATGATGTAGGGAATTTGTTTGGTTTCATGGCTTCCCTCTGTTTAATGCATGTTTGATGAATATGTTTGTTTGTGGTTTGATTGCTTCCCTCTACTTAATGCATGCTTGATGAATATTAGTAGAGATATATGAAACTGCATTTTCCCATTCAAAAGATGATAAGTACAAGTCTTTTGAAACATAAAATGCAAACATTGTTAACTGCATATCATGCATTTACAAAATGTGAGCCATATATAGTGCCCCTGTAAAAAAAAAAACTGCATTGGTCTTCATCTTCTCTGCTACCTCTGCATGAGCATTGCTTCTAAATTATTAAAGTGTTTGCAAAGGCTGATTCCAAACCTGTTAGCTGCTGCATCCCAAGCCTTTGAACCAAATTATCTATTCCTTGAATCTGCCCATTCTGAACTAGATAGTGGATGCTTTCCCTTGCCAAATCCATTGGAATTGTGAGACTCACTGGCAATGTTCCTTCCCTTATGAGTCTGTCCTTTCCCATGTGAGGGATTTGTAGTTGTTGTGGCCTTTAACCCTCATTATCTCTGTTAAGACTCCTTGCAGTGTTAGAAATACTTTGTTCATGGTCATTGCTGGTAACTCTTGAAATGCATCTTGCACTGCCTTAACAAGATCCTCAACTGTTTTGCACAATCTTTTATGCTGTAGGGATTGAATGGCATTAAAAAATCCTAGATCATTTATGTTGGTGTCAGGTGAGTTTGGTGGCTGCTGAATCAGTCTTATGTTGAACCCATCATCACTAGCTGCTATTCTGAAATCAGGATCAGAATTAAATCTAGTATATGTGGCTTTGCATTATCTTGTTGAATGAAAATATGTTTGGATGCGTTTGATGGCCACTTCTGTTTGATTGCAGGAACAACCTTATGGCATTGTTTAAATGAAACAAGTTTTATTAGAGGCCAACAGTGTAAGTGTCACGCCCCGACTCCTGAGAGCCGTGACATGGCAGGGGGTTGGATTAAAGAAGCGGGGTAGAAAGGGGGGGGGTGACTTTAACTCATGAATATAATAACAATTCCTCAAAAATAAAATAAAGTTATATAAAGTAAATGGTGGGGTAAACCAGCGTCAAGTCTCCAAGAGGAGTCGAGTAGCTACTACGACAATTGGAAATACCAAGAGTGAGTAGGAAATTCGAGCTTCCAAGTGGGACCATTGCACGGCACTCTCCACCCAACATAATATTTAAAAGACGGGGTAACCGGCTTACAGTAAACTAGAGGAGTCGACACACTGCAGAAAATGGAATTACCATAATCGATTGGAAGTTCGAGCATCCAAAAGGAACTGATACACGGCACTCTCCGTCTAACAGTAAGTAAAGCAAGATGACGTAGTGCAAGACGGAAAGATAGATTATATAACTAGAGGGTTGGAAGAACACACCCTCGACATTGTACATTATTACAAAACTACTAATTTCTTAATCAGAGTTTTAAGCTAAATAACATAGTGGGACTTATGTAACACTGCAACAACCCCTTCCTCAGCCTTGCTGCTCAACATCTGCTTCCAAACCTGAAAGCATGAAAGAGTTTTGGGCTGAGTACTTGATGTACTCAGTGGTCGTACCCCTTTGGCAAGCATTTTGAAAACTAGCAGTTTATCCAAACATAGTATATCAGGAGGCTTGCAGAAAACAACTCCTGAAAATACAAATATCATTTTGGGGTGTGTGGTGGTCATCTTGGACTCAACCGCAGGCTACATTATCACCTTTGGTACTAGACCGGGTTCAGGGCCGTAACCCTAAATAATCCCAGTACTTGCATTAAACCCGAGTCGAAACTCAAGGAATTGCCATGGGTTAACATACGATGCACGGTATGTAACCGGGGGTGTACACAATTCCATGTTAGTATATCTGATACAAACAAGGAATCTCGATCGATCCATGGAGTCATTTCATATATAGAACATTCACACAAAACATTTTTATGAATAACTGCATTTTTAACTAAAATAAAAGTAGCATTAAAAACAATGCCTTTGTAAATATTTTACCCACCTGATAACTTGATATAATGCACTAACTTGTTATAGTCTTTCTCGCCGAGGTGAAACACAGAAACACCATATGACCACGAAACCTTGACTTTTAAAATATGAATACGAAATTATGGTGGTATGAAGAGAGTGCGGCAGCTGCTGCTGCTTGGAGGAAAGGGGAAAGGTGGTTGTTATGTGTGTGTCGAAGTGCGAGAGAGATGTGGGAGTAGAGAGGGAGCTGCTGTTATTGCTTGAGTTGGGGTGGGGTTATGGCTACGGGAGAGGGGGGGGGGGGGGGGGGGGGGGAAGTCTACTCTTGAGAGAGAGTATAATGGGGGCTGGTGTGAGGAAGGAGACGAAGGCATAGCCTTCTATTTATAGAAATAAACTCTTGGCCACCAAGTTTAGCATTAGATATTAGTTTATGTATATAATAATGCAAGTTGGAGGAAGGATGGCTATGCAACGTGTACACTACATGCACCAACAATACATGCACGTATACATATCTATATATATATAGATTATCTATTTAGTATGTGTGTAGTATATTATATATATATATATATATATATATATATATATATATATATATATATATACACTTAATCATTTCATATTAGAATAATTATCTAATATTTATGAGTTATTCTTCTTATATTTAATACATGAATTTCTTTTAGATACTTATTTTAATTAATTTAATAGGATTTTACGGGATATTACAGTAAGTATGTACTGAAACACTCTGGATGAAGGCATAAAAGCAGTAGTACTGAAACTTGAGGGTACCTGATTGATGATACACTCTTTGATAACTTCTCTTGTGATTGATTATGTTGCTTTTATATAAGGAGTGCCCTTGGGTCTGTACTTACTGTTTTTTTTTTCAACTTCCTGAGTTATGAAAGGGAAGCAGCCTATCTTTCCATCAAATGACACTGCCCCATCCTCTTGTAGTATGGGTCTGGTCACTGCACACAGAAACATGATATTTCCAATGAATTTCTTGCTTTTTCATGCCCTATATGGTTCATCCTCATCAGGTGCAAGGTAATACCTGTGTAATGTGAATAATTAGCAAGGTAAAAACACTTTCTACATGACCAATGATGTAAAACTATTAACTGAGGTCAAATTTCAAAAGAAAAAATGTTCAACAATTACCTCCTTTTTTCTTTGGTTATATAGAACCATTTTTCATCCTGATAAACACAAATTTTCTACGTGTTTCGAGAGCATATGGTTATGTTCTAGTGTTATTATCATGATCGAATCCGATACTTTTAATATATATTTCTTATATTCGAGGGTATTACACTTGATCGTAGTTTTGTGGAGTTTTGTAAGGAAAATCGGAGAAAAAGGGAATTAAATAATTGGGTATAGGCCATGGGCCTTGAATTCAAAGCCCACCATGCAGGCCCAACATGCGGGCCCAACACTTGAATCCAACATGCAAGCACCAACATGCAAAGTTCACGCGGCCATGCCACCCCCGGGTCCCCTCCTTATCAAGTCGCGCCTCCGTCCACCTTTTGACGACGCGGCAGCGCCATCGTTGCCTCCATCCCGCACCCAGCAGCCCCATTTCCGCGTCTGGGCCACACGACCGTCCACGCCGCCGCGCCTCTGTCCACCTGCAAGCCGCGTCTTTCCTTTATAGAAGGAACTCCTAAGGCGCGTCGGTTACGATTCACTTGGAGGGGTTTCCGTAACAGAAAAGAGAGAGAGGGAGGATAAGTAGCGGAGGGCGAGAGTAGAGAAATATATCATATATTTTCAGAATCGAGAGCGATGCGAGTATCAACTTGGGGAGAAGAAGATCGAGAGATTCAAGTCGGCGATATTCAGAGCCCTAGTTCTCCCTACGGTTTTCGTTTATTTACGATTTTGTGTTCTTCGAATCTTGGGATGATTGTCTTCATTATGCTTGGCTAAATTCTCTATTATTCTAGAGTTAGGGAGTACATGAACACCTCGGATTCATTATAGTTTTTATCTATCGATCACGACCTTCTATTACTTCTTGTGCTCTTGTGTGAATTGTTTGCTTGTTTGATTTGCTACCAAGTGAGCATGATTTATTGTGTTGATTCAATATGCGAAAGATGAGAATTAACGCTCGAATAGGGAACATATGACACACACTTCAATAAAGTCGAGAGATCTTGAGAATTGTGTGAGAGCGTATAACCTTTTGAACCTTTAGGGCTTGTTTGGTAAGGCCTTGAAGATAAGCCTAGATTAGATAAGGGGTGAGATAGTAGTATGGGTTGAATGAGACCTTATCTTATATAGTTGTTTGATAGGATTGTTTACATAATAGCTTATCTTGGAGTTGGGTGTTTGGTGGAAGAGATATAATTTAGTAGTAGAAGGTAGAATTCCCCATTTTGCCCTTAAAAATGAAATTAAAAAATAAAATTCATGGTTTTCCCCATTTTTTTATGAATTATTTTAGACGAATAAAAACTTATAAATTATTAAATATCTATAAATTTATATATCGTCAATTGAAGCCTTGTAGTATATGGAAATCTGTAGCTATCTGGAATATATTATAACCTTCAGTACATAACATAAATTTATGTTATAACATATATGAAAATTGGTAACCATAACCTCCGTAATATAAAAATTTATGTCAAAATATGGAGATATTAAAGCAACCATAAATCTCATAAAATCAACCCAATTCTAGAAGGTTTGTGAGGGTTAAAATTGTATTTTCCTACCTTCTAGTAGTTACTGTTCACAAACACAGATAAGTATCGGGCCAAATTGGTCTGATAACAATCAGGCCTATTTTGTGAAGGGAACAGTAATTTTGTCTTGGGCCAGAAATGGGTAACGGGCCCCCGAGTTTATTAACTTGGCTACCAAACAGGTATAGAAGCCCACATATAAATACTTATATGGCCTTCTAATGGCTACCAAACGGCCCCTTAGGAGTTTCATGTGTTAGTTATCAGTTGGACACAACGATTCTTGCATGAAATCTACGGTTTAGGCGCTACGAAAGTAGGTTTAAGCTTATTGTGCGGTTGTTCTAGTAATAGTCGAGTCCTCTATGTGATTGATTGATTTTGATTTAATTGAATTCGTTCGTTCATCGAAACCGAAGATCTAGAATAATCCTTCTCATATTTGATTCTCTCGTTGCTTGTTATTTGTTTAAGTTCATTTACTTTTAATTAGTTTAGTAAAACAAAATCCAACGATTTATTCGTCTAGATAGAGGATAAGAAATTAGACTAGTACTCGTTAGGTTAATCAGTCCTCGTGGAATACGACCTTGCTTCCCTATCTATAATTACACCCGTACACTTGCGGTAGTAAAAATATTAGTGAACAAGTTTTTGGCGCCGTTGCCGGGGACTGATTTTCGTTCTAGTGATATTAGTTAGATTTCTTTGATACTAATTTAGACATTTTATTTTTCCGAATTTTATTTTCACTTTTGGTTCGTTTGAGTTGCCTAATTATTCTTTTCATTGGAGTATAGGTGGTGAATGCGCACAAGATCTTCAGGTATCACTCTAGAGCCTGTAGACCCGGAGATAGAAGCCACCCATCGTCGGAACAACGCAAAGAGAAACAATAGGAAAATGGCAACTCAAGAGGAGTTCAATCAACTCAGGGAGCAGTTAAGAGTTTTGATGGAGGCTCGGGAACGAGCAAACATTCAACCAGCTCGTATTTGGGATCAGTTTCAGAATGTGATAGCTCATGGAGGAATTCCCGGACCAGCCATCGATGCTAACAACTTCAAGTTGAAGACGGGCCTGATATCAATGGTCCAACAGAATCAGTATAGAGGAGGTCCTTTGGAGGACCCTAACGCTCATCTCAGTCATTTTTTGGATCTCTGTGCTACAGTTAAAATCAATGGAGCACCCGAGGATGCTATTAAGATTCGCCTCTTTCCATTCTCTTTGAGAGACAAGGCGAAACAGTGGTTTCAATCTATTGAGTTGGGAGGAGACGTTACTCGGTAGGATCTAGCTCACAAGTTCTTATTCAAGTTCCAACCTCCGGGCCTCATGTTCAAGTTGAAGATGGAGATCACACACTTCCAACAATACGAAGGAGAGAGTCTCTACGAAGCCTGGGAGAGATTCAAGGACAAGATCAGAAAGTGTCCAAACCATGGCTTCGATCTAGCTACCCGCATTATGATCTTCTATAACGCTTGTAATGGGGAACTAAGAAGGCTCATGGACGCTGCTGCTGGAGGAGCATTGTTATGCAAAGGGGGAGATGAGGCCATTGAGATAATTGAGAACATGGCATCCACAAGCTATCAGTGGCCAACAGAGAGAAATAGTTTGAGGAAAGTAGCTGTGGCCGAGAGCAAGGATCCTCTTCATGCAATCACAAATCAGATAGCGGCCTTGTCGAGCAAGTTCGAGACTATGATGCAAGCCCGAAACAATCCAATAGCAGAGAGGATTCAATTCGAAGAAGCAAATTGGGTCAACAATCAAGGCTTCCGTCAAAACCAAGGAGGTTATCAAGGAGGCCGTTCGAATCAAGGTGCATACCAAGGCTATCAAGCAATCCCTTCTCACCCGAATCTTGCATATGGGAATCCAAACAATGCCCTTCAACCACCGCCCGGATTTTCAGCATCTAATGGTGTGATCAATGAGCCGAAAAAGCTAAATTTTGAGGATGTGCTCATGAAATACATCTCAAGCTCCGATACAAGAATGTCCGCGATTGAGACACAAGTGAAGATGATAGAGAAACAAGTGAGCCAAATTGCGAACTCCTTGAGCAACCAACACAATCCGGGGCAATTTCCAAGCAACACAGTGGTGAATCCCAAGGAGCAATGCAAAGCCATCATGTTGAGGAGTGGCACCACATATGAGGGACCGAAGATGCCGGAGCACGAGCCCGAAAGTGTAAAGATTCAAGAGGAAAAAGAAGAGCTCACACCGGCCATGAAGGAGAAGAAGGAAGGAAAAATGCCCAAACCCCTACCACCACCTTTGCACGTTCCTATGCCTTTTCCTCAAAGGCATCAAAAGAAGATGGGGGATGAGCAATTTTCCAGATTTTTGGACATCTTTCGGAAGGTCCAAATCAACATTCCGTTGGTAGAAGCTCTACAACAAATGCCCAAGTATGCCAAGTTCCTCAAAGATGTGATTTCAAAGAAGAAGAAGTGGGGAGACTTTGAGACAGTGAACTTGAATGAAGAGTGTAGTGCTATCTTACAACGGAAGTTGCCCACCAAGTCCAAAGATCCGGGTAGTTTCGCAATTGCTTGTGAGATTGGGGGGATGAAATTCGGAAGAGCGCTATGTGATTTGGGTGCAAGTGTCAATCTCATGCCTCTTTCAGTTTTTAGGAAGCTAAAAATTGGAGAGGTGAAGCCTACCACCATAGCTCTTCAAATGGCTGATCGTTCGGTGGCATGTCCTCAAGGCATAGTTGAAGATGTTCTTATCAAGGTTAATGATTTCATCTTTCCCGCTGATTTTATTGTTCTCGATATGAAGGAAGACCGAAATATGCCCTTGATTCTTGGGAGACCATTTTTGGCGACGAGCCAAGCACTCATTGATGTTGCAAGAGGAGAGCTTACTTTGAGGATAAATGATGAGAGTTGCACTTTCTCCATCTACAAGCCGTCGAAGTATTCTGAGGAAGAAGAAGTCGAATCGGTAGAAGAGTGCAAAGTGCTTGATGTGTGTGATTCTTACACCGAAAAAAGTTCTATGGAGTCGCCCAAAACTCCTACCGAGGCTTGCATTTCTACTTCTTTCTCTTCTTCAAAATTCTCTTTTTATTTATGCTCTAATTATTTTGATGAGTGTACTTTAGAAAGTGTGCAGAAAATTTCAAATCAAGAGGCACACCTTTTCGAGGAAGGGAATGAAGAGAATGGAGCTACCCCGAAACATTTGCATGGCCACTTGAAGAATTATAAGAAGAAAATGAAAAGGGCATGCGAAATTCTGGGTTAGTACGAAATATTTTTCCACCTCTTCTTCTTTCAAACTTATTATTTTTCTTAGTAAAAACAATAAGTTTGGGGGGATGGCGAAGTGTGGAAAAGTATTTCGATTTTTATTGCTTTCTAGGTATTTAATTTGAGTCGTGTTAGTGTCTAGTATAGAGTAGTAGAGTCATTTGTGTGTTTTTTTGGGTTTAATTGATGATAAGCATGGATATTGTTTGTGACGATGAGGCAAATGATGATTTCTTGGAATTGAACACATTGAAAATCTTTCACTTGAGATTACTTCATGAGTTGATTAGCATGATTGACTGAATTTTGATTATTTGACCTCTAAGAAGCTTGAATTTAGAAAGTTCGCATCAAAGTTGTCTAGATTTTGTTGTTTCTTATATTTCTAACAAATTTTAGTATACACTATCATAATTAGATAGATTATTTTTTGCCCCAAAATAGAGAGGGAGTAAGATAATTTAGTTGTCAAGATATATATACTGTATTAATTTTTCAACTATATATATTGTGCATATATTATTTGACGTATGTATAGAAGAATTTTTTTTCTTTATCTTCTATTATTAATTGACGTGTTTGGGAGGATTTATTAAAGGATTTATTTTTTTAATTATTTATTTGCAAAAGGATTCTTTTTCAAGGAAAATAATATTTATAAGGAAAGAAGGTATGGATCTTTGTCTCTTGTTTGTTATCTTAGACGTATGTATACAAGGAAGGAAGGTATGCGTGTAGACTACTTTTAATTCGTACTTGATTTAGTAATTTTTTCTTCCTCCAACCTCGTCCCAATAAAGTGGTAATCTGCACTTCTTGTCATACAACTAGTGCTTCATAGGGTGTCATGTCTATAATTGCTTGATAACTGTTGTTATAAGCGAATTCGATTAGTGGTAGCACCGGTTCCCAGTCTCCTCCTCTATCGAGCACTACTGTTAATTCTTAACATATCCTCTAGGGTTTGGATCGTTCTTTCTGATTGCCATCAGCTTAGAGGTGAAAAGCGGTACTGAAATTTAATCTTGTACCTGATTCCTTTTGTAAACTGATTCAAAATCTAGATATAAATTTAGAGTCTCGATCTGATGTGATCGATATGGGTACACCATGGAAGCGTACGGAAATAAACGTCTCCTCGTGCGAGGGTATATCATTAGCAATTTTTTCAATTGCAAAAGGGATATACAGTATATAGCCATAAATTAAATAAATTTATATACTTCAATAATTTTTGAAAATATCTTACAAGAATATCAATAATGCTGGCCATCAAAAATTACTTTTCATTTTTCACTTTCACCATTTTCTCCACACAAGAAATAAATAAATAAAATAATAATTAAAAAAAAAACATGAAAATTGTCAAACTTTGTGAAAAGGGCCAAAAGTTTACAAGCTGTACGTCCTAGAATCTAGCATCTCATTATCCAACAAATTGGGAGAAGAAGAAGGTCTCATGTCATGTCATTTGAATTAATCTCTAACCATGGAAATGGAAACAACCCTAAAACAGAAAGGAGATACATCGGAGTAAGAAAGAGGCCATGGGGGAAATATGCAGCAGAAATTAGGGATTGGACAAGGCAAGGAAGGAGAGTCTGGCTCGGAACATTCGATACTGAAGGAGAAGCTGCTTTAGCCTATACATGATCAAGCTTCATTCGTCACCCGAGGAGCGAGCCCTACATTAGCCGACATTATGCAATCGCTTAAGAGGATGAACTTCAGATGTTCGTTGCCGCGCCTGCGAAAGCCCTAAAAGAGTTGCACAAGTGCTGAGTGAGAAACACTATGTATATAATTAACGTTCAGTGTATCTTGAAAGCAAATCTTGATCCTAGCTTGTTCAATTCCTAGTTCTTGAGTTTTTTTCTGGGCTAGCTGCTGCTACTTTTTCTTGAATTTTTTTTCTTTCTTCTTTTTTTCGAAACCCTAGATCGATCTCAACTCGATCTACTGAATCATCTCCCAGTTTATCTCAATTCATTGTTGAGTTGAATATTCCCCACTTTTTTTATTTTTTACCCTAACCTACTTTTGGGATTGAACTTAACCCTTGCACAAAACCCTAGGAATAATTACTTTCAAGAAACTGGTAATGTGTGTAGAATATTGGATGATTCATCGAAAATTATTAGGAGAGGTGGGCGCAAACTTCACTCACCATAAGGATGCGACACGTGTCCCATTTTTATCGGCATTCAATAAAAAATTCAATAAACTTCGACCGGTGGTCCGGTTTTTTTATAACCTTTCCGTTAAATGAGTTTTTCCTCCGTCAAGTGATAATTTCTTATCGGTATACCTGGGCAAATCGATTAAAACTTTCAGATCTAAAAAAAATTGGCAACCCCCTCCATCTTCTTCTTCCTCGCACATCGGCCACCGCTTCACCACCATTGCGATTTCGTCAGCACCGTTATAGGGTGCCATACAGGTGGCGGAGTGCCGCCGTCGACGCCGTTTTCCCCTCTTCATCTCTTAGAGTCCAGTCCGTCGTTTTCTTGAATTTGATTAGGGTTTTGGTGTGATTTCGCTGCAGTTGAACTCCGGTAAAGTAATTGCAGTCGGACCTGGACTACTCGACAAAGCGGGGAATAAGATCCCGACCGCTGTTAAGGAAGGCGACACCGTTCTCTTGCCGGAATACGGCGGAACCCAAGTGAAATTGGGCGAAAAAGAGTGAGAATCTGCGACCAAAGCTGTATCTTTGTAGGATTTTGATATTGCGCATTTACATTTTGGACTGATATTGTTTGTTTCTGGTGATGCGAATGCAGGTATCATTTGTTCAGGGATGAGGATATACTGGGCACTTTGCACGATTGATGGGAGAGTTCGATTTCCTGCGAATTTCGATTGAGGTCTGATTGTGGGAGTATAGTTTGGTTTTTCTTCAAGAGTTCAGTTCTATTTCAGATGTAGCTTAGTTCATTTGAGATGCTGCGTAATTGTTGCTACTGCCTAAAATCTATTGATTGATAATTGAAGGATTTCATTTCAATCTTGCTTCATTTTTGGTTCCTCTCTCGATAATATGATGTTTAGTTGGATGAAAATGGATAGTCTTTGAAATCCTTGCACAGAAAGAACATGGAATTTCTGAATTAGTGGTGTTGGTAGTTAAGATTATTCATGCTATTGGTGGCTTTAGTTTAGAGCTTAATAAATTCACTTGACTATATATTGAGAACTACTAGACTACATGAAAACTCAAGTGGGCAAGTTTACTTTCTTTAACTTTTTTATCATGGTATAGAAGCTTGTAATCAGATGAGACGGAGAGAGTACGAGAATTCTGTGAGAACTGAATGTATTAACAATTTAGGACACTTACTTGAACCTCACATATGCAAAGAAGAATCTGCTTGTGTGATTGATGCATCTTTTCTTAACTTGAATTCTTTATAGTTAGGTTAACTGGTTTATGTGATTATGAATGTGTGTCTAGCATTGGGAAAAGGAAGTGAGACTCCACGTGTAATATATTTGATGATGGTAAGGATGTATACTAATTTATCAGAAATTAGTATAGTCAAGATGAGTGAATCTTGGAGTTGTTTTGGATGTGTATTCATGGAGTTCTTGATTTTGACATTTATACTGAATATAATTAGTAAGATTGTTCATTTTTTTTCTGGGCACACATTAATCTCCAAGCTCATATTGCAGATCAAGAAGGAGATTAAAGAAATCATGATTGAATTGGAACTTAAGGTAATCTTCTTCTTCGAATCATATGCTAATTGCTTATTGAAAACATTAGATGATATAGATTGGTATAGTTAGTAGCACTAATAATAAAGTTTCTTTTTTGTTTGGCACACTGTAGTCAACTAAAATAACATGCATCGTTTGAGGATCTTATATAGTTGTTCTATAGTTCTATATTGTTTTTTTATAGAGAATTGGTAAAAGCAGCTCTAAGAGTCGTCAAAGATCAGTTTTTAGAGATATGATCCTACTTGTCTTTAGTTAAGATTTGGGTTAAGCAGATTTCCTGATCTTTTTTATGTTTTCAGTAATTTGCCTGCAAGTTGTACTAAAGTGCTCGTTCGGCTGAGTTCACAACTGCTTACAATTTCTCTATTTGTCTTCTTTCCTTGATGATGATGGATTGAGTTTTGCATGTTTATGTGTTCAAGTATTTTGACAGCTTCTTGGGTGCAAATGTTTTAAATAGATGTGGTGATTATGTGATTCCCGACTATGAAATCTTTGGTTGCTCAACCTACGTGTGGATCTATGAGCTATATTTGTGCGAGAATGAGCTCAAAGTTGTTATCTAGACTTGGTTTGTTACGTGATAATTGACCATGAGGTGCTCTAAACTTTGATTTTGCTATAGTGTTGAGTTTCAGTTTATTTATTTATTTCTTGGATTTCCCAACCCTTCTCTTTCTTTCACTCTTACGATGAGCTAGTGCCTCCGAAAGAGCTTTCTAGAACTCAATTATTATAGTTAAAACAAATGGATCTGTCGAAGTTGTTGATATTCTTGTGAAGGTACTTGGTTGGTGGTATTGTTGTCTCTCTCTAAATTTGTTTTGAAACCAATGTCTTTCTCTATTTAAATGCAAGAAACACTTACTTTGATGGATATAGCAGTGCTCTTACAATGCGATTGTTTTCATTTTGTAGTGCTTGAGGTCCTCCTTTATCGAATATCAAGCAATTCCTATATTCGTATTAGTAAAGCTTCTCTAGTTTTTTAGTTATAACATTTTTTTATACTAATGATATTAGTTTTTATAATCTTCTAGTTTGTTGACCTCTTGGATTCTTTTATTTGTGCAGGTTGTGAAGAAAAAATTAAAGGAGAAGAAGGACATAAACAATGAGAAATTAAAAAAAAAAAAAAAAGGAGATAGATAATTCATAGATCATTATTCAAACTGACATGTTTTATACTATGATATTTGTGAAATATCACATTTTGTCTATTGTTTTAAGATTTTTGTTTAAACAGCAAAAAACTTGCTTCATTTTCCCACGATTTCTTATAGAATGTGAAAGGAGGATTTGGTTATCTTTTGTACACTTTTTGTTGCATTCAAAAAATATTATAGTTGTCTCATGTGTCTACATTATTCAAATTTCAAAGAGTTGAGAAAGAACCTTTCAAGGTAAGGAATTGACGAGGGCGATATTAACGGATTAGCAATATACCCGTATGTATTAAATGATTTGGATTTCCGAACTAGCGATATTATTATGATAAATGAGTAAGTGGGTGTTAGTGGAGCGATATATTGCGATATCAAAGCTCGAGAGATTAGGTGACAAGAACTATATTAACAGATTAGCAATATACCCGTACGTATTAAATGATCTGGATTTCTGAATAAACGATATTATTATGATAAACTATCTTGTAATGTTATCTTGTACACTCTCCCTTTATTGAATATATACATTAATTTTATTTTGACGATTTTTTAAATATAACAAATAATTCTCCATCTATATTCCATTCTAGTTGACACGTTTTATTATTTTATACCTCACGCATAATCAACGATCGCGTCAACTGAAATGGGACGGATGAAATATATTTATATGTTATTTAAAGTTACATTACGGTCCACATTAAGTATTAAAGATGAACTATTAAGGGGTTTAATATTCTATAAATGAAGTGTTAATAAGTAGTTAGTTTTTGAATTATTAAACTTGGTGAACATATGATCAAATTCTGTCGGGCTAAATCCCACATGTAATTAGAGCGTGTCTTGAAGAGTGTACTCTACGTCTTGGCCCCTAATATGAAACCGAATTCCTTGTTCCCTGAATATAGCTCGAGATATAACATTGTTCAACGATTTACGGTTGTTTAGCCCCGGTAATCTACCGATGAAATGTCAAAAAGTCCGTTTTGAAATAGATATGATAATTCGATATTGTCATAGTCTTCCGTCGGTACATTGGGGATACCATCCAAGATGCCAACTCTGTAATAGTTATTGGAATGTATTGGTTGGTTTGATCAAATTGGACCGACGATACCACGGAGGCTTAGAATCATGTAAAGTATGAACAAAAGATATCATTGTTTGTATAATTATTATTGAAAGCTTAAAATAATATTTAACGGTACATATAATAATTAAATATTTTCAAGATAAATTTATAAACAGATTCAAAGCATATAAATTAAATTCTTAATATTCTAACAGACTTAGAAAAAAATGAAATTTTATTGCGTAGTTAATCGTCCGTTTCGGCCACTGGAAAAGGATGACCGACGACGTTGTATATCTCGGCGGTTGGCTGTTTCCAACGACCGGAAAGCTCGGTCTGCTATTCCAAAAAATTTCATTTTTTTACGTATAGACTAAATGAGCTCCGATCAACAGAATTTCAATAATATTATTATGTTATATTTAATTTGGTTAATTATGGTAGGTGTTTATAATCGTTGATGACGGTAAACACTTTCCGACGACTTTGGTGGGGAGGTTAGGGCCTCAAAGGCTCAAATATTCTAAAAATAATTTTATGTTTATTAGATTGCTATATTAACGATTCGTATTTAATTTAATCAAAATGATAAGTAAAGTTGAAATCGATTGTATAGATCAATTAAAGGAGCATAATTGATTGTCTAGCCAGCTCGAAACTAACTTGCTACCAATATGATTGAAATATAGTTGATTCTTTGATGAAAACCGCGAGATATTGTTTTTAGATTATTCAGTTAGCCATGGTGATCTAAATTCAATCATTGATTAGTGAAACTGAAATATGATATATTGATAAATTATAAAATAATTGATAGACCAATCAGCTTCAATCTAACTTGCTTCCAATATAATTGGAATATGATTACTTTTATGTTAGTCATGAGATTTTATTAGCGATTCGATTCGATTATCGATTAGTGGAATCATACTATAATAACATGATAAATTGGTGCAATTTTTAATTGACTAACCAATCAAATGGATGCTAAATTAATCAATCATGAGTTAACTTGAAATCTACTAGATTTATCCATAAGTGTAACTAATTAATTGTCTAATCAACTCCAAACTAATAGCTTGAGAAACACACTGGCTACAAATACTAATCAAATAGTAATGAAAAGTCATTTTCATCAATTCGGACATCAACCTAGTAGTAGACAAAAAAATTAGAATCGTGTACACGTATTGGCCTTGTGGTAGGAGGTTATATTTCGGAAAGTCAACAAAGTCAAAATTAGATAAAAGTCAATGCATTCTATACGATTGTTGACTTTCCACGATTTAAATTGATAAATGTCGTGTACCCTACTCATGAAAAGTCAAAATTAAGCCCCAAAAAGTCAAAATTTGATGATTAATTCTAAAAAATCTCGTATTTGATTTGATTTTTTCGTGTATCTCGAGTCCATTAAGTCATAGAAACATGTAATGACGTACGTTATGTCATAATACAAGTCAAAATTAAAGAAAACAAACGTAATTATAAAGTATAGAGTGAGTGTCACATATATTGTCTAATTACTACGGTTATGTTTGATCTCGAACTACCTTACGAACATAATGTTCTTACAAACGTATAATTTACGTAACATTATCGAATCATAAAATTGCACAATGTATGATAGTTACATTGAATGTTTGAATTGGATTGAATTTTTTATGTCAATTGAATGTTGTAATCGGTATTCGAAATAAATCAGGATTTTGGAAGTGGAACTTAGAAAATTGAGCAAAAGTTGCCCAAATTTTCTGCATAGACACGGTTGATTTGGAGAATCAACCGTGTGTGACACGGTCAAATTCAAGAGTCAACCGTGTCTCCTCTCTTTGACAGTTGACTTTCGCAGACACTGTTGACTTTTGGGTTTGACCGTGTACCCTAACCTTGTACCCTAACCGTGTCAAAGTCAACTGGGAAAATTGGAAAGTCAACCTTCTAAAATTTTGCTAATTTTGATGTTAATATGTAAATTAATCATCCATTAAACATTAGTTATTAACGATACTTCAATTATATGCCCTTAACAACAACAACGAATCGAAACGAAATGAAACGAAGTTCGAATATTTAGATAATGAGGTAGGGGATCATATACATTGTAGAAGTGTTTCATTTTAAAAAGTCCCAATGCATTAGATAGATTAGATTACGCTATTTTAATCATTAAAACTCAATGTTTTCGCTATATTTGTTGTTTTTTTAATCAACTATGACATAAAATATTGAGTTCACACTTTAATTACGATTAAATAATGGATTATTGTACAAATTGTTGTTCGTGGCACGGTTGGTGTTCATGGAAACACTGTTTGACACGGTCAAACCCAAAAGTCAACCGTGTCTGAGAAAGTCAACTATCAAAGAGAGGAGACACGGTTGACTCTTGAATTTGACCGTGTCACACACGGTTGATTCTCCAAATCAACCGTGTCCAAAATTTTTGAATTGTTTTCAGGGAGCCGAATTTTCAAACTCAAAATAAATTACCGCCATTCTTTGTTCATTTTCCCACCATTCTTTGTTCATTTTCACTTAAGTTTCGGCGGAACGAAATCGGCCATTCTTCGTGAAAAAAAACCCTCCCCTCCGCCTCACCTCTCTTTCACCTGCTAGCCCTCCCCCTCCCCCTCACCTCTCTTTCACCGGCGCCCTCCCCCTCCGCCTCACCTCTCTTTCCCCGGCCAGCCCTCCCCCTCCGCCTCACCTCTCTTTCCCCGGCGCCCTCCCCTCCGCCTCACCTCTCTCTCCCCGGCGCCCTCCCCCTCCGCCTCACCTCTCTTTCCCCGGCTCCCTCCCCTCCGCCTCACCTCTCTCTCCCCGGCGCCCTCCCCCTCCGCCTCACCTCTCTCTTTCCCCGTTTCGTGGCCCAGAACTGAACCTATTGGGGGAAAATTGAGAGCTACTCTTTCCCCGTTTCGTGGCTCCGTCGTCGCCTGGAGCTCGCCCCCTGCCTCTGTTCCGTCCTCTCTGAAGCAAAACGGCGGCGAAGATGGCGGTGACGAGGATAAAGCTGCTTGGAACAAGAGAGAGGTGGTGATTAGGCAGATGAGGCGCGACATTGCTCTGCTTCTCGAGTCCGGTCAAGACGCCATTGCTCGCATCCGAGTAATTTCTTTACCTTTTTTCTGCATTTGCATTTAAATTATCAAGTTTTGTTTTTTTTAGCCGATTTTGGGGTTATTATGAACAATTTTTTTGCATACGAACCCTAGTTTGTGAAGAAATTATATTCAGTACATTTTAGGGTTATGAGCACTATGACTTGATTGCTATTTATTATGAACACTATGACTTGATTGCTATTTATTGATCCCCTTCCATTCTTCCATCCACATAGGCATATATGCTGAAAATTGTCGTGTCAAAGCATGAATACTGGTCGTCCTTGGCACCTCTTCCCTTGGAGATCGTTCTATCCGCTGGACAGAAGGCTAAAGAAGACAGCTGGGAGAAAGGCTAGTCATCTGTTACTGATTTCTAATTTCTGACCTTCCAAAGCAATCCAAGACAAGATTTGTAGGGTTCCTTGCTATGTATTGGGAAAGGTTTGTTGTTTTGATAATCACCTTATCATTACATGTGCCTGTGATTTATTATTTTGTTCTTGCTTTCAGGACCACTGTGGATGGCAATTCAAATCGAATGAGAAAGGGTATGCTGCTTTCCATTATCCCTTTTGTATTTTGGGATGTGATTGCCAAAGTTTAATTATAGGATGCAAAATTTCATGAATCAAGTGTGCTCTACATTTTTTATGATTAGCAATTGAAAAAAAAAATACAAATATACTGTGATTTGGTTGCTTAGATAACTACTTATAAGTTATAGAAGGATTCGCTGTTCACTGCTTACAAATGGTATGATTTTATATGTTGAATCTCTATTCATTTGTTTCCTTACAAATTTTGTTTGTTAGAAAGTGCTATTGATTATGGAAGATTGTTATTTAATTTATTATTTTATTTTTTTTGGGAATTCTGTCTGTTAAGCAGGGCTGATTTTGCATACGCAAAGAGGAATTGGTGTATAGTTGGGAATTTGACTAGTTCTTGAGGCGAAAAATGATACCGAAAGTTGGGAGTTCTAGTTTGTTGGATGAGGGCAAAGATTCTAGTGTTAGGACCATCAACCAACCTCACAGGCCTTTCCCACTGAGATTACTTCAGTTTCTCTTGCTCCTGCTGGGATTAGGCATACTTGTCTCGTTTCTCAATATGTACGCGAGGCGACACCTGACCGATGATGTGATTCACCTCTAGATTTCAACCCTGTGTTGAAGAGCCATTGAGTATACAGAGCTGGATTAGGCCTCCTTCGAACCTTTTGCACAGGATGAACGACTTTGAGCTTTTTTGGCGAGCTTCGTTTTCTGAGTTTCAGCCTTCGTCAGCATTTTTTGGCAGGCAAGTCCCAAGCCAGGTACCGATCTCATCTCCTAAGCCGTGCTTAGAGCTTTTTCGTTGTGGAGGTTTATATGTGAAATTTTAAGTATATGCATGAACTTCATTCACATATTATTCATTATTTGGTTAATGTTGTTCCTTTGTGAGCAAGAGGTCTATGTCTTGCTTGACAGTTTAGGTTTTGTTTATCCACAAATGAATTCTTTATCAAGTACACTTGTTAATTCACTAGTATATTAATATCATATATAGTTCGTTTCTACAAATGGTAAATTACGGGATTAAAAAATTGAAGCTGGGTAAAGTTTTTGGAGCATTTGATGCGTAACTTATCCATTTCCTCCTCCAGTAAGTTTAATGGTGAATAAAGTAGTTCAAGCATTCCCTTCTCTCTAACTATATAGATTATGCCGTGTCAAGCTCATGTTTCCATGCTTAGAGGAGGTTGCGTATCTATTAATTTGTTTCCGCATTTATATCTTCTAGTCAAAGCTTAGGCCGTGATGCATTCCACTATTTCAACATGTTTAGTTGGTTTCGAACACGTGGTGTCTATCCTTCACAACTAAGGGTCAAAATTGACAACCAGTAATTTGCAGAAGCATTTCGTTTTATTCTTTGGAGTTGTATGTAACAACGGCTTTCATTGCAGAACAAATATCTACATCATGGCTATGGCTTCGGCTCATCGTATTACGGTGGATGGGGTTGGTCACCCTTCTCATTTTCTCCCCGGGTCCGGGCGTTGCTGTAGGTGTCGGAGGCGGATTCGATCTTTTCCATCTTGCCATTGTTCTCGGGGCAGTTTCCGCATTTATCCAGAAATTCTTCCAATTAAGACAGCAAGACGACGACGATTACTCAAAACACGAAACCAAAGCAACTGATATGTTGTTTCCTAGTTGCAATAGTTTGTAACTCAGTGTTGTCACTTGTATATATGTGTACAAAAGTATTGGTTACTTCAACATAGCTCAAAATCATCAAATCCTTTCAAGCAAAAGCATTCATATATAGCTCAAAAAAACGACGAAAAAACTGGAGCGATATATATGCGATGACTAAACTTGAGAGATTATGTGACGAGGGCGATACTAATGGATTAGTGGTATGTTAGTAACTGGAAAATGAGTTGGACTTCCTAGTAAACATAACCATTATGCGAGTGAAGGTAGTGCAAATTTGTGGTGCGATGTAAACTGACGTCAAAAAACTTCAGAGGTTAGAAAATGAGTTGTGTTCCAATTGAGCGATATTATCACACTAAACTCGTATCTCTCTTGCTTCATTAGGCAGAGGCACAAGTTGCAAGCTTTATTTGCATCGAGGTCGATTTCTTGGGCTTTTCGATAAACGATTTCAGCAGCGGTATAGTTCATAAGCTGCATATACGCCCAACCTAAATTGCCCTGCATTGCAAGAGGCCAAGCATCGACTTAAGTTCGTGTAAATTACTCGAAACGCAAAACAGAAAACCTAAGTACGACCAGCAATCATATAGTAGTATAGTGAATTACCAGTATTCTGGAGGTCTCTTGCTTAATGGTGACCTGAAACTTCTTCCCATGCGAATGAGCCATTTTTGTAGGTTTTCCATTGAAGGCCTCGCCTTGACCGATCATCCGCAACTTCTGCTTCAGCAGCTCGATTTGATCATCTAGTTTCCCACATTTCTGCAAAACCGATCATTGATGTTACAAAAGAACACTCCTTTCTTCATTATTTTCACATAAAGGATACACGTTGACGATTACCGTACCTTGTACAGATCAATAAGGACATTATCGAGCGACTCCTGGGCTTGTTTCGAGCATCGGTCTCTAAATGACTTTATAGCCTCAATGGCTTCTTCAGCTCTATCCAGCTGCTTCATAACCACTGCCATGTCCTTGAGTGCACTGTCTACTCTGTCTCCGGCGTTTATCGCCTTCCAGAATAAGACGACGGCGCCTTCTAGATCCTTCTCAACCAGCTAGTAGCAAAGCAGTTAAACAGATCAGCAACTACAGAAACCGAAACAAACACAGAATCTTCAATTCCTAACACAACAAAAGACCAAACCACTTAAGCTCAAACAATCACCAATCTAGTACTCTCTCTCTCTCTCTCTCTCTCTCTCTCTCTCTCTCTCTCTCTCTCTCTCTCTCTCTCTCTCTCAGCAAACAACTCTTACAGCACTGATTGAGTAATCATCACACGAATTTTACACCTAAAGAGAGCCAAATCTACTTCCAAAGTCCATAATCAGGTGAAAAGTTGCCTAATTTACACCTAAAAGAGCCAAAGTTTAGAGAATCTTGTATTATCTGTACTAATCTGAACTCTAACAATTTCGTCCACCCTCCAAAAGTGTGGTAGATCAATTGATACTCCTCTGTCGAAGTCGAGTCGTTTCATTATTTTATACCTCACAATATTTTCAAGAAACGACTCGATTTCGTTGCGATATAGGGAAATCCAAGGCACATAAACAACTACAATGTTCTCAAAAAAAAATTACTAATTACAGAGTGAGACCAAAATATGAACTGAAAAAACACAAAATATTCACAATCTTCCTCTTAGCTCATATCAACAAATGCAATCAATGGCTCCATATTCGGAAAAAAAAAAAAAAAAAAAAAAAAAAAAAAAAAAAAACTAATATTAAAGAAAAATTACGAAAAATGCGAATTCACATACTTGAGAATACTTCGCTCTGACGTAAGGGCTATCGCCGGATGGGATTTTATGAATCAGATGAATTCCTTCGAATTTCTCTGCTTTAATCGGACTGTTCTTCATCTCCTCCGTCGATCCTTTCCCCTCTACAAATTACCAGTTTTGGGGATTCTTTGTGTGAAATGGCGGCGGAGGGTAGAGAGGCGTGGTCTTCCCCGGCGGCTTTGCAATATCGCAGGCGACGACGGCGAACCGGAGCTAATTCCAAATTTAGGGTTACGTTGGTTGCTCACCTTCTCTCGACATTGAGCCTCTTTGAGGTGTCTGTCGGCTCTCACCTAATATAATGCAAAAAAAATGCAGAAATAACGGAGACAAAATGGAGAGTTAACGGAAATAGAAAAAACCGGATCGATGGAAAAAAAACCGTGCCGATAAAAATAATTTTCGGCCGATAAAAATGGGGTGAAATTTGCGCTCAACCCCCCTAATAGGCTTCCATGATTCATCCTTGAAAGTACAAAATCTTTGAATTATATATACTTATATTATAGTACTAGTAATATATTAGTAGTGGAGTATTAAATTAGGCGCCGACGGATGAAGACAAATGGCCACCCTCAAAATTCTAAAAAGGTAGGATTATAATTTAATTTCTTATTTTATCAATAAATATCCTGAAATTCTGCTCTGCGTTTCATATTTTAACAACCAAACCCCATCTTCGATTCAGGACTACAAGTCTCGTACACCACAAATGACCATGTTATACCCTTGGCAGAAGAACGACGAAGAAAATTGGCCGTCGACGGGTCAATCGGGCGACGAAAAAAATGAAAGAACATCATTCAAGATCATATTCGCTTTAATGTATGCAATGTAAGTGAACCTAGGAAGTTTTAGATTGAACTGTATGCAGTTTTTAAGCACATAACCTTACTGTTTTTGTTTTTGTTTTTTCTTAGGATATATATTTATTACCTATATTTTTTGGTAGTTTGAAGTATGAAAGTTGATTAGATTTTAGGGAACAATTTTGTGATGAAAGAGTATATAGTTTATTACTTATAGTTTGGTAGTTTGAAGTATTCGAAATCTATATATAGGAAGTTCCTATATTGATAAAGATTCCCAATTGCCTCTTATATGGATTTAGTAAAACACACTAAAAATAGATATTGAATAAATATTGCTTCACTAAGCATCTTATCATCTCTAGCTCCTAATCAACTATCATTAGATTAGCTTAAGGTAACTAGTTAATAATGAGCTGGATTTGTTGAAATCTGTCAGTGAGACAGATGCTCAACATGTCATGTTATATTGTAGCTGTTAAATTTAATGCAACTAGCTAGTTAGCTGGTTTACTTGTTGAAATTATTTGGTGGCATACCAGACGTCCCTTGAAAATACTTTACTTTTTTATATAGTTGGTCGTTGAATCAAAGTGGCAAATATAATATTCCTTTTTACATTGTAATCAGAAATTAATAAATGAGCCGAAACTAATTAGCCTTTTGAGATCAAAATGCCTCAATATTCATTGGCATTACTTGGTGGCACACTCCTCTTGACTTACAATATTATTTATAGTCGGCCCTAACTTAAAAGTTAGAAATATGATATTCTTGTTTAACAGTTAGGTTGCGTTATCTTTGATGCGAAAGAAAATGAGAGAAAAGAGAAAATGATCACCTTATAAATTTCACCATTTTTCTCACATTTTCTCACATTTTCTATTTCCCCCCCTTCATTTACACTACAATGGAGAGAAAATATTATCTCTCCAATTTGGTGTTGTAAATATTATCTCCAATTTAAGGAGTAAAATCCCCCCTTATTGATAAAAGGTGAGAAAATTGGAGAAAAGGGGTGGAATTTATAGGGTAATTTTCTCTTTTCTCTTCTTTTCTTTCGCATCAAAGAGAACGCAACCTTACTAATTTACATGTTAATTAAACAACTAATTATTTACTCCTTCCACGGGTTAAACTATTAATAATGTCCAAATCATTCATAAAAATTAAATTCCGATCGACCTGAGGCGGTGAACGTCGAAGCCCAATAGCCCATAGGTTGGCTGATAAGGCCAGATTAAATAGTGAATAGGTTGGCCCGACGAGTTGATCATTTATCAAAATTCATACGATATTTCGTTGTTTTATTTATAGTTTTAATAATTAAGTCGGGTTTTCAATTGTTTATCGACATTGTTTTTTTTTTTTATAAAAGTTTAATTATCGTTCTAAATTTTATAGGTTTTCTCTTCAATATATGATTAAAATTAAAATTAAATATAATATTTTGTAAAAAAACTTGTAGAATTCTTAATTAATGTTTATAAAATTATTTTTTTATTTATACGATATGTGTAGAAAAAATGTTCATTTTTATGTTTATACAACTTCATGTTTATACGAGAACAACTTCATTTCCGTTAACTTTTTGGGGAGCCGTACGCTTTGGAAGAAGCTTGTACAGTTTGGGAAGGGGTTTTGATTGATCAAAAAGAGGAATCTACTTCAACCGATATGCCCTTAGGCACGGCCGCCATACATAACATAGATCGCACTTGAAAAGGGTGGACAATTAGTTAGAGCAGCGGGTGATGTAGCGAAACTAATTGCAAAAGAGGGGAAATCGGCCACATTAAAATTACCTTCCGGGGAGGTCCGTTTGATATCCAGGGAAAATTTGCCGAAATTAAGAGGATCAGTCAATTGTAGGGGAAAAAAATTGGCCGAAAAACAAAAAAAGAAAAAAAAAATGAAAAGGCCCAAATCGATCTGAACCGAATAGCCCACAATTTAATAGAGCCGACTCAAGACTTAATGGGTTGGCCCGTCGGACCTTCCTGATTATGATTGATCGCAATTATTTTTTATTTTATGTTATTTGTATAGGGAGAACTTCAATTACAAAAATAAAATATTAAATTGGAAGTGGGTGATTATTAAATTATTAATTGAGAGAATACACAAATCTAGCCTAATAAATTCATCAAGTGACAGATTTAGTCCGAACTTTACATTTGTGACAATTTTAGTCTATTAAATTAAAAATATGACAATTTTAGTCATTTAATGATATTTGACGCCGAAAAAATTCACGTAGCATTCGTAGTCTACCTGAGTCTCACATTGGGTCAACACGTCATCATGTTTTTTTATTACTATCTCAAAAAAAAAAAAAAAGATTTCTAACAAACAAAATAAAAATAATTCATAAACTAAGCAGAGAGCAAGTATTATTTTATTTTCACATTTTTAGCTTGATATTAAAAGATGATAATAACCTACCCAAAATTTGTTAATGAAAACTACTACTCCAATTATTCTTTAGCTTTAATCTTCTACAATTTGTTGGGAAAATATTTAAAAATATTTTTGTTTGGAAACTTTATTGTCAGATTTCTCATGCTAGTGTCAAATTAATTGGCAATAATTGAATTTAAAAAAAATGAAGATGGTTTGACAAGAAATAAGGAAGAAATTTTGTTGTTCGCAGGTTTTCGAAAAAAATCTAGAAGATGAATACCAATTATTTTTTTTTTATTTTGTTTAAAATATGCATTTAAAAATTATATTTAGCTTTTATGATGGAAATCGACGATGACATGTTGTCAAACATACATGATCAAATAGCCTTCGAATGCCTATAGATTTTTAGGTGCCGAAAATTATAAAATGGCTAAAATTGTCACAAATTTAATTTATTAGGCTAAAATCGTTACAAATGTAAAGTTCAAGCTAAATCTCGACGAATTTCTTGGGCTAGATTTGTGTATTTCTCCATTATTAATTAGTCAAATTGTAACCTGGATTTGTCAGGTTCTAACCCGAAATTAAAAAGGTGGGTTGTTTGTTTCATTTTCAAAGTTTTTTCAAACAACCGACGTCATCAACGTGTATATAGAAATTCAAATGTTGCTTGCATTTATTTCTCTATTGGAGTAATATATTTCTCGTATATGAAAATTCGGATGACATCCCCTATCTTGAATTATGCGTCTCAATCGTGTTTTAAATCTCAATTTCTATTAATTAAATATTATATTTTAAAAAATTAAAATTTGCATTATATAACCAATAAAAAGTAAAATTAAATGTTAAAAGAATAATTATATTCCCTAATTTGGATTAGTGAGCCCTAGAAATAATCATATATAAAATTAAAATATATCATTATAAATTAAAATTTTTGGAAAAAAAAAATGTACATGACTAATAGATTTTTTTTTTTTTTTTTTTTCGGAAAAGTGAGAATTTCATTCAAAAAATAAAACACAAAAGAGGTACAAGGAGTACCAGGTCTTTACAAACAATCATTCCTCCACCGATCGCTTAATCTAATACTAGTCCACAACTCAAAACTCCAACTCGCATTCACCTCACCCCGAGCTAGGCACCAGTTCCAAAATCTACATTTGATCTCTTCTTCAATTCTACGTAAATCCCACTTCTTTTGTTCGAACCTAACCGCATTCCGCCACTTCCACCAAACCCATACAATGCAAACCCATAAACCACCCATCAAAACTCTCGACTTGGCACCACCAAGTACGCCAACAAAGCTTTTAAAGTGATCAACTATCAACCTTGGTGTAGTCCAACTAATTCCACACCAATTAATCATGTTATTCCAAAGTTTTTGTACCTCTGTGCATTCAATAAACAGGTGTTGACCCGACTCTTCATACTTGTGATAGGAGCAACAAATTCTTGCCTCGTTCGAAACTTCCAGGCGTTTAGATAGGTTGTCCATCGTCGGCAATTTATTGAGCAGTAACTGCCAACCCATGACTTGCGCTTTAAATGGAGCAGCGACCTTTCACACTATTTTTGGCTAGTCCCTTGTTCGCCGAGCTTGAGAGCCAGACTTCCGACGCTTTTCGAGCTCCTCGTAGGCTTTCTTTACGGTGAAGACACGAGCAGCTGCGTCGCCCCACTCCCACCGATCAATTCTCCCCTCAGTTGGAATAAAGTGCTGAATAATTTCCATGAATTTCTCCACTCCAGATCTCTCCGAATCTCTCAACTCTCTCCTCCATTCCACCTTCCAATGTCACTTCCCCTGTTCCCAAAACCCCATCTCACCAACCTTTGCTTGTTTCTTTGAGCAGAGGTGGTAGAGACGAGGGAATTTTTTTTTAAGCGTTCTGCCCCCAATCCATACATCGTCCCAGAATTCCGTATCCATACCATCTCCCAACCTCCTAACCATATTCTCCTAAAACCATCTCCCATTATCACCTTCCACTGCAACAACAATTTTTCTCCACCAGCCCATACCCCCATGCCCCCGCCGCACATCACCCAGTCCTCTCTTCGCCCAGCAAGGCGAACCATGTGTAGAGATAATAATTCTCTTCCAAAGGCTCTCTTCCCCCGTTAAGAAACGCCACACCCACTTACACAATAGAGCACGATTGAAAGACATCAACTCCTTGAATCCCAAACCCCCGTCACTCTTAGAGCGACAATGATCATCCCATTTCACCCACGCTAACTTTCTAGCCCCTGCCTCACCACCCCATAGAAAGCTTCGTTGAATACTTTTGATCTGATGCGCAACATTCTTAGTAAGAGGAAACATAGACATCACGTAAATGGGCAAAGCAGAGAGGACAGCCTTAATAGCAGTGATTCTCCCACCCATCGAGAGAGTTTTACAATCCCATTTTCTCACCCTCGCCCTTACCTTATCAACAATCTCTCCCCAGCACTCTGACCTCACAACCCTCCCTCCCACCTTCAAGCCCAAAAAAGGTAAGGGAAGCATCCCCACACGACACCCCAACCCTTCCGCCAAATCTGCCACTTCCTCTCTCTTCATGTTAACCCCAAATACCCAACACTTTTCAAAATTCACCGAGAGGCCAGAAGCTAACTCGAAGTTCTTAAGAAATATATTTGATGGCCCTTGCATTCTCTCGAGTCCCGTCGACAATGAACATGGTATCGTCGGCATATTGGATGTGAGAAATAGAAACTTTGTTGTTCCCAAGTTCTGTCGGCCTTAAAAGTCCTCTTTGAACCGCCCTCATAGCCAACAAATTAAGCCCTTCTACTGCCACAAGAAAAAGGAAAGGCGACAAAGGTTCTCCTTGCCTAATCCCTCTTTCCAGCCGGAATTCTCCAGACGGACTGCCATTGACTAAGACATTTGTGGTCGCTGTGGAGATGCATTCTTTGATCCACATGACCCACTTAGCTGGAAAGTTCATCTTCTTTTTTATTTCCAACAAATATTCCCAGCAAACCGAATCAAATGCCTTCGCGAAGTCAACCTTGAAAAAGAGCCTCTTTCTTTTAGCTTTCTTTGCATCCTCGATCGCCTCGTTCAACACAACAACCCCATCGAAGATAGACCGCTAGCTCTTTGATAAAGGTCGTTTGAGTACCACTAATCACCTTCCCCATCACCGCTTTCAACCTCTTCGCCAGGACTTTTGCAAGTATCTTATACACGCTCCCAATAAGAGAAATTGGTCTGTAATGATTTAGATTGTCGCACGCCTCTTTCTTCGGGATCAAGGCGATAAAGGACAAGTTGATACCTTGGACCAGCTTGCCATTATCGTAGAACTCCATAAAGAACCTAAGCAAATCTTGTTTTAAAACATTCCAACTCAGTTAAAAGAACTCCATGGTAAACCCGTCAGTAACTGGGCTCTTTGTATTTTCACAATCCCACACTACTTCTCTGATCTCTTCCTCCGAAAATTGTCTAGTAAAGAATTGACGATCCAGGTCGTCGAGACGTGAACAAAACATATCCGAGGGAAGTTCCACAAGATTGGCCGCTTGCTTCCGAAACAGATTCTTTACATATCCTTTGACTGCATCTTTCACTTTATTTGGCTCCTCGCACCAAGCCCCTTCAATCTCCAACCCCAACAAGTTGTTAGTGATTTGTCGTTGTCCGATTGCCTTATGGAAAATTTTACTGTTGACATCTCCGTCTTTAAGCAACCGAAGTCTAGCTTTTTGGGATAAGAGACTTCGTTTATTATTCATTTGCAGAATCAACTGTGCCGAAGCTTCCTGCCTCCTTGTAGCTTCTTCCGATGATAATCCCACAGTGTCATCTTTATTGTCTAGTTCGAGAATCTCTTCTCGTAGCTTCACGATATTAAAGTCGAACAGGCCAAAGTGCTCTTCATTCCAAGATTTGAGAGTGTGCTTGAGCCGTTTCAACTTCTCTTTGATCACAAAGCTACTCCACCCTTCAATACCCCCCTGCCTCTAGGGCTGTCTGAGTGGTACCGGGAAATCGGGAGTACCGGTACCGAACTGGTACCGTACCGAGTACCGGGTACCGAGTACCGATTTTTCGGTACCCGGTCCGGTACCCGGTACCATTATTTTCAGTTTTTCCGGTACCCGGTATTCCCGTACCGTACCGGGTACCGATTTAATTTTAATAAATAATTAATTGTACATATTTTATATTATTAAATAGAAAATTACATTAAATAATTGAATAACTAAAAGAAAATAGAATACAATTGTCAATGAATCAATTACACCCAGTCAACCACCACGACGACCCAAACCCAAACCCCAATCTCTCAGTCTTCCTCTCCCTAATCCCCGCCGATGCCGCCGTAGCGCCACGGCGCACCACCATCCACTCTCACCTGAGTTGAGTTACGCTCGTCTCTTCCCTTCCCTTATTTCCTCTGTCATCCCTGTTGGTCAACAACATCTCCGTCCTCCCTCTCTTCGTCATCTCTTGTCGGAACCCCCTTTCTCTCTCACCTCACCACCGCCGGTCGCCACCTCCGTTCACGCTCGCCGGCAGCTCTTTAAAAAATAAGGAAAAAAAAATACAAATTTTTTCCAACAAAACCGGCACCTTAACCGGTAATACGGGAATACCGGTACCGACCGGTACCGTACTGGGTACCGAGTAATATAAACGGGACGGTACCCGGTACCTAAAACCCGTTATTTGGTAAACGGGAAAGCGGTACCCGGTACCGGGAATCCGGTACCGTCCCGTTTGACAGTCCTACCTGCTCCACGATCTCGCCACCATCTCTTTGAAGTGAGGATGGGTCTTCCACGCGCTAATGAAGCAAAACGGCTTAGGCCCCCAATCCGATTTTCTTGTCTACAACACGATTGCACAATGGTCCGAGACAGAATGCGAAAGACCCCGAAGTCCCGTGTCATTCCATTTTTCCACCCATTTCTCATTCACTAGTGCACGATCAATCCTACTCTTGCACGTTCCATTCCTCGTATACCACGTAAATTTTCTTCCTTGGATTCCAACATCAATCAAACCATTACTCTCCACAAAATCTCTAAATTCCTGTATCTCCCTCAATGACACCCTCCATCCCGCACCCACTCTTTCCTCGGCCTGGAGAATGGAGTTAAAATCTCCAATCATACACAGTGGAACCCCTGACACTTGTGACGCCACCAAAACCCAGTTGATCCCATAATCGAGCTTTCTCTATAATATTGCATAGAGCGTACACATTGATGATACATAAATCCTCCCTCGTCGCGCGCCACCACCCGTTCACAATAATCGCCCCACCTAAGCTCCACGAGCTCACGCACGTGAATTTCCTTTCGTCCCAACATGTCAATAATCCTTCCGATCTACCTCTAGCCCCTTCTGCGCTCCACCTAATTACTCTATCCCTCCAGATCCTCTTACCATCCGTATCTGTAAAAACCTCCATTTTCGTTTCCTGCAAACAACAAAAATCCAAATTGTTATTCACCCAAAAATTAGCGACATCATCCTTCTTCGCGTCGCTCCCCAGTCCCCTAACCCAATCGTCATTAATTCAATTGTCCCTTTTCTCCTAGCCCGCCATCATCACTCTTTTTTCCTTCCAAGATGCTAATTATCTCCTCCGCCCCTCCTCTAGTTGATAACCCCAGTTGCTCTCCAAATCTCCAACACTCTGTCCCCCACCCCATCGCATCCCCCCTCTCATCTCTGCTACATTTCGGCCCTGTGCCCCTCCCACCCACATCGCCCGTCGATGTAGCATCAGTACTCGATGCTAACCCCTCCCTCACCTCGTCACATTGATCAGTGCTCAATCTCGGCTCGTCTGCAACAGGCATTGCGCCCGCCGCCGGTTCCCTTTCTATTGCTCTCTTTTCACCGACTCCTTCTTGCCTAGGCAAATCCCCCACTCTAGAAGGAGAGAAAATGGAATTACCAATAGAGTCCCTCCCGTTGGAAGCAATTGGAGTTGGCCCACCTCCCTTGAAAATGGGCCCGGGCCCAGGTTCGTCTAGTCCTGTTGGGCTCCTCCCTCCATATCTCCTCCTATCCCCTTCTAACATGGGCTCAACAAAAACCCTACCCTCACAAGAAACCAGCCCACCTCTCTCTACCGCAGTGGCCCATATAAGTTTCCACCCATTTTCCCATTTAAACTTTCCTCGGGACATTGCAAAGTCCCACCACCACCGCATGCGTAATCATTGCGAGCTGCCTTTGCGGTTTCCGAGTCGGCCAGATTAACCGTCTCCAATGCACGCGCCTGGGAAGACGACACGTCCCCGCCCAAGCACACCGACCCATTGCCTCCCAACGCCGGCGTCGACAGCTGATCCGCGTGAGCTACGTATGGTTCGGAGTTGACGCTGTCCACTTTTTCCAGCATCCCTTCAACTGAGTCGGAATCAGAATCCCAGTAACGTTGCGACATTATCTCTTTCTCCATGCAACAAACCTCGTCAATCCTAATGTTGAAAGACTCCTCGTTGATCTTGCATGTTTTCGTCGTGTCGACCGAGTTGAGGCCCGTAATAACCCTCACAAACGCGGCGTCCAATTTTCGACGTGACTCAGTAGCTTGATAAATTTCCACCACTCTTCCAAAATCTTCGCATCCCCAGCTGAAGAACCTTCTCGTCCAAGTTTGCAGAGGAACTCCGGTCCACTTTGTCCAAATAATACGCTTTTGATTGACGTCCCTACTCCGCCATGGTCTCCACCAGTCAAACCAAAAATTAGCCCACTCCATTAGTCCTCCGATAACTTCTTTTGTTTTACATTCCCCCTCGCTTTGGATCAGGACCAACCTATCCCCCAATTCGGAGAGCTTCAGTTTCCCGACACATTCAGCTTGTATCTCCTCCCCATGATACTTCCATAAGAACTCGTTCTTCAGTCTACCTGTGATCGCTCCTTGAAGCCAGCTGCCTTCTTCCTTCAAACTTTGAAACACCGCAGGTCTCTTTCCTTTTCTAATCTTGTCTTCCACTTCTGAATCCAGTTTCCTCGCCTCTAATCCTCCCTTCACCACGTCCATGTATGACAGTTGCTCTCTTCTCCGCCCAGCTACGGGTAAAGCAATCTTCCCACTAAGCCCTTCCTTTCGCGTTGTCATCTTCTCCAATCTACTCCCACCCCTCACCGTTGGCCTATCAAATCTCGGGACGTAAGCCCTAATGATATACGAGCCAATCCAGATGTTGCTATGTCTCTCCAGTCTCCCGTTATTCTTCCCTTTGTCTGTGAATCTCGCAAAGCCAAACCTCTTCCCAGTCTTGTCCTTCTTTGTCGAATGAAAAATATCTTGAACCTTCCCAACTTCCTCGAACTTCCGACGCAAACTCGCTTCTGAACATCCGTCGAGATTTTAAAAGGAAAAAAAAATGTACATAAAATGATGCATCTTAATGCATAATTATAATGCATGACATGTATAACTATAATGTTGTAATGCTGAAGATTTATACAATGATGAACGATTCGGATCGTTTTTATCAGTGAAGATACATTTCTTTATTTAATCATCAACAGGCTATCACCAGATGCGGAGTGTCGAAAGTGTTGAATTCTTCACACGCCGTATGCAACAATCGACAAATACTACACTACAACAAAAATATCTATGTAGTGTATGTTTATAAAGGAAAGCAATAATGTATCTTAAGAAAGGTAAATGTCACGAAAAATCTGTGTCTATGTAACACGATTTAGGAAGTTTAGATTCAATGACTAATATTGATTGCCACAAAGTTATAGAGAGGTGAAATTTATAGATGCTCGTAAACATATAGCCCAGTCCAAGCTCAACTGAAGCTCATATAGTGCAAGCTCACCATGGACCTAGGCTTTGTCCAGGCTTGGGCTCGGAAATGGACGCGATTAGGAGCCATTTCAAGGGTGGAGCCCAGCCCATCTACCGACCTAGGCTAGTCATTGGCTATAGCCATAATAATGGCCTTGGGCTGAGGTGGGTCGGGACGGCCTTACCCATTAACAAGTATAAACCGAACCATGCACAATATATGGAGGAACTCAAAACAAAATATCAAAGAAAAACTTAAATTAAGTGATATATAAAGAGACACGACCGGGACACCATTGGGAGAGAAGTACGAAACTTGATGAAGAAGATAGTACATATGATTAAAATCAAACAACACAAATATATAAAAGGATAATACACACATAAAACAACACATAATTAAGCAAACAATACAAAAAAGAAGTATTTGGCTTATTTATTGTTCATAAACTTTATGTTGATTGTTTAGCATATTAAATTTTATGCTGATTAAAATTAATAAGCTAAGCATTACAGCGGCATAATGTCTAATAAGCTAAATACAATTTTTTATTTTTTTTATTTATTTATTATTATTATTTTAATATTATCATGTGAGAAACACTCCCCTACTCACCATATGTACTTTTAATGTGGCCACCACTGATGACAGCGCTAAAGTTTACTTTTTACGATATATTGTTAGGGTATATATTTATATCTTTTATTTATTAATAGTATGCCACTTCATCTGTTAGCACATTCAGAATGTCGACGGTGAGTAGTGGAGCATTCCTTAATACTCCCTCAGTCCCCCCTAATTAGTCCACCTTTATTATTTTATATCTCACATATATTCACAAATGTGGACTATTTAAGGGGGACGGAGGGAGTATTATGTTATGGCTTCGGGTTAATAGAGTTGAAATTTCAACCCTAACCCTCACTTTTCAATTTCAATATCCTGATATAGACATAGGCACATGCCAACTACATGGTGTCTACATGTGAGAAATGCAAGGAATTGTTGGATTGTTGTACGTAATTAATAATCTATACAGAGTCGAAAAGCGAAATTTTCAAAATTAAAGCGACATTTTCAATATCTTATAGTAAAAGGAAAGACTTTAATTTCTTGTTCATATATATGTTGCTTGAGAGAGGTCACTTCATTTGTCGAGTTCAACAATCTTGTTAGAGAATGTTAAATTATTTCATTCAATTGGCAATAGATAGAAACCTTGTTTTAATTTAAGCTTAATTGGTCATTGGTTTTGGATTGTTTACCACTTTCAAAACGTGGAGACATGTATAATAAATTCATGTAACAAACAATTACTCTAATATATATGTAGTCTCAAGTGGGATTGTTACGTAACATAATCACAAAATAACGCGGTAAGTGGGCGTTATAAGACAAAATTAATTAATTTGGCCTAGTATTATAACATGAGATCTTTACAAATTTAGTAGTTTGAAAAATTTTGTATTACTAATATCTGACTAGTTGTTCTCATATTAAACGTTTTCTTATGACAAATCTTGGTTGTTTGCTTTTGACGATTACCTGCTAATAATAGAAAGTTGCTTCTTTTTTTATGTTATTTGATAGATTGGTAGTTGATAATTGTGAAGATAAGAATAAATTATTCCAAACATCTATTTAAGTTCAGTTCATTGATTCATAGTCGACATGTGATATGAATTTCGTCACATTTAAAAGTTCGAACTTGTAGTGAGCGAACACAGGACCTCAGCGCCTAAGGCTCAGATACCATAATAGAATTTATTCTCATCTAAGGGCATGTACAATGGAGGGGTTCTTGTCTATGTGGCAAAAACAAGAACCCACACCTTAATTAGCATCCTCATTGGAGATCCCCTAAATAAGAACCCGGGTTCTTATATAAGATACTGGTTCTTAAGAAAAAGTGGGGCTAACATTCCTTTTTATTTTTTCTCTCTCTTTTATTTTTTTCAAATAAAATAATTAGTGGGACCCTTTAATTATGATAAAAACCTTTATTAAGAACTTTATCATTGTGATTTTTAATACGAATGAGATCTTGTCTATGTGGCACCTTTAAGAACCTCATTTGGGGTTCTAGCATTGTACATGCCCTAAAAGCCCAAACTTGTAGAGAGGGTGGAAATTTATTGACTCATATTTTGATTCCCAACCCATGCACAATTAATCCAATTACTAAAGAATCTCAGGCGGTTTTTAATTTATTTAATACTCGACAAGTGTAAACATAAAATTAATTGGTTTCTATTATTGCTACTGAACTTTGTCGTCTCTCACTAATTATTCTCTAACTACCATTCCCAAAAAGTTAAGAATTATTTCATGGGGTAATTCATGTTACGATCATGCAATTTCTAGGAGCGTAAATTAAAAGGATTAAAAAGAATCATTAGTTATTTTTCTTTATTGAAATTTTATAAATGAACAGATTTCACGATTCTATAAAGTTCGAGCTTTAGTTGAGATGAAAGTTTTATTATTATTATTATTATTATTATTATTATTATTATTATTATTATTATTATTATTATTATTATTATTATTATTATTATTATTATTATTATTATTATTATTATTAAGATTTGAGACATCGAAATTCGGGACAGATGATACAGTCCGATTACTACTTGGGAAATAGTACATATACACAGAAGTATTGAAGAGAAATGAAACCACAAACCGATAAAACCTATATTGGTGCGCAAGTGTGATGAAGGATCCCAATGCAATTTCACGCCTATAAATAATGTGTACATTTCTTTGAGGAGAACACCTCTCTCTCTCTCTCATACCAATTAAGTAAGTAAGTGATGTTGCTAAAAACCAGCTCTTTCTTCTGTCCTGCAGCAATAAGGGAAATCAAGGGTTTGTCTTGTGACAAATCCAAGACTTCCTTGTTATGCAATGATGCAAATAACAAAGTTAGGGTGGTAAGTAGAGAAAAGATTTCCCAAAATAGTAAAATAATTGCAGCTGCAGTTATCAATGGTGTTACTGAAACCATTCATAAAGAGATGGAGATACCATCAAGGGTAGTGGTGGATTCTGGCGACGACGGAATCGGAATAATCAATTTTTTTCAGGGAAAGAATATTTTCCTCACCGGTGCCACTGGTCTTCTTGGGAAAGGTTTGTCTATTACTATGACACTAAAATTTCTATTATATGTGAAATTAATTAATATTAACATCGAAATTTGCAGTTCTTGTGGAAAGGATGCTTAGGTCTACGCCGGTTGGCAAAATTTATGTATTAGTAAAAGCAGATGAGCAAGAAGCAGCAATTCATAGATTGCAGAATGAAGTATGTAACTCAGTGAACTTTATTTATTTATTTATTTATTTATTTATTTATTTATTTATTTATTTATTTATTTATTTATTTATTTATTTTTCCTTTATAGTTCTAATCATGCTAATTAAACTATAAAAAAAAAATTCCAATTAAAAAAAAAAAAAAAAAACTATAAATATTTTTCTTCTGAGTTCAAGTATACTAACATATAAACACCCTTATGTTTTACTTTATAGCTCATAAACTCCGATTTGTTCGGATGCATTCAAGAAAATCATGGAAAAGATTACCAGAAATTTATGAAGGAGAAGCTTATACCAATTGTTGGTAATATTTGTGAGCCAAACCTAGGCATGGACTTTGAATCAGCTCGTGCTATTATGGAAGATGTCAACGTTATCATTGAGTCTGCAGCCATTACTACCTTGAATGAAAGATTAATTAGTGTTTTGTTGTTTCCTTTCTCAATTTTCAATACATCAATTTCTTAATGATTTACGTATTTCAGGTACGATGTTTTGCTTGACACTAATGTGAATGGCCCTCAAAGACTAATGAGATTTGCCAAGACTTGCAAGAACCTTGAACTACTTGTCCACATTTCAACTGGTACGAAATGTTTTCTTGCTTCTTATTCATCTTCTTCGTTTTCTTGTGGTGGTATGTATGTTCATATATGTTTATATATGTAGTGTATGTGAATGGAGAGAAAGAAGGGATAATATTAGAGAAGCCACTAATAATGGGGGAGAATGGAAGAAATGGTGAAGAACGAATTTGTTCATCATCTTCCTATCCAAGGCTTGATGTTAGTGATGAGATAAATTTGGAATTGAAATCATGCAGCAAGGCTACTTCAAACTATGATATGACCAAAGATATGAAAAGAATGGGGATGGAAAGGTGATATCATTCTTTCATCTATACCTAATACTGTAATACTCCCTCCTATTTTTATTAATTGACGTTTTGGCATTTTCACTTATTTAGTTTTTAAATGTCGTTTGGGATAAATGTTCCAATAATATCCCTATTAAATTGTCTTTATTCCCTATATTGTGTATTAAATTTCTTCATTCATGAAGAGACAAGTATCATAAATTGAGGTTAATTTAGGCATAATTTTTATTTATTAATATGTGTGCAAATTGCTAGAAAGACAATTAAAAAAAATAGGAGGGAGTAATTCTTTTTTTGGTACGGTGTTTATTAATTGTAATGTGATGATATGTTAATAAGTTAAAGTGTTACCGTGTTTTTTTGGTACAGAGCAAAATTGTATGGGTGGTACAATACTTATCACTTGACAAAAGCAATGGCGGAAATGGTCGTTAACGAAACAAGAGGAGATGTACCTGTGCTCATCATCAGACCTTCTGTTATTGAAAGCTGCTTCAAAGAACCTTACCCTGGTTGGATACAAGGAAACCGGATGTTCGATCCCGTCATCATTTCTTATGGAAAAGGACAACTTCCCGCCTTTTTGGGCAAACCTGATACTCACATGGATGTTGTAAGTGCGACAATCTTAATTTACGTACATTATATGTATACTCCATCCCTTCACCATGAACGTAAATATTCTCTCGTAGATTCGCTTAACGGGAGAAAGGCCCCTCAAGGATTTATGTATTTAAGTTATAGTTAAGGGTTTAAAATATAAAGTTGTATTGATACAACCAAAAATGACAAAAATGTCACACTCTTACTATCATATTATATATGACTGTCCTTTGTTTAACAAAAATATATTAATTTGCTTATGATCAGGTTCCACTAGACATGGTCGTCAACACAACGATTGCAGCGATTGCTAAGCATGGTTGTGTCGGTAAACCAGAGCTGAACGTCTACCAACTGGCTTCCAATCTTGTCAACCCTTTACGTTACTCGGATTTTTTCGAGTATATTCATGAATACTTCAGCTCAGAGCCTTTGATTGAGTCGGAAAGTTTCACACGGATAAAATACTACGACGATATTACGAATATCAAGTATTTCGACAACTTCAGTGATTTTTCGAGCTATACGAGAGAGGAAATATTCCGACGTGCTGGGATCAGAAACGATGTTAGTGGAGCACAGAAAAATCAGATCAAAGTACAAAAGCAATGTAAAGCAAGAGTTGCATATGCTGAGCACTTGTGCAAGATGTATGAATTTTTGGGATTCTTCAAAGCAAGGTACGAACGTATGATTACAGACATGCATGCATGCAACACGTAAAACTTTTGAATCTTTATTTATTTTTTAATAGCATTAACGGGAAATTTAAAGTCTTCAATTTGAATAAATATCTTTTAGAAATACGAGTATTTCTTATAACTATTTAATTTGAAGGAAAATCATGGACTGGTTGGTCATATCTCATGAACTTCTACTTAATTTTGAACTCGAAATCGCAAATTTAGGTTCCATGCGGGCAACACGCAAAAATTATTGTCTGAGATGTCGAAAGAGGAGAAGACGAGCTTTGCAATCGACGCGAAAGAAATAGACTGGAGAAAATATTTGCAAGAAACACACATTCCTGGTTTGAGAAAACACGTGCTCAACGACAGAAGGACGTGATAACGATCTAATAAACCTCATGCTGCAAAGTTCTTATTTTGTTAATGAAGAAGTTGTAATGTTCAATTTTTCTTATTTTTCATGCCTTTGCATATGCGATATTTGTTTTGTGTTTACGTACGTTGGGAAATAATTAATGGATAATTGCACTTTATATATCTCTCTCTCTTCTTTTCTTTTTATTTTCTTTTCTAATTTCGGGAGATTAACGGTGTCCTCTATATATATATATATATATATATATATATATATATATATATAGGGTGTGGTTCTGGTAGAAACTGCTCTTAGTATGAAAACTAAAAACTTTTCATAGCCCTAGATTAATTGTATTGTACGATCCAGATCAGACACATGGAAATAAATTCCTTAACTGCAATGTATTTTCGTTTTTTATTAATAAAATTGAGGCTATTATTGTCCATAAATTAGAATGATTCAGCATGGTTCCTTAATGCAAGCCGAGTAATATGGAATTTTATATCTCACCGTCATTAAATTTCTATCCATGTAATCCTTCAAATAAGTGGCCTAATAGATTTATTATTAAAAAAAAAAAAAAAAAAAAAAATCTTTCGATTTTTCATAAAATTACGTCCTTCCGAATAAGTGGACTTATTGTTTGTTTGTTTTCATTATAAAGTTTCTTTATTATGATGCATTTCGTTTTATATTATATTGCATTATTTGCTATTACATATGCACTTAATTAGCAGCTTTATTTTTACATGTTTGTTCATATATATATTTTATAAAGGTGTTTATATTTGTATTTTTATGTGTTTTGCATATTTATATTTGTGTTTATGCACATTTTTGTAAATTATTATGCACAAAAATAATAAAAATTAGGTTGTACTTTGATTTTTATTTTTTTTTCCCTTTTCTAAAAGGAGTTTAGGTTTGTATTTTCACGTGTTGCATATTGTGTTTGTATTTATGCATATATGTATAATCACGGATGCATTTGCACAAATAAAAGTATGCATAAATATCAAGATTATTATGCACTTCTTTTAGTTCTTATGTTTCTTAAGAATGATGCATATTTGTGTTTGCATTTATGCATATATGTATAACTTATTATCATTATGCAACGATTATCTTTTTTATTTATGATTTTGCGGTCCCTGAAAAGTACACCTAGTCAATGAAAATTAAACCTTATTTATAAAAACTAAACCCTAGTCGAAAAACATAACCCTAGTCAATTTATATCATAATTGGGAAAAGTAAACTATATATGTATAACTTTGGATGTATTATATAATCAATTAAATAAGAATGCATTCCTTGGGAGTGGTTCTAGTGAAAACTAAATATTTCATGAAAACTGCAAACCATGCATAAAAATACACTAATGATGCATTTTTATGCATAACATGTTGCATAATTTTTTATTATTATTTAATGCATTTTTATTAATAAAAAATATATTTTTTTATGCAACAAGCTATGCATAAAAAGGCATCATGCTATGCATAAAAATGCATGGTTTTGCAGTTTGCACAAAAAATTTAATTTTCATCTACTACCTGCATTCCTTTATCTGTAGATATGCTAAAAAATAATATATAAGAATATATTTTTTTTAAATGTATTATACAATTGAAAATTATGCGTAACTAAGCAACCCTTAATATGCATTTACACTGTGCATATTATTTTAAATATTATGCATATTTCGTCAAACAAATATTTCTATGATTTTGTGCATTGAAGTTTCATGATTAGATCGATAAATAAGAAAATATAAATTAAGTAAATAATATTTATCTAAAAAAAAAAAAGTCGTTGCAGGTTCTTTTCGAAAGGGAAGTTACTAAACAATAAAATATAACTCAATGCATATCCCTTAAATTATGGTAAGAACGGTTACCATTAAAAATAAAAAGACAGTAATAACCCCAATGCATTTAAAATACATATTATTATCATAAATAAATATGGGCTAATCATATCCATTGATCAACACAAATCTACGGTACACAAAAGTTTTTAGATTCTACCAAATAATTAGTTTTCATATGATCCACTACCTATATATATATATATATATATATATATATATATATATATATATATAATTTAGTTATTTGTATATCATTAGGTTTTTATGAAGGGGAGAGGCAGGGCCGGCCCTGACAATTTTGGGGCCCTAGGCCAAATGAAAAATAGGGGTCCTTTATTCAAACTAACATGCAATAAAAAAAAAAATTAAAAAAAAAAATTACATGTCCTTTTGGTTCATTGTTTCTCAATCCAGTAATATATGAATCTACTATCTACTATACAAAATCATAAGAAAGATTTTCTTCGAGCAGTTGCAGATGCAAAATCTTTAATAATCTCATCGACATCAATATGTTCCAACATATCTTTCTCAATAGCTAAAGTTGCCAATCCATTCAACCTTTCTTGTGACATCGATGATCTCAAGTATGTCTTTATCAATTTAAGCTTCGAAAAGCTTCTTTCAGCTGATGCTACAGTCACCGGCAAAGTTAATAAAATTCTATATGCAATAGAAACATTAGGAAAACAATCTGAAGATTTCACAAATTCAAGAATTTCAATTGCCGACATGAACTTAGTAGGTAAAGATAATTGTAATACTTTCAATTCGGAGAAAAGATCATCTATATCAACATCTGATGAATCACCACAAGAGAATGTAGAATGAAAATTAACACAACATTTTCTTAACTCAATACCATCTAAGGACTTTAACTTATTGGAATTATATAAAAATCCAAAAATACCTTCAAATGTTTTCAAGTCCTCAAACCTATTCTTTAAGGAAGAAATAGTCATATCAACTACAACCAAAAAATATTCAATCCTAAATAACTCTTCAGGTGATTGATCTTCTTCTAGCTCGTTATTCTCTCCAAAATGTTTTTTCCTAATCATACGACGTTTTGTTGGAAAAACAGGCTCTACCTTCATTTCTAATGCAATACTTTTAGCAACATTCATACTTTCTATAAAACCTACTTCTCTATAATTTTCAAAATAAGACAATACACCTTGCAGTTGCTTCATAGTAGTATCGATGCACATAGACTTAGCTTGCAATTTCTTACTCACCATATTAATAGCAAATAAAATATCATACCAAATTACCATCCCAAGTAAAAAGTCAAAGCTTTCCAATGCATTAGTCAAACTCTCTGCTTCACTCTTTGTCTTTGCATCATTATCACAAGATTCATATGGTTGCAATAAAGTTAATCTTATATGTGGGCATTGAAATCTAATAGCTTTAACACTTTTAATTCGACTTTCCCAACGAGTGTTAGACAAATATTTCAAAGTTAAACCAGGCACATTATCAAGTAAAATATTCCATCTCTTTGTAGAACCTGAAAACAATGAATATATGCGTTGAATAACTCCAAAAAATGAAATAGCTCTAACACAAGAATGTGCCATATCACCAAGAGTAAGATTAAGACTGTGACAAGCGCAAGGCATATATAAAGCTCTAGGATTTAATTCAAGAAATCTCTTCTGAACACCTTGATGTTTTCCTTTCATATTGGTAAGATTAAGACTGTATCAATTGTTTCATTATTATTCAGCCTCACTCTCATTTCATTCCAAGTATTCATGTTAGACATATGCTCATTAGAAACTTCATGTTGTCGGAGTCTTTGGCTAATATGTTTCCAATCACATAGTCCGTCATTTGCTAACAAAGTTACATTATTAGTAGATTTAAACAACTTACAACAAAAACAATATACTTTGTCCGCAAGCTTTGAATAAACTAACCATTTTCTATCCATAATCTCGCCATTGCTTAACTTCCTAGAATAATATGAACATGAAAAATGTCTAGAATGTTCATCTATAGGAAAATCACAATTCGTTTCTCTTATGGGGCCCTTCTCAACTAAAATATCTCTCATTTTATTATCAAGTTTCTCCCAATTTTTAGGATCATAAATATCAATAAGAGGACTTGTTTGGTCTTCATCGATGCCAAGACTTTCACTAGTAGGTTCATTTAGCACAATATTAGGTTCACTAGAATCATCAATCCTATCATTCTCATTTTCAAGATTCTCATTGTCTAAAGCTTCGTGTGACTCATCTAGGTTATCATGAACATCTACATTCTTAAATATAAATTTATCAAGAGCTCCTTGTTGTGATTTCTTTAACTCATCTTCTCGTTTTTTCCTTTTCCTTTTCTCACTTCCGGATAAATGTTTCCTTGGCAACATTTTATAGTATGAATATCAAGCAAATAAGTAGCATCAAATTTAAAAAAGAACAATAACACCTGGAAAGGAATTTTCTTTGAATTTGATATCAACTGCACACTTTGTTGATATTCTTAATTCTTGCTCCTACAATTAACCAAGAGAAGAAAATTACTTAGTTATAAAGTTCACAATATGTACAATAAAATTAATGCAAATAAATACAAAAGAACTGAAATTATGTCCCAACAGGCCAACATTTTATTCCTTTTAGTCATTTTATCAAAGCTAAATTAATGTTTTCACTTAGGCATTTTGACAAACACTTCATGGTTAATTATTTTGAAGAAGTATAAAACAAAATTGATAAAAAAATTGCAGGCAAAAGAAAGTCTAAATACTAAACAACTAAACAAGCATTAGTGGGTAACTTTATACAAAGTGGAATCAAATTATTAAACAAATAGTGAAATAGAACAAACAATAAAATATTACAACCATACAAAATAAAAGTATATACCTTGTTGTCTTTTTCCCAGAATTCAAATAAAGAAAGTGATTGTTGAGGAGGATCAAAATTCGAGAATCTCGTGAACAAACAAAGGGGGAGAGACCAAGAGAGAGAGATGGAGAAGAGAGAGCACAGAAAGAGAGAGACGTTGAGAGAGAGAGAGACGTTACAGGGAATCTGGGAGAAGAAGAAGAAGAAGATTGCGTTATTTACTTAATTTTCTAAATTTTTTATTAAAATATGATTTTTTTAATTATTATATATGTTTTTAAATAAGTAACTTTTTTTTTAATAAATAAATTTTTTTTAATAAGTAAATTTTTTTTTTTTTACCAAAAAAAGGCCCCTTAGTATGATGGGCCATGTACTAATAATGGGCCCTTTAGTGTGATGGGCCCTGTACTAATAATGGGTATAAAAAATTTTTTTGGGCCCCTAAAATTGTTGGGCCCTAGGCGGTGGCACCCTGGGCCTAGGCCCAGGGCCAGCCCTGGGGAGAGGCACTTTATATGCGATGATATGTTTGATCTTTTAGATAAGACGAAATTCTATTCTAGTATCAGAGCCTTCGGCTAACATTAGAATTGAATGGCGCCTGCCTTCGTTTCTCCAAGCTCTCTCTACTAGCTGTCGAGGAGATAATGACAACCAACGCGGCGAATTGAAGTAGAGGAGGAAGACAACAGAGAGGGCGGCAAATCCAACAGCGCTGATGAGAAAGAACACTGGCGTCTACCAATCGTCCCCTCCGTCAAATCACAAGTTTTCAGCTATTCGATCCTTCGCCGAATCGAGACTATCAAAAAGAAAGAAAAGGAGAGTTTAAAGCTTTATGTGTTTCCAGTGTTTTCTTCTTCCATTTGTTCACCTGCAAGTTTTCACATACATAGATGTTGAAAATTTACGATATTGAAAAATCGAAGATTTTAGGCAAATTCAAAAGGTTGATATTTTTGTTCATACTAGTAAATAACACGTGCGATGCACATGATTACTCATTCTTTTACTTAATTATGCAAAACTCGAATATTGTTTATGTTATTTTATATCGAAACATATATTATATTAACTTGTTAAAGTTCAGAAATGATGCGTAAAAATAAAATGATGAATAAATAGTACAATATATACTAAAAAAATATTAAAATAAAAATAGTATAACGGAAATGGAAATGACAAACTGAATTACAACGAAACAAAAACAGGAAATAATGAAATATCCGAGTCAAGAAAAGATCCTCTTTCCGCAAGAGGGGTTACACTCCGTAGTGCTCTCGGTTTTGGCATATCGCCCCCAAAGATAAAACGATTTTGTCTCCTTGGTTGTATCACCACAAGACCTCAGAGCTCCGACGAACTAGAGTGATGCGAGGATTGAACTCTTGAAGGAAAAATGATGCAAAAGAGAGATGTTATTTTCGTGGTGAAATGTTATTGTATGCTTCCAAGTGTCTCTATCCTTGAATACTCTCTCATGCTCCTATTATCCTATATATAGACATATCTAAACTCTAGGGATTTCGTGGAGTTTTGGCCGTCATGGCCCATTAGTGGAGTAATATCAAAAACCTGTGGAGTTCTGGTCGTCATGGCCCATTAGTGGAGTAGTGGATGGTTACAACCGTTACTCCTAGATAACGGGGTTGTTACTCAGTTACAGCCGAAGTGGTGGATACAGTGGCGTATTGGAGGGTGGATTATATTGTTGGGCTTCCTACTTGGCCCATTAACATTTTACTTCTTATTTTGTTGGGGTAATTCTATCCACAGCCCCCAAATTTCTCCACACAGCCCCCTAATTAAAAATAATAGTTAATTTAATATCAAATGTACTAACTTACCCTCACAGCCCCCTCCAAACCATACCTGCGTGTATTCAAGATTTTGTTCTTTGTTTTTTCTTCATCCCCTCCTCTTTCTTCGATCCTCCTCTTCTTCTAATAATGCGTCTATTTTTCATCTTCCGATTTTGTTCCTTATCCCCTTTTTATATCTTCTTCATCCCCTTCTCCAAGTTCCCTGGGAATAAAAATTAAAATTTGGGATAATTTTATGGATTTTCTACCAAACTAATTTGTGGGCACTTCTTAGACATCAAGAGAAATGATTGCTCTGTTTTTTCATTTAAAATTTTGAAATCTCAAGTAAAACACCTGTGTTTCATTCCTTCTTCGATATTGGATTTTCTAAAAAAATTGTGTTAATTCCCAAAATTTCAAGGAGCTTTAATTTAAACATCGCAATTATACTCTAAAATTGAGTATATATGGACGCAAAAATTAATTAGATTTTTGGATTCATGTTGATTTCATTCCAGAAAAGCCGATAGGGGTTGGGCGTCCGTTCATGTGTTAATATTGGGGGTTATGAGGGTAAATCGGTACATTCGTTATTATATTAACTATTATTTTTAATTAGGGGGCTGTGGGGAGAAATTTGGGGGTTGTGTATAGAATTACCCATTTTGTTGGGTTTTCTACTTGGCCCATTAACACTTTACTTCCTTGGCCCAAAACAAAACAAAAGTTAATTGAGGCTCAAGGTTAGGCTCTCAAACATGCGAAGGCCCATCATTTATCCACTTGATATTAATCTCACTTGTTTAGCTAGTTACTTTTAAACAAGACTAGTAGAGATTACGTGCATTCGCACGTAAATAATATGATTGAACTATTGATTAACTCATCTTTTTATTCATTGTAATATCCTTGTTCAACCTTCTTTTGCATGAATAGTTTTAGAATTTTCATAAATTCATACATTTATTAATAAGTGTAGAAGATTAATAAGAAAAACCAAAATATTTATTTGTATATAGCTCTATAGTTCTTTTCCTTATCTTCAAGAATATATGTTAATTGTAGTTAAAAACAATATCCATTATGTATAGATTTCAATCTAATCAATCTTTGTCGTGTTTTATTACTCCTTCGTTCCAACTTCATTTGCATATTCTATTATTTTACACATCCCACATATCTACTGTATAAGCTAAATGGAGTGAAACGGAGGAAGTATATATTTATAAAAAATTAATTTATTTTATGGGAGCTTGAACTATATAAACGAAAAAAATAATCTAAACTAAGTATTTATTTAAGAAGAAAAAATGTAAGAAAACTAAATTTAGGAGTAATATGTAACGATACTTTATAATGTTTTTAGGTTGCTTTCTCTTTTATGCGAATAAAAATGATAGAAAAGATAAAATCACCCTTAAAATCTTCTTTATTTCTCACATTTTCTCATATTTTCTATTTTTTCCCCTTCATTTGCACTATAATGGATATAAAATATTATCTCTGCAATTTGTTTTATAAATATTTTCTCCAATTATTTAAGTACTCCCTCTGTCCACAATATATGGACCCCCTACCTTGGGCACAATTTTTTTTGTATTTTGATAAATTAATGTGTTAAAGTGTTAAAGTGGAATAATTGTGGGTCATTTGAATTTTTTAATAGTATTAAAATGTTAAAGTATTAAAAAATAGATATATATAGTAATAGTGTCAATAAATGGTGGACGGAGGGAGTAGTAAAATTCCCCTGACCTCATTGATAAAAGATGATGAAAAGGTGACGAAAATGGTGGAATTTAATTTATAGAGTGATTTCTTTTTTCTATCCCTTTCTTTCGCATCAAAGAGAACGCAACCTTAAAAAATAAATTTTCTACTAAATTTGATTAGAAGTAGAAGCTTTTCTTGTTGACGTGTTTTAATCCAAACTCTTTACTAAATAAAATAATTAGTGACTTATATACTGTCGATTAGTGAATTTTAATTGGAGAAGAATTATAAAATTTTATAAATTTATGTAGAAATTGATGATTAGAATTAAGGAAATCGTATTTGAATTTTTATAATAAAATAAATCATGATGATATTACGATATTAACCTTAAATTAAATTTTATTATAGGGACAAAATAGGCAAATCAAATTTTGTCACACAAGGCACTTTTATAATAGGTATAGAATTAGTATCAATTAATTCTTAGATATGGGACAACAACACTTCATAACTTAATGAAGTCACTCCCCCAACACTTGATATATTATATCTCATTCACCATATATTGGATTTGAACATATAAATATATTACGTTAATCCATTCCTCAGATTAATACTACCATATTTAATTTCATAATCAAATTAAATATTCACTCTATATTATTGTTTAAATGCCAATAATATTCAACAAATAAATGTACTTGAACTTGAAAAAAATGATAAAGTTGGAATCTACACTCGCTGCACATTATGTGGTTATAAACTTTAATTTAAATTAAATGTACTTCACATAATTAAATAAAGGAAGCAGAGAGGATTAAATTTATTATCTATATTTTTATACTACAATAAGAAGTTTCTTCTTACGTACGTGTATTGGCCTTGCGATAAGGGTTAAGATAAACGTATCATGACTTAAAGGTTATGAGTACGAGTACTTCGTAATGCGTCCTTTATAATTTCTGTTACAAAGCTTTCCAACCAAATTTAGTTTGTTTATTTAACCCCTATGTCCTTATAAACTCTGCTAGTACATAAAAGCATGGCATTACTCAGATCAGATGCCTATAAGTTGATAAAAATTGCGATGCATTAAAATTACAAAGAACAAACTATAATCAAGAACACACACAAATTAAGCAAAACGATTCTGAGACAGTCAACGAAGGTTCCTTGATGAAGAGATGACAACTTGAAGAGTATCATTCCCGTTGTAGCTCTGTCCATTCTGGATCTCCTGCACAGAGGCCACCGCCGACGAGCTGCAGTCGTCGATCTCGATTGTTTTGAGAGTCGAAATCTTTTCGATCTGCCACGGAATTTCCTTTAATTTGTAGCAATGCAGGAGGATTAGGCGCTGGAGAAACGGGAAGCATTCTTCATCACCGCAAGCCGTCCAGTGCTCGAGATCAGTATCCTCGAGCAGCAGAAACTCGAGCCTCGGGAACTCATCCACCTCCATCTCCCATTCTGCCCCTTGAAAGGCATAGCATCGCAGCTTGAGCACTTGAAGATTCGGCATTGAACCAACTACACTCATGTACTTCCAGGAGTATCCTAATCCATTCAAGCTCAATTTTTTCAGGCTTCGTGGCAAGTTCGATAGGTGGTGAGGCGGGGCGACAACATTAGACCTCGGTCGAGGATTCACAACCACACATTTGAGCGACTCAAGTTCATCTAGAAAGTCTACGTGCTGCAAGCAGCTTATCGTTTCTGCTGCATCCGGCTGCAGCTCGATATTGGTTCTTAATTTTTTCAAATTAGGAATGCTTTTGAAGACGGCCTCGGTGCAACTAGTGGCGTTTACGGAAAGTGTGACGAGGTTCGATAGTAATGCATCCTTACCGGGATCCGGCAGGTTGCTTCCCATGACCTGAAGTTGCCTCAGTTCCTGCATTTCCCATATCCCCTTCGGCAGACAATTCGATTCTCTCAACAACTGTTCGATGCTTCGAGGTGAATCTTGATTGGATTGCGACTCTGTTAGCAATTTGATGTTGTGATACTGTCGGAGGATCAGAATCTGCAGGTTCTGGAGCTTCGATATGCAGGAATTTGAAGAGAGTTTCCCATTTTGAGTGAGGGCGAGGTACCTCAACTGCAACAGCTTCACCACCTCTTCCGGGAACTCGTAGAAACGGATTGAAAGAGCATCGAGCACCTTCAGAAGCACCAAATCAAGACATACCTTTACCGGATACCGATGATCTTCACCGGTGCACAGAAGAGAGCGTGCTGTAAATTTGGTCACTCCGATCGACTCATACACTTCTTTCAGCCCGAACAAAACATTGTTTTGGACAGCGAGGCGGCGCTGGCCTACAAAGGAGTCTCCTTCAGCATCAGTGAGTTTGTTCGAGACGTGCAAGAACTTGTTCTTCCTCGATTCTTTAACGCTCACGTGCCAATAGGCCGAATGGAGCTTTATTGATTTGATCTTGCCTACGGAGTTGTGCTTGCAGACGATGACGAGATTCTGGAAGACGAGCTTCTGGAGACATTCCATAGCAAAATCGTGCAACGTCTGAGTCTCATTCGGATCGAGAAAATCCTCGACGCCCCACAGGTTAATGAGCTTGGACAGAGGAAGACCTTCACATTTCTCCGCAATCTTCCTTCCGGGATCCTCGAGCTCCGGGGGAAAGTCCCCCTCGTCGAAAACATTCATCCAGAGTAGATGCCAGCTCTCCTCATTGGTCAAGAAGGGCATCTTGTGGACTCTGTAAGTAGCAGGGTAAGTAGCTTGTTCGAGCCGGGTCGTGAGCAATACTCGACTCCCGTTCTTGTTGTCCGGGGTGAACCTCATCACCTGATCGATCACCCCGGTGTCCCACACATCATCCAACACGATCATGTATCTCCGACCATGCAGAGTCTGATAAAGACTCGCCCCTAACACATACCCATCGCCTCCAGAATAGGAATGGTTAGGGGCTATCTGATTGAGAATGTTTGTTAAAACATCTTTTATTCGAGATTTCGGGCCGACGGTCGTCCACGCCGTTAACTTGAAGTGGGAAGCACCGATCGAACGTTGATAGAGTTTCCTTGCCAGCAGAGTCTTGCCGATCCCCGCCATTCCGACGATCGACACGATTTTGAGCTCCGGCAGCGTGTCCAAGAGCTCGCTTTGGATTTTCTCGAGCTGACCCGATAGCCCGACCGTCGCATCCGACTTCTTCCTGTGGCCTGAATCTTCTGCATCCACGTCGTCGTCTTCATCGTCTGGAGTCGGATTTTGTAGCTCGTTGTCGTAGTCCTCTTTAAGCTTCTTAACCCTGAAGAGACAGGAATGGATCTCCTCCTCCACGCTTTTGTCATCTTCCACAGAGAGATCGAGATCGAGATCGAGATCGCAAGATTCAAGCAGATCTTCTGCTCTAGATACTGCTTCACGTATTCCGGCATCCAGTTCAGTGATCAAAGTTTTGTTGCTGCTTTTGTTGCGAGGGTCGTTCAATCGTTTGACGACATCATCTAACAACTGCAGCACGTCGAGCCCAGTGTCTGTAACTGTTGGGTTGAGGAGGCGGTGGAATGTATGCTTGAGACAAATCACGGCGGCGAAAGCCATGTCGGCGTTTGAATGTTGATGGTGATACAGCTAATCTCCAGTTGATTTTAATTAATTGATTAATAACCATTGAAATATGAGAAATATTTACCACTTGTAGTTGTTTGAAAGTCTCCACCTACTCTCTCGCTTTTTTTATAGTAGTCTAACTACCGTTTGGTCAATAATTTTTTTATTTTTAACCTGAACCAAATTTGTCATATAACTACGTTATTGTGTGCTTAATTATGTAGCACTCCCACTCGAGACTATCCATAAATATTAATTAGTAAATCAATCTAACGTGACTCGCCCAACTTGTACTTAATCTAATTAGAGTTGGTTACTGTTACATGAAACTATTATGTCTATATGGTTGTTACACTTTCAAATTGATTTTGCAAAAAAAGTTGGTATTGGGGATCCGATCACCACTATCGAACATAGTTTAGTATTGGGTAAATATTAAATTTATAAGTAGAGTAATGAAATATGTCATGAATTTATAATTTATGGTAAACCCACAGGGTCAACCCACGAGCTTTCGGGACAATCCTATCGGGTTCAGGTAATTATAAACATAGCCCCCATTTTACTGTTCATAGCCCCCAAGTTAAAAAAAATTGTTTAAATTTCCTATTATGCCCTGCAGCAGTTTTTGTATCATAGCCCCCAACTCCTACATTCTCTCTCTTTTCCCCATAGCCCCCGAAAGCTTCTTCGTCACCAGCTCACCGCTGTTGGAGACGAGCTACTCCGTTAACAAATGTAAAATTGTATATACATTGTTGAGTTCCTTTTATTTTAACCTTAAACTATTTTTGGAGTTATTTTCTTGTTTTTGAAGAATTGGGTGAGAAGATTATGATGTAGAACTTCTGATTCCTCCTTTGTCTAATTTTCGCCGGAGAAGAAAGGTCGTCCACTCCGACAGCGGTGCCAATTGGGTGATGAATTTGGCATACATTTTCGACTACAAAGACAATCCTTCTTTGGGGTTTGGATTTGAGGTTTATAAGTTTGAATAAGTAATTATCATCAATGAATAAGGTGAGGTGTGATTTGGATTACACTGCCGGCACATAAGCTCTATAGAGAAAATGAAGAAGCGTTGTCTGTGTTTTTTGTATTAAGTCGTGGGAAGGGGGCTATGGCTAAGTTGGAGAAATCGGTGGTCGTGGGTAAAATGGGAAGTTTGTTATTACGGGGGCTATGAATAGCAATAGGGGGGCTATGTTTAGAATTACCCATCGGGTTCGGGCTTTTTTCAAGTCCAACCCTATCGCATATTTTTACTTTCGAGCTATTATTTTTTTGCCCTAACCCACTATTTTCTTCAGGGTTATTCGGATCGGCCCGTCGGGGTTCGGTTTTTTTGGACATCCCTAGTGAACACGAGATATAAAGATCCAAATACTCCAGTTTCACACACACATTAGAATCCGTGTTGTAATTTCATGAGATCAAAGATTTTTATCTTCTTTTCTTTTGATCAGAAAAATAAAAGATTTTAATAAAACGAAATGCATGCATGTACGCGAAATACCCAACCGAGGGAGGAATACAAAGTACGTAAACCCAAATGATTATTGATTAATGGTGAATTTAGATTGTGCAATCACGACGATCATAGTTTAAGTGGTACAACATTTCGAAAATATTCTCATCTCGAACTTAAATAAAGTGTTGTATTTATTTCAACAAAGCACGAGAGACCCAGCCATGTTATGTAGCTTAGCCCAACAGATGAAGGTGGCGACAGCTCCCCTACAAAAACTCATTTTGATGAAATTCATTTTGTAAGAAAGATCCCTAGCTACATATGAATTGTTGAATCAAAAACTCTAGAGAAGTTGAAACTAACCGCACAAGATGTTCGATCACTTGGTCTCACAACCGGGACCTATATTGAGATAGAATCCAACTTGTTCGCGTTGTTTCGCTTCTTTAATTTTCTGAGCAGACTGAACAACGGAATGCGGAACTCGCTCTATCTCCAGTTTCTCAAGATGTGTTCCAAGAGGCTCTGGAATTTCCTTGAGCTTTTCACAATTCTTAACCACAAGATACCTAATAATGTCATTTAATTTATCAATACATCTTTATGTAGTAAATTAAGTAGTAGTATTTTTTATTTCTTGATGTATATGTGAACCCAACTCTGTCATGGTTTGCATTCAACTGATAAAGATGAAGTCATACCTGAGACTAGGAAATGCATCGGCCGAGGCCTCCCAAACGGATAATTCCGCGTTTACAATGAGCATGACCTTGAGATTAGGAAAGCCGTAGCTGTCGGCTTTCCACGACTCTCCAACGAATGCATTGTCTTTCAGCTTGAAGACCTCGAGACTTTTGATCATAGCTATAGTTCTCACTCCCTCCCAGTCGAGGAATGTATTCCTCAATGTCAGGCTCTTCAGATTTGGCGGGAAACAGCTCGACTGAGGAAGGCGTTCGGATGTTGCTCCGTGCATCAAGGTATTTAGCAGCTTAAGGTTTTCAAGATGGTAGAGTTCCTCAAGAAATTTGGTGTTGAAGATAGTGGCTACTTTGCCGTATACTCCCAGGGTCTTGAGGTTCGTAGCCTTTCTGGAGACGGCTTCGGTGCATGACTCTGGCGCCAATCTAGACAGCGTTTGAAGATTATGCCCGGCCTCGCCTTCCCTGTTGGTGTCGAGGACGACAGCTGCATTTGTCTCGAAATGCCTCAGCTGGATCATCCTCCACAGATTTGATTTCATTGCGATGGAATGCGACTCCGTCTCAACTACGAGGGTATGTAGGTTCCATACCTCGGTAAGCGCCTCCGGGAGAACCGTGAGAGTCTTGATATAAAGAGTGAGGTACCTTAGATGAATCAGTTTGACAAACTTGGAAGGAAATTGTTGCAGCTTTTCGGACTTGAATTCCAGAACCCTGAGCAGCTTGTAGCCATCGAGCATAGCTGATAGATACTCCGGCTTCTCGACAAAATGCTTGTCGAAACACAGCAACGAACGGGCGGACGGACCTTTTGGACTCCGGGAGAGGAAGCCAGAGAGGCCCGAATAGAAACAGAGACGAGGGCTTTCGCTCACCTGATCAGGAACTTGATTCAGTTGTCCTGTTTCTGACACTTTGATCACCTGAAACAGATCATTGGCCTTAGAATTCTGTATACAGAAATCACGTATTATGCTATGAACACAACACGTTTTAACTTGGCCCATTCGATTCCTTCTTCCGGCCGTCAACAAATTCCTCCGAAACAAGTCTTTCACATTCTCTTCTGCGCTTTCCTCCAAGCTTCTTCCTTTCACCGGCGCTACGAATCCTTCCGAAATCCATAGCCGGCACAGTATCTTAACCGGAATCTCGTAACCTTCCGGAAACACCCCAAGATAATCGAAACACTCGCGCAGCCCCTCCGGCTGCAGTGTCTCGTAACTCCACGCCATAACATCTTCGACTTTCTTCTCCGTGCCTCGGCTACTTTGCAACACCTCCTCCAATCCCCTCAAAGCAGAAGAGGACAACGACGACGGCGGCGGAGATTTCCCGAATTGGTCAGCTAGAACACCCCCGGCCAAGGTTATCACAAGCGGCAGTCCGTCGGAAAGCAAGGCTATATTCCTCAAGGGTACGACAAATTCCGGGGGGCAGCCTTCCAGATTCCCGAACACCAAGTACTGGAGGAGTGTCCAGCTCTCATCCCCATTAAGGAACCGCAAATTGTGGGGTCCTCTACGGACACCAGAGCGCACGCCCACGACCATATCACGACTGGTTATCAGTACTTTACCTCCTCTGTTTCTCGCCGGCAACACCCGTTCGATTTTGCTCCATGCTTCGACCGACCACACGCCGTCTAGGACTAACAGAAACCCCTCCCGCTCCATATGCGCGTGTAGTGCATAAGCCAGCTCGTCCTCGTGGAGGCCGGACGTGTCTTTGCCGGGGTCGAATTTACCGAGGATCTTGACGATCGCATCCCTCGTGTTGTTGAAATCACGAGACATGTCGATCCAGATACGAGTCGGGAAATCGAAGTTGATGTGTTCATCCTCGAATATCATTGACGCCAAAGTCGACTTCCCTAGCCCGGGCATGCCGATGATGGGGATGATGTCGAGGCCCTCGGTTTCTTGCTTGATATAGCTTGTGATGATTGATACTTCATCTTCGAAACCAACTATTCTGTTTGCCCAGAGAGGGTGGCCAGCCTGTTGGGAGTGTATAAAAACTTTAGAACCAACGAAGAATTTTGTTTCAATTCCCTCCGTTCTTTCTAGGTTTTTAGCTCAAAAACCAGAATTAATAAAACTTATGTTAGTAACCTTCGTGTTCGCCATTATTTTATTCAATTTTTTCAATTATAATATATTCTAATAGCTTATAAATTAATATTGAATTCATTAGATACAAAAAAAATATAAATATCAAGGCTCGATTTATTTTATTATACATGTTTTGAGCTTAGAAGAAAAAACGAACAAATCAAGCATTAATATTTATATTTTTTTTAGAATTAGTGATTTCAATATTAATTTATAAGGTATTAGAATGTATTACAATTGAAAAAATCAAACAAAATAATGTCGAAATGGAAAAATGACGAAGGTGCCCACGAAAGTGACTAGCATTAGGTGACTAACATATCACTTCTCAAACTTAATAACTATTCTATTATATCATATTTTTTCTCGTAAATTGCATTTTTCATTTACAAATAGATGAAATTATTTTTGAAGAAGAGATAAACATTAATTGTGATTAATAAAGATAATGAAAACAAGAGAAAAAAATGAAGAATAGTAAGTTGAAAATTGAAAATTTTACATAGAAATATAAAAACAACTTATAAAAAAATAATACCAAAAGCGTAAAACCCTTATAAAGAAAACGGAGGGAGTACTTATTAGCCTGCTCGGAGGGAGTACTTATTAGCCTAAAACCCTTATAAAGAAAACGGAGGGAGTACTTATAAACAACTTTCCTAGTATGCTAGTTCGACCCTTGGAAAAAATAATGAAGACGGGAGTGTGTAGGGTTACCCTTGTAAATTGAGTCGCCGTCGAGGGATGATCCTCCACGTCGGCGATTAGCATACTAGGAAAGTTGACCTTGATTTGGTCAACAGTCGGCATCAGCTTTTGTTGTCTGATGGAGTTGACCTCTTTTCCCATGTGGTCGGGAGTCGTGAGGCGGAAACGGAGGAGGCCCGGCCGGCGGGAATGTTTGGCCTTGGCTTGGATGGCCGTTGACACGCAGGCAGTGATGCTGTCCTCGACCTCGTACACGCTGTCTCGTATCCGATTCTCAAGAATCGTCACCGGATAATCCTTCCTTGTCGCCTTCGCCGCATTGTGCAGGAAATTCTTCACTAGAACAAGGTCGTTCATCAGCTGCTCGAACTCATCTTCTGCTCCGGATATCAGATCCTTGTACACATTCACCGCCTCCTTCACTTGCTCCAACAACAATTCCACGGCGGCCTCCGCCATCTGGTTTAGATCAGAGAGAGAGAGAGAGAGAGAGAGATCTGGTTTTGCTCTCTGATTGAAGTGTAAGGCGAAATTGTAGTTTTATTTTACTATGTAGTAGGTGAGGCACTACCTGAGTTATATATAGTACTAATAGACACTCACCCCCTTGTCCCAGCCCATTTAATTGGTTCATATGTATATTTAATACGTGAATATTAATATACACAAACGAGGTAAGTGGAGTGGGACGAAGTGAGTACTTTATATTTTTTTAATATTACGGGAAAGTTTCCTGCATATTTATTTATCATTTCAACTTATTTACAATAACATCACACCACTTAATAGTATTTTATTAGAATTTGTACTGATAAAAAATATTCGTAATCTTTTGGGACAGAAGAATATTAGTTATATAATTATAAGGTTTAATTAATAATACTTGATTTATTGAACTAATTAATTAGAGTTGCCAATTTAATATATCTAAATTAAGAATGGAATGCAACAACCAAACTGTTACTCTCTCAATTTATTTCTCAATTTATTTCTATTTCGCTCGTTTGTTAAATATAAAAATAATATAAGCTGCCCAAACATATCAAATAAGAAAAAATAAAAGTGGTTTATTTTTTTCCACAACAGGCTAGGGTTAGTTGCAAATAAATTAACTAAAATTTGAATCGAATTTTATATTATATACGTAGTATTATTTTTCAGGATATTTTAAATGTAACGCCAATAATAAGAATTTCCTATTGTTGAAATTGTCCTCCTCCAATCGCCCAAGTGGCAAATAGAATTGTTATTTTATGTTCCTACTAAATTCTGCAAAGTAGTCATGCAGTTGAAAATTTTCTGCGTGAATATCACTAAAATACCCTCGTCATACTCATACTAGTTGATTCTCTCAGATCTAGTTTCGTCTTTTAGGTTGAATTTGTCTATTAGTTACGTCGACGGATAATTATTATGGGTTATAAATATTTTAAAAATCAATAATAATTAGATATTTGAATAAAAAATATTTTTGAGTCTAGAAATATTTTTAACACTTAACTAATCAATTGTTGGTGCAATAGACAATGCAAGAGGGAAATCTAATAGAGAACTCGATGCGAATAGGAGAATTTATTATATTTTAAATCAATTTGATCTGACTTTCAATTTATTTGGCCAAGCTTATCCAGAAATTTAGCATAACTACGCGGTTTTAAACCCTTAAAAAATGATTAGCCGTGGAAATCTTATAAAGTGGATAAAGTGAAAACAAAAGGTTATAGTTGAAATAATTTAACTGAAATTTTAAAAATTGAGGCATGAGGGAAATTCATGATTAATGGCTACAAAAGTTTCAGGCGTTACAATTAATGAGAAACGCCTGTCGTACTCATATATAGTAAATACTTTTAACGTGTCCATCGCTGATGTGGTAGTGACAGAGATAGGTTAGACTATTTATTTAATTTTTTATTCTTTAATAATATGCCATGTTATCTGTGAGGCATATTAAAATGCCCACAATGGGTAGACGAACATTCTTCTATAATTAATAAGATGAAAACCGGCCCTATTAGATTTTATTGTTAATGATATGTTTACATGTAACAACCTAATAATTGAGTTTTAAAATACTTGTCGTGAAATCCGTCCATGCATGTAACAGGAATCTTTCGAATAAAACTAATAAAACTACACTACTTGTAAGGGAAATAAACCTCCCTCAGCTGTAACAACCCATTGATTGATATATACTCCCTCCGCCAATCTTTGTGTTTTTAATACCATTTTCAGTCGTTCAATATATTTATTTTCGTCCATTTATAGGTGTAGATTTTGTACTCATTGTTTCATTTAAACTTCAAAAATTAACTAAAATATTATTTTATACTTCCTCTGTGCCACTTCACTTGACTTGTTTCGTTTCAGTATGAAATTTTATATGCAGTGTTGAAAGTGAAAAATAAGGTGTCCATATTTGAAAAGTAAAGATTAATTCTTTCCATTTTAGAAAACATGTCAATTGAAGTGGGACATCCTGATTAGGAAATGAAGCCAAGTGAAGTGAGACGGGGGGGAGTATTCATTTTTAATTTACACTCGCATTATAAAAGTGGTATAAAAAAATCACTAATTTAACATTTGATCATCATAAATATTAGATTTGTATCATACAAATAATCGAAGCACAAGATCGTGGACGAATTAATTAGTATATAAATTAGATTTACAATTTAAAGTCCTTGGAATCGCTTCAAATTTAAAATGTTTGTAACATACAGTATTAGGTCACTGACTATGATTTGTTTAATGGCTAGTGTTGTTACTTGTTGATAATCCATCCAGAGTCCGAGTAACATAATCGAGCCATGAGAGAAAGGCTCACATCAACAAATGTGTCAATGGCCGTTCCTTGAAAAATATTGATGTTGTTATGTTAAATTAAGCTCGAGACAATTTTGCATTCAGTTACAATAAATTAGTTCTATCATATTGCTCTTGTACGTGTTAATGTAAGTCATTATATTTCAAGGGGTGTCGAGCAAAGTGTCAACATGAACTCAACTCACTCAAATTAATACAAAGATTAAATGTGCAACGCACGTTATCTTTATTAGTATTTACATATGAGTAGTTACGTTAGAAGAGAACTAAAAAAAATGACCGATCTTGTTTTTGTGAGCAATTAATATATAAACGGAAACTTAAAGAACACGGAGGGATTTACGTGATTCGATCTACCGGAATAGATCTACGTCCATGGAGCAAAAGGGGATGCTCTTTATTGATGTGTCCTCTTTAATTATGTAATGTCCTCTTTAATTATGTTTTGTTTGGGCTTGTTCTCATGGGCTCCTTGTCAGCCCATAGTCTAGATTCTTCCTAGCCGACGTTTCGTTTTCCTTCGGTCGTTTTTAGCTTCTTAAGAGACTAGGGTGTTGATTCTGGAAGAAGATGAACTCTATGAATTTTCAGGAAAAAAAAAAAATTAAGTTAGAATTTCAGTTTCACTTGACCGTGGAATTGATCTTTGGGGAGTTTCACGTTCTCTTCTTCAACGTGACAATAATACGCAGCGTATTAGTGAATGAATCCTCTAACTCTAACATAGTATCTATTTATATACAAGTATCTAGAGTTTGACTCTAATAAGGACTCCTTTGAGTCTATCTCTTATTTGGTGATAAGCATCCGAGTATTCTACATCTCTTAGGACTCGAGTTGTGTTTGTTGAAGGAGTTCTTCATAGGCCGAAGTGCTTCCTGAGCCGAGCTCTCTATGAGCTAATCAGTTTCTCGTAGACTGGATTGCTTTTCTTTGGGCCGAACTGTGTAAGCCGAGCTCATTGTTGGACCCTATTTATATTGGATTTAATATTTGGGCCTAGTTATTGGGCCATATTCTATAAATTTAAAAAAAAAAAAACAAAAAAAAACAAAAAAAAACAAAAAAAACAAAAAAAACAAAAAAACATATGCTTGATAAATTCTGAAAGTGGTACATGTGTCGGTAATTGCAAATTGAAATATATTTGCTGCTTCAATTCGACGATAGTCCTACTCCCTCTGTCCCATGATAATTGTCCCTTTGGGAAATGGCACAATAACCAATACTATAAGAGATAGGGAATTTTACATTATATTGGTTGTGAGAGTGTAATGTTTCCACTTAAGGTAAGTGGACAATTATATGGGACGTCCCAATAAGACAACATGGACAATTGTCATGGGACGGAGGGAGTAATAACTAGCTAATTAAATGCAAATGAACATCTTCAAGGTGAAAAAACCACAATCAGCTACTTATAATCTCATACAACAAAAAGAAAAAGGTAAAAGGTGTATAATAACCTGTAATGTAATAATTAAAGTACGTAGTACACACAGAACTCGGGAATAACTTGAAAGGATACGATTGGGGGTTCGACACAACTCGGGGAGGGGTTACAAATGTGAGCCGAAACAAGTAGGCTCGAATAACACACCGGAAATATCATTTAATCAAGTACAAAGATGCTCATCACACATAGTATAAGATGAATAAAACAAGTCCATATGCATATATTATAGACTTAACATTCATTTAGAGATTGAGATATAATCTAGGTATGCATGCTTTCAAACTAAACAATATAGTCTTTAGCTACAAGGATAAGTGGATTCTTCTTATGCATTGTGAGTCCCGGTAAAACCTCGATGTCGATATCTTGCGCCTGCATTCCACGAGGCATTTCCCAATCGAAGTTGTAGAGAAGATTCGCAACCGCCAGCTCCACATTTGCAAGCCCCATATACATACCGGGGCAAATTCTCCGTCCCGATCCGAATGGAATCGCTCCAAAGTCCTGCCCTATGATGTCAACATTACTGTTCAAGAACCTCTCTGGCTGGAACTCGTCTGGATTTTCCCAATACTCAGGGTCTCTTGCTACTGCCCAAGCGTTCACAAAAACTAGTGTTTTCGGATGGATTGTGTAGCCCTCTAGCGTGCATGTTTCGATTGTTTCTCTCGGTATAAGCAATGGAGCCGGAGGGTACAATCTCAGTGTCTCCTTGATGACCGCTCTCAAATAGGGTAGTTTCGGCACATCATCTTCGTCTACTTCACCCTTTCCGCCTGCCAAGTTTCTAATCTCTGGTTGCACTTTTTCCATCACTTTGGGCGCCTTCATTAGCGCTGTCATTGTCCATACGATTGATGCGGCAGTTGTATCCGTTGCAGCGACAAATATATTCTGCAATATCAAATTAACAATTGATCATGATCATCTATAGTTTGGAAAATGTTATTTTAATTCCTTCTACTAGCAAAAATTACGTGCATTATTTATAGAACATTAACATGATTAATTTAGTAGTGTTATTATGTACTCACACAAATGGAGTACAAACAATACGTTACATATATACATGTTTTCATGTAGACTGTGTTTGGTCGGAATCACATCTCTAGGAACGGATTCCTAATTCGGTGTCACAACTGTGTTCCAAATCTTAATTTCTATTAGTAAAAATTTGTTTTTTTTTAACAATAAAAATTGCATTTATAAAAAAATTTAATAGACATTTATGGGGGAAAAAATCTTTTAGTAGTAATAAACCTTAGTTTTGAATTTTCCAATCATTATATAACCGATAAAAGTGAAATTAAATGTTAAAGAATAATTATATACCCTAATTTGGATTAGTTAACCCTAGAAATAATCATAAAATTATAAAAATTTCATTATCAATTAAATAAATTGAATAAAATGCATAAAAGTAATAGAAATTGAGAGTTGAGACGCGATTGAGACATGAAAATGGGGATAGGGGATCCCAATTGTTTAAATAACCTGTAGGCATATATTTATCTAAATTATAGTACTTCATTAGATTAATTGAAATTGCCCAGTTGAATAATATAATCTAAAGTATGGACTATTTAGTAGTCTTATTTGTCATTTTAGAATGTCTCATTTATAAGCCTCATAATTTTCTAAAATAATAAAGAATATTTGGCTATATATAATTGACTTTCCTTAGAATTTATTGTAACTACATATCCCCTCTCATCCTTCCTTGTAGGGGTGTCTAAATGGGTTTGGGTATTTGGGTATGTTCCAAAATACCCGACCCGAACGGATAGTATGGATACCTGAACCCGGCTTAATAGGGTAGCGGGGCGGGTTACGGATAAATTTTTAAATTTTTTTGGATATTTGGATACCCGATTACCCGTTAATGGATACCCGAATACCCAATTAATTTATATCAATGTAACTATAATAGATTTTTTAATTCACCCTTTCAATTCATAGTTGGATGGATTATTATTAAATGTAGTTGAAGTCAGTTAAACTTTTTTGCATTTGAAAAATATTACTAGTATCAATAAAAGACTCTAGTTAAGAAACTGGTTTACTGCAATTAATTGTATTTTTCTCTTACATTTTTTGGGAAATAAATAAAACGAAGACATAATGCAATGTTGCTACTTATAATTTTTAAAACTAAACTTTTTATATTATACTACCACATTTATGGGTGAGTTCCATGCTACACATGGTGTAAAATTCACTCACCATAAGTGAGTGACACATGGCATTCACTAAAAGTAACTTTTATTTTTTATTTATGTAATAATTCTGAAATTAATATCTATTACTAATAATTTCAACCTCCATTTTTCTTATTTATAGAAGTTCATTATATACTTAATATTTGGAATTAGCTTAGCTTAAGTTTAATTTTATTTACTTTTAATTACTGTAGTTAAATCCTTTAAAAAAAATATTATCCTAGTTAATTTTTTTCTTTAAAAATTTAATATAGTTTATTTTGTGAATATTAAATAGTATAAAAAACAACCAGGTGACTTAGCGCACCTGGCCACTGGGCTTCTCCCTTGAAGGAGTGACCCGGGGGCCGGGTTCGATCCCTTGTGGGAGCGAATTTGGGAGATATAAGGTGGGCTTGGAGATTTTCTAGGAGTTATTGAGAACTTGGTGTACTAACATCTAATCTAACAACTAACATTTGTCCGAAAAAAAAAAAAAGTATAAAAAACAATTCAACAAATAAGTTAGGGTACGTAATTAATAAAACAAATAACTAAAAAAACAAATAATTTAAAACTCATAGCATTTTTTCTTTAAAATTTAAATACGGTTTAATTTTAAAATTGTAGCGTAATTAAAAAAAAAAGGTTTAGTTTTATGAATAGTATAAAAGACTTTCATCTTTCAGATTTTAACGCAATTATAAAAAGTTTTAGTTTTGTGAATAGTGAATAGTATAAAAGACAATTAAGTTGGCATATAAATAATTCAACAAATAGTTTTAAATACTTAACCTAAAATAAACAAATAAAAGTAAATAAAAAATGCTCAAGTATTTTATTCCATAAATGCCACATGTCACCATGCTAGGGTGAGTGAATTTTACACCTCCTCTAGCATGGAAGCTTCCCATTTATGGGATTTTTTTTCCTTTTTTTATATTTATATTACTCCCTCCGTCCTCCATTTAGTGACGTTAATACTATATTGAGACGTCCTCCATTTACTGACAATTTCCATTTTTGGACGTAGACCCCACAATCACTTTAACACTTTAACACTTTATACATCTACTTTTTATTATTTTAACATTTTAATACTATTAAACAATTCAAATGGACCCACAATTATTTCACTTTAACACTTTAACACATTAATTTGTTATTATACCATAAAATGCGAAAAAACGCGTGCCCAAACTCCCTCCGTCACTAAATGGAGGACGGAGGGAGTATAATTTTTGATCGGGTAATATGGGTATCCGAAAATTACCCGAATTACCCGAGCTCCGGGTATTGGGTACCTGAGTTATCCATTTGGGCGGAAGGCAGAATGATTTTTTACCTTATTTGGATTTGGATACCCGATGAAAACGGGGAGGGTTACCCGCCCCGTCCCGTTTAGACACCCCTACTTCCTTGGTTCGTATACCCGTTTTAAATGGGACTAATATCACATTACGGAGGAGGTAGAAAAATATATGTTTATGTCATTGTAGTTGGAATTGGCCAAAGATTTCCCAAATCTCAACAACATTGACATATCCCTTTTAATTTCATATTAATTACTTCACCTCATCACAATTAAATATTTTGATTTTACGGTATTTTCTACTTTTATTACTGACCATGTATAATCTTGATATATAATTGTACCATGATCAATTCAAAGGAAAAAAAAAATGTAAAGGAATAGCATTAATTACTATACATAAATTAATGAAAATAACACAACATATTGGAAATTATTAATTAATTTCATGAGTCATGGCATCTTTAATTTCTCAAATTTTAACTATTAAAATTAGGCCTTTTTACGCACGTAATCCCTACTAGCACGTAATTCCTACTAGTTTTTATGAAGTTTATAAAATGAATGTGGACTTTCCTGAATAATTATTATAAGGAAAAAAAGAAAAAGAAAAAGAAAAAAAGGAATCACTTACCATTAGTATTGCTTTGATTTGATCCCACCCAAGATCTACAGCAGAAGAAGAGTTGTTCTCTTTAAGCTTGATCAAGACATCAAGCAAATCTTCCTCCTCTCCCGCCTTCTTCTCCCTCCTCGGATCGACATGTTCGTCGATGAGCTCTTGATAGAACGAATCCAGATCCCCGAAAGTTTTGTTAAGTCGATCCATGGATCCGTTGAGTTTGTCCACCCAACCGAACGCAGGGAAATAATCCGACACGTAGGAACTCGCCATCACGCCTTGAGCGTCGCTCGAGAGCTTCTCGAACCTCTTGATCTCCGATCCGTGATCGTCGTATCTCTTGCCGAAGGCAACCCTGCATATAAGAGTGCTCGCGAGGGCCATACCCATCTCACTCAAGTCCACAGCTCGAACACCATTAGAAGAAGAAGATAAAGAATGGTTGACTTTTTTCTTAATCTTTGAAATCATATGAGAGACTTCCTCTTCTCGAATGGGGCGGAAAGATTGGTTTTTTTTGGGGCTGAAGAGATGGACGGCTGTGATCTTCCTCAGCTCCCTCCAGTAGTCGCCGTAGGGCGAGAAGGCGATGTCGGAGGCGTTGTAAGAGAGCTTCTGCAGCCCGAGAAGCTTCGGTCGGCTGCAGAATGCCAGATCTAGGGTTTTCAGCACTTCCTTGGCTAGTTTTGCAGTTGAAACTACAAGTAGAGGGCAAGAGCCTAATCTCATCTGCACAATTGGGCCATATTCTTGGGAGATTTTCCATAAGAAAATATGTTGGTCGCTTTCGGCGGCGAATTGGTGGAGGTTTCCGATGAACGGAAGGCCACGAGGGCCCGGCGGAGTTAGGGTTTTTGAGGCATTTCTTCTTTTGTGAAATAGGTATATTAGTATGAGTGGAAGAGCTATGGATATTACCAGTAGCATGATGGTGGAATATTTGATTTTTTTTAGCTTGGAAACTAGGAAGTGTAGTGTGGCTACATAGATATATAGAGAGAAACAAAATAAAATACACAATTACTTATATACAACAATATATCATCCTTAATACTATGCTTCCCTCCATCTTATAAATAACGTGTTTTTCTGAGCATACAAATTAAGAGAAATGTGTCAAATATGAAAAAATGGTAGGGTTCACATGTTTTGAAGAGTCAACTTCTTCCAAAACAGGGACGGAGCCAGGAATTTAACTTAAGGGGGCGACTTTTTTAATAATCTAACTGCGACAAAACCTTCTTCTAAATTGAACAAATTCTCTACATGATCATTCAAAACAATTTATAAAATAAATTATAAAGAAAATTACTACACAAGAAATCCATTACACAATATTAATGGGCAAGTTTTGTAAGTGATCATTCAAAACAAAAATATAAAGCAAAATTCCCTTGGATTAACTAATACTAGCCATCCATTCGTACGTTATCGAGGACACGGTAAAACGCCAATCAACTCTACAAAAAAAAGGAGAATATATTATTATCACATATAGTAAATAACTACTTAATGTTTTAAATAAAATAACTAATCAATATAAAGAAAATTCTCACTAACCTTACTATGCGTAGATCGTTTAAATTGTACTAGCCGTTTCTTCATATCATCAAACTCATCGATTATTGATTCTACATCGAATTTTTCGGCTATTTCTTTTTCGATGTACACTAGTAAAGAGGAAGCCAAAAATTCATCTTCCATTTTGTTTCTCAATCTTGTCTTGACAAGCTTCATAGATGAGAACGCACGCTCCGTTGTTGCAGTAGAAACCGGAAGAGTTAGAACGAGCCTAATTAGTCTATCGACTAAATAGTAATTCTTTGATTTACCACTCTTCGCCAACAATTGACACAACTCCGAAAGTGTCAATACATTTTGGAAAATCTCATTACCTCGGATATCAAGTTCAAAAAGTTGCAATTGATACTTCATGTGCAACTTCTCTTGGCCAGTAAAATCTTCAGGATAGAACTTCTCCATTAGCCCACAAACATTATCAATGTTGAAAGATTTATACCCATCTCTCGGATCCAAAGCTGAGCTGAGTCTAAGCAATTCTACGGTATCATCATTAAACCGAGTTTTCATCTCTTCAAGAATAAGATCTGTTGTTTCTCTGAATATATCAAAACGATAATGATGATCCAAAGTAATAGATCTGCCACTACCAACTCGACCTCTACCTGAACAACGCGGACCATTCATATTTGGGATTTCTATCTCATGTTTTTGACAAAAAACATTAACTTCACCAAGCAACTGATCATATCCACTTTCTTTATACTTCTGAATCAGTTTGTTTGTGTTAGTAATTGCATCCATTGCATTGAGAATGTCTTGATTCTTGCATTGCAAAATCTCACAAAGATCATCCGTCACTTCAAGCAACTCAATCATAAAATGCAAGATAAACACAAACTCAAATGATGTCATCATATCATATGCTCCATCAGCAGTAGTTTTGAAAGACAAGTTACCTTTGTCATTGAGGATCACTTTCAGAACAAGAAGGATAGGCTTAAACATACTGCGTACACTGTGAAGAGATCTGAGATGAGAGCCCCATCGTGTATCGCTAGACGCTGCACACCTCCAATTTGATTTTTACCTTTTCCAATTTCACATTCATTAGTGGCAATCAATTCCTCAATATGCAATGCTTGAGCACTTTGTAGTTGATCATGACGTTTTGAGGAAGAATCCACCAAATTCACAATAACATTCAAATGTGAAAAGAAATGCTCAACAGGTGTAACACTCTTTGCCACCGCTGTTGGAACGGCTGCTTGAAAGCCGCCCCGACCCAGATCTTGGTTCGGATGTATTGATTCGATCGTGCACATAAGTTCATGCAAGGGCTCGAGTACATACCTTATGATTATGAAGAACGTGCAATCTGAGTCGTGTCTGATCGATCTACGGTTCTGATCTTCTAGGATGTGATCCCACACTTTCAGATCTGAGACTTGGTGGACGTCTCAAGATCACTGGAACCTCGATCTCCCTCACTCAGTACCCGCAGCCGACTCTCTCTCTCACGCTTAGGGATTCGCGCAAAATCTCCCTCACAAATCTCGTGTGTGGTGGCTAGGGTTTAGATGAGAGACTTGAAGAGTATTTATATGGTACATAAATAAGGAGATATGATTCCTTATTTATCTCTAACCATATCTTTGCCTTTCCCATATTTATTCTCTTTCCATAACTTACAAATCTTATTCCTTTATTAATACGAAATTAATAAGGAATTAATCTGTTCTGTTATGCAACTGTATATCCGGAATTAATTCTAACCAGTAGAATTTAATCCTAATTCCAGTAGAAGAATAAATAAATAAATAAATATATACCAAATATATTTATATATGATATTTATCCCCATAAGATTTAATTAAATAAATCTTATCCTATTAGATTTAATCATATCCGTGAATAACTAAATAATAAATAATTAGATTTAATCTCATAGGATATGAATCTCAATTAATTATATTTATTATCCATTCACTGGTCATATACTGGGCCTGAGTACAATTATTGAGCTCATACTCAATAATACTATTTAGATCGATTCCCGAGGTCTGTTTGGGCCATCCTAGGGATCGGATACCAGACAGAGTTGGGCCTTATCTAATTCGATATTTCCATGTCCACCCCTGAACATGTATCTCATTAGAACTATGACGCACTCCACTAAAGTGTCATAGCTGAATCACCGCTCTGTCCCAATTATGTAGATTGGGTTGGTATTTTGTTTAGTTCGACCCCCGTGTTTAAGACCTTCCATATCCGTTAATCAATTAGAGCTACCATGACTGCTCCTAATTGTTAACATCTATTCCTCAGGTAGTACCCGTTCACACCTTATTATATACCTGAACTTAACAGCATGCATGACTTGGTATAATAATCCTAGTGAACTCCCTGAGGGGATAACGTCAGCCTACACTCACATAGGACACGGCTTATTGATAACACTTATTAGACATACTATGCATCTCCGTGTTACCCAAAGTACGACATGATTAAGATGAACTAACGAGGAGTTCATATCTTCGTAAATCAAAGTAACATCGAAGAATACATATACATCTAATAGTTTACCAAGGTTAAGATCGAGCTAGAGCCTGAGATGTGTGCTCTTCACCTATATCACCTTTGATACAGGGTCAGTATCAAAAGAGCATTATCTTCCTTGATCCTTCAATACGTTCCACCGTACCAGCATAATTAGTGATTAGGACTCATCACTACCATTAAGCTGCAGTCTAGACCGATAGCTCAGCCCAAGCTATCTCGACTGTGAACTGTTTATATCTCATCATTATTAACGACCTTCGTGATCCTCTCCGAACTCAGATCGACACGTGGTCTAAAACATGAGATAATGGGCTTTATTCTTGCTTATACATATTCTTCCAGATAGGGATTGTTAACAGTGGACCTGTGTCGTAACCACTAAAACAACTGGTTTTGCTTTAGTTATACAACAACCCCAACAACCGCAACTAAGACCAACTGTAGTCGATGAGCAAAACAATGTACATAATAAGCATATGGACACTCATGTAGAAACAAAGCTTGTAAACCATTCCACTCACCTCTCATTGTGCTAGCACCATCGTAACCTTGGCCCCTTATGTTTTGTATGGTAAGATTGTGACGAGAAAGAACCTCAAAAATCTTCTCTTTCAAAGTAGCAAGCTTAGTATCTTCCACATGTACTATGTCAAAAAATCGCTCACGAATATAGCCATCTTTGTCTACAAATCTCAAAACAATGGCCATTTGCTCTCTTTTTGACTCATCTCGTGATTCATCCACAATAATACAATACTTGGCATCACCAATCTCTTCTCTGATAAATCTTTGAATTTTACTAGCATAAAGCCTTAAAATCTGCTTTTGAACATGGTGAGAAGCATAAGAAGCATTTTGAGGAGCCTTTTCCAACACAACTGACCACACCTCATCATTATAAGAAGCTGTATGTTTTACAATTTCTAAGAAGTTCCCACGATTACTTGAATCTGAACATTCATCACGACCTCTAAAAGCTATTCCTTGAAATGCACATAATCTCGCAACATCTATAGAAACCTTAAGTCTCAAACGATTTTTCTGAACCATTTCAGATGATGATTTGTCTATGATCCTCTCAATATGTTGCAATGAATTCATCAAATCGTGAGACTGTTCTACAGCTTTCTTATGTGAAGAACTAGGAGATTTTCCTTCATGAACCAAAAAGGACACTAGTAGAAATATGGCCTGATACTACACAAACTTTGTGACACTTCAAAATAAATGCCAAGAGAAGTACTCTGTTAATACATCAATCTATTGCTGCAGTTGTCCTGCCTACTCATATGACATTTCATTTTAAATGTCATAATTGTTCACGTTTCATGACACTATAGGAGTTACGATTATATATTTTATAAATTTATTAAATATAAAATTAAATATTGTTTTAAATACCATCCCATCTATTTTAAAGCAATTTTTTATCATCATAAACGTTATTAATTAGGATACGTATTTCTAGCAAGTAAAAGTGAGCGTCAATATTCATCAATTCATTCTTTTCTTATTGAGTAACTGCCCACTTCCAAATTTCTCACAAAAATTTATCTCAATTAAAACTATCTAAAGTCTAAACCCTAACTCACATTCTGCCTCTTTCGCCAGCTGATTATATCGAGATACGTTTCCTCCTCTTATTCATTGAAGACAATGAGATGAAGAAGAAGAATTTATCGGATGCCCATCTTTCCGATGAAGAGATTAATAGAAGTAAACAAATCCACACGCCTGCTCACATCCTAAAAGCCTCAATTTAGTTTCAAGTTAAAAGATTTTTCTTGCGCATCACGAATTATATCTATTGATGATATTCTTGTTAGTGCAGGACACTATAATTGGGTTTTTTCTTCTTCATGGAATTGGTAATTCAATTTGAAAAGTATGACGAATTTGCACTATTGTGGACTCAAGTATCTTTCACATCTCATACTATTATTTATGGTGCATAGATTTTCTTTTTGTGAACAGTTTATGGTTCTTCGCTTATGCTACATGTCTTTTTCTTTGTAGTATATACATATGTCGCCACTTATGCAAGTAGGTGGTCAACATATTGTTGTTGATGGGTAAGAATATAAACTTTAGGTGTTGTGAAGTAGAAGGAAATCCGGAGAGAAATCTAGAAAATAATAGTTTTGAAGAATATGATGAATATAACGAGCTTTTATAGAAAAAGATACTCTCTTTCTCCCAAGTAGTTCATTATTTTATAGCTCATTTGCATCCACTCAATAGTTCAAGTAACTTGGGACGGAAGGAGTACTATATTCCTACTTCCTCAAATGAGTGTTTAAAATTGGCGTATTGTTTAGTGGAATAACCACGAATGCGGTAGGAAAATGTAACACGTAAAGATAATATTGCAGCACTAGACTTAAGTTTTTTATATAATTTCTCACAGGAATGGATCTAAGTAATGGAAACTCAATATAGATCAACATGAACATGTTGTCCCTTACTTAAAAGAGACCACACAAATATACACATATCCGTATCAGTTTCATTCTCAATATAATATGTGCACTCCATTTGTAGTTAAGTTATATTGTTTGATTTATATTTTTTTCAGGATATATTTTTTTGCAGTCATGGCTGGTGTTGCAATTTATCTAAGAATTATTGAGTTTACCTGAGTAGTAAGAAACTCTCTCTCTCTCTCTCTCTCTCTCTCTCTCTCTCTCTCTCTCTCTCTCTCTCTCTCATTATTAACCTTTTGTTTGCATAACCATTCTTGGGTTCCAACCATCTACCATGTGACCACATATTGATTCTGACATTAGTTGAATCGTGTAATATTTCTCTTTCTTAACGGTGATCATTGTATTGTATGAGTCATGAGGATGACTTGTTCTTTTGAGGCTCCTTACTTTTGCATGTAAGTGTTTAAGAAGAGTTGTGAGATGTGTTGGGTAATAAATCGTGAGATTGTTGATCTTGTTTGCAAGGTGATATAAATATGTTTTATTGATTGAAGTTTCTTCTCACTTTCTTATTTGTTTGCTCGTATATAACGTGTGATCTTACTTGAATTTGATTTATCTATTTTTATCTGTTTGTATGCTCTTATTCCCAAAACTAATTAAAATCTAATAGATGATAGTTTATAGTTGCATATGAGGATTAAGAACTGCTTCCCACTTTAGCGCGTTGGAGGTTTGAGCTCGGTTTACCTCTGGATAAGCTGGCGATGAAGGTATCGTTAATTTAAACAGGTTACCCTCAAACTTATAGACCTTATTTCATATAGTTTTATTGCTCATATTAGTTGAACATATTGGCTGGTTGATGTTGGTAGGCTAACATGTACAGTTGATGCAGTAGATAAATTTGATAGTTTTCTAGAAGATTTGTCCTGTTAAAAATTAACTAAGAAAATTAGGGATGACATTGAAGTTTATATTTTCATTTATGGTATCTAAAAAAATCATATATGCTAGTCTTTTGCTTATTATTTTTTCCAAGTCGTGTATTTATTTTTCCAAGTGTTCTCTTTAAATCTCTATTTGACATACATTTGTTTTTCTTGTTCCTTTTCTTATTTTTGTCATGTGCAGGTAACACCAAATTGAGGATTCATAGATACGTTTGTTTGGATTTTGAAACATATCATTGTATATGATAGGATAGATGCTACTATTTCTTCTTCAATTCGAGAGAACTTGTACGAGATAGTACATCAAATATTATATTTTCTATAATGGTAAATTTATTTATTTTCTAAGCTCAGTATCTCTTTGCCTATTATATTTGTTATCCATTATAAACAGTACTAAAATTAAATTTAGGTACAAAAGTATGGGGAAATAGGTAAAAATACCCACTTGGAGATAGTGAAGATAAATAATAGCCACTTAGATAAAAAAGATAAAAAATACCCACTCTTACCATAATACCCCCGCCCTTTCCTAATTCACGAATTTGAGGTCGTGAATTCACTCAAAAATATGCCTGAAATCACGAATTTACGAATTTGAGGTCGTGAATTCACTCACAAAAAATATGGTCGTGAATTCACTCAAAAAAATGCCTGAATTCACGAATTCACGAATTCTCAAATTCAATTCGTGAATTCACTCACATAAATGTTTGAAATCACCATAAATCGAATTTGTGAATTCACAAATTATAACTAAGAAAAAAAACAAGTAAATTACTTTTAAATTGTATTTTTCAACAGTTTTAATTATAATAATTTAATTTATTTTTATACTAATTATTTATGGGGTTCACTAATCTCGTTTAGGGTTTATAATTATTTTTCTAACATTTAATTTTACTTTTATTATTAAAAATTAAGGTCCATAAGTTTAAACTTGGGGAAATAGGTTAAATTACCCACTTTGATATAGTAGAATAAAAAAATAGCCATGTGCATAAAAAAGATAAATAGTACCCATTTTTTAAGTTAAAAGACATTAATGACCTTAATGAAATTTTAATCGAAGAAAACTAAAAATCCAAAGAAATCAAACTATCTCGTTCACACACACAGCTCCCGAAACACATACCTGCAGCTCCGGCGACGCACATCCTATTCTCTCTCTCTCTCTCTCTCTCTCTCTCTCTCTCTCTCTCTCAATTGCTTCGATTTGTCATCCACAACTCCGGCAAAAGATTGCTACAAATATCTTCGTATGCAAAGACGACGACAATCTACGCCGGTGGTCGAGGTCGAATTTGAAGATGACGGCAAATATGTGGCGGAGGCAACAGTTGAAAATCTGCTATTGCATAACTATATGTTCTCTCTTTCTCTGTATATCTCTCCATTTCTTCAGCACACAAACATTTCATGATTTTCTACTTCTCTTGGCATAAATTCACTAATTCACGACATAGGCTCATGAGTTCGTGATTTCGACGTAATCTCTGAGTTAATTCACGAGTTAATAAGCAGCAGCTCGTGAATTCATGCTTTTTTCGGTCGTGAATTCATACTTTTCCCAACGTTTTTTGTGAATTCACGAGTTAATGAGCACCCCGGTTTAGCAGCTATAGTAAAGCAAATCCTAACATTCATATTCGGAAAATACGAATTCACGACCGGGGGCTTTTGAACTCGTGACTTATGCATAAATTTTCAGTTAATTCACGACTAAGACGAGTGCGATTCGTGAATTCACGCTTTTCCAGGTTTTTATGAGATTCTAGATTTTTTCGGCGGCGGCTTCTCATTCTCCTTCTCACCAGCGGCGGCGGAAGCTTCTCACGAGGGGCAGCATGCATCTTCTCACGATGGTTGCCGCTTCTCACGACCGCTGTAACTTCTACCGGCAGCGGCGACAGCTGCTTCTCACGAGAGGTGGCGGCTTCTCACGGCTATTGTATCTTCTCACCGGCGGCGGCGGCAGCTTCTCACCGGTGGTGGCGGCTTCTCACGACCGCCGAGATATAGCAACGAATCAAGATGAACGCGGCGGCGGTGATTTTGGTGGGTCGTGATTTTGTGTTTTTTAAATTGTGAATTGATTTCTTTACTTATTTTCTGTTTATCACTATTAATTATGAAATTAAAGAAAAAGCATTGTAGTAAGGGTATTTTAGTAACAGTGGGTATTATTTATCTTTTTTATCCAAGTGGGCATTTTTTTATTTAACTATTGCAATGTGGGTATTTTAGTAGTTGCCCCTTTAAACTTAGTATAATATATGATTATTAAAAAAAAGTAATTTTTATATTAAATTACTACATTTATTATTAAGAGAGAGAGAGGGGTTTCGGAGGGAGAGAGGGGGGCAGTAGGTGAGAACTGAGAAGAGAAGAGGGGAAGGGGTGGGGGATTTCGTGGGTTGTGTGTTGGGTGTTTTTGGGTGAGTGGGTGTTGTATTATACTAACTTATTAAGGGTATTAATGTATTTTTATCTAAAAAGTGGATAGTTTTAATCTTTTTTATCTAAGTGACTAGATTTTTATTTCATTAAATCAAAGTGGGTATTTTCCTACTTGCCCCCCAAAGTATTGTCAATTAACAATTATATATATATAATAAAATTAATATTGCTAGTAAATACCGGGTGAATAAATGTAAAAACAATATTATTAATTAAAATTAATTTTCGTATTTTTTATATTTTTATACTTTATGTAGTCCTAGACAATATTATACCACATAGCCAAATCTCACATTATGAACTTTATGTAGACAATTAAAAACACATAACTTATACTAACACATGACTTATTGTGGCACTAGTGAAAAATGCGATGATAAGATAATTAATATTACACTTTAGCTATCCTTACATTGGCATATAAGACATTTTTGAAAATGCCATGATAGGAGAAGTGTAATGATAAATAGATTGTGGTGACAATTATACGTGCCACATTATCCCAATTTTCTACTAGTGGGAGCATTTATCACCATTGCTTACTTTTTTCCAATTCTGAAATCCATCCTCATTAAATGCATTAGCCCATGGATGTGCAGATGGTTTGACGAAAAGAGAACAATATAGACAATATGCAGCATTCTTTGTAGGAGAATATTCTAACCAATCAGGAAATTTCTTATACCAAGCAGGTAAAAATTTTCTACCATTCTTGTTGACATGTGCCAAGGATATGTCTGGAATTCCTTGATAAGGTCCCAATGTGAGATAAGCACGCCTAATTTCATCTATATTATCTACCGGATAACTCCATATAGACATACGCAAACCAGGATCTCTTTCTATATGAAAATGATTAGAAATTCGATCAACCTCTTGTACCTCTTTTTGAGAAGGCTCCTCCTCGAGAGTATTTGTTGGTGGATTTACATCCCTTGAAGTTGAAGTTTGTAAGATTGGAGACCTTGAGCTCTCCTCCTCACTCCGTTGACGTTTCTTGTTATCATTAAAAAACGAATGAAGTGTTTTATACTTCATTGATTTATGAACCTGTATATAAAACTCATCGAAATGATAAAAATATTCATTGTGAATTGTGATCAAATATAAACAATTGCATACAATTATTACTTTAAACTTAATCTACTCAATTTAATTGTATATGAAGGTTACCTGTTGTTGTTGAAGTTGTTGTTTGACTGCAGTACAAGCTACAGAGAACAATCACAATTCACAAAATCCTGCCGTAGTCCGCCGGCGCCGCCCCTATGTTTCAACCTTTTCTTTCTTTTCTTCTCAAAGTCAAAACCCCACCCCACCTCTCTCACGTTGCCGACTCAGCCTTCTCTTTCTTTTCTTCTCAAAGTCAAAACCCCACCCCACCTCTCTCACATTGCCGACGTGTCACCCCTCCCTGTTTCAGCCAATTCACAAGAAAAAGGATGATAGAATTTTTGGTAAATACGCATAATTGAAATGGGCTCTTATTATGGGCCCAACATGAATACTAAATTAATTATTAATATTATAGAATAGTTAACTAATACATGTACAAATATATATAAATTTAAAATGCATATATATAGGTAATTTTTTTTTGAAAATTTGAGGGGGCGGTCGCCACCACCTGCCACCCCCCTGGATCCGTCCCTAATTCCAAAACATAATAAATCATAAATCTATCTATGGGACAACCCAAATTATAAGAGGGGACATAAGCAAAAGAGTTTGATCCATGCAAAACAAAACAGTGTATTACCTATATCCCAACTATTTTATCTCGCCTTTTACTTAAACTAGATTTTGCACCCGTGCAATGCACGGATAGAAATATGTGAAAGTATAATTCAATAATCATGTTGAATTATATTAATATGTATTCTCTCCGTCCCATTAGATTATTTCAATTATAATATTATATACGTACGTATAAATTTTCAATGAACCGATTTAATTCAATTATAATATTATATACCTACATATGAATTTTCAATGAGACCAATTTAATGAATCGGATGGAAGTAATGCACAATGATCTAATATATTAGATAGATTAAAGAGCATAACAATATAATTTAGTGTCCCCTCTGTTACATAACAATATGTTTTTACCCGTTCGAGATCTCCTAAATTAGTGTGGTTTTCCAAAATAATAATATTTACTCACCATTTTTTTTTCCCGCTTGATATTTACATTATTTACAATACTTTTTATCTACCTAATCCTACAATTTCTAAAATTTTCTACATTACATTTGTTTCCACAGTAGCGTACTACTTTTACCTTCTTATTTTTTTATTTTAAATATCTGTCACTCCTATTTTCATACTACAATGAGGGGTTATAATATTTTAGAAGACATGCTTATTAATTGTTCTACATACTACACTACGAAAAAATGTCTATTGTCGATTCAAAGCCATTAAACTTAAAATATAATCCGAGTTATTTTCATATATTAAAAATACAATGTATGGATATATAGAATGAAGATTAATTGAAATACTTCATATTGTTAATATCTAACGAACTTGTACATAACTTTACATGTTGAAAATAAGTGGATAGCATATAATTTTAAATTACCACTATAAATACTTGATAAACATTACTACTACAATGGTTTTCAATATTATTTTACATGACTAATCAATTATTTGTTTAATGGATTCATATAAAACTTATGATATGTTGCTAAATTAATGGATTTTCTCGTTCAACTATTACGTTTCTTTGCACACTTTAGGCATAGTTAAATGAGTCTTCTTTATCATTCTAGTTATTCCACATTATATATAATTTTCAAAAAATAATAAAATAAAATGCTATGTAGCACTACACTTCAACTGCCAACGATATAAATTGATCCACCTACAATATGAAGAACATAATTTCATTTCATTCGTATAAGGTTGTGAGACCATTGCTCGATACTCATTTCACTCCGCAATTTAATAAATAAAAAGAGAATAGAAATATATAAGTTACAAAGTTTAGTTTTGTTTAATTATGTATCTAATAAGTTCTTTTATTCATTTACTTTCTCATTACATAATGATTTAAGGCTTACGATATACTCCCACCGACTTATATTGTTGTACAAATTTAATTTTGTAACATCTCCAACAAATTTGCATTTTACTCAATATCTTCTTTATTGTTGATGTTTACTCAATATCTTCTTTATTTATTTACTCGAAGTTTATGTTAAAATTGTTTTAAAGAAATTCTATTTACATATTTTTAAGTGAGTCATTAAATTAATCACTTTTGATTTGATATTCTTAAAATTTATTGAATTTTATATTAATGAGATATTAATACAATTAGTTTTAAAATTAAATGTGATAATCACACAATTATGAGATTTTCATAGTTTCTTGAAATTTATGTCAATGGTAATATTAGTGTACTAAAAAAAAAAAGTAGTTTATTAGAAAAAAAAATCATTGCAAATGAAAAAAATCCTATGTTATCAATCTATTTCTAAATTTGTAGTATAATATTTACTATACATTGTGGAAGTTGTTAACTCATAAATGTGTGATTATGTTTAATTAGAACTAAAACACGTAAATATATTTTATCCTATATTCATAATTTATAATTGGGATATAGGATAAATAAAATTTAATATCAAAATTTTAATATATAAATGTATTCACTATTTATTTATCTATTTATTTATACCTAATAAAACCACCCACTAATTCTGATCTCCCTAAATTCCTAATAAAATCAAGCACAGCCTTTCAATTTCCTAAATTTGTGGAATTTAGTTTTCAAGACATTTAATTAGAAAGGGAAAAAAACGTAATTACACAAATTAAAAGAAACGTGGGATTTATATTCATCATCTATTTTGCAACCATTTTTTATTTTATATTCATCACTAAATACACATCTATATAATTAAATCTAATTCAAATCTAAAATATTGTTTAAAAGATTAAGTATTGACTCCATAAAATAAATTATTAATAATATCACATCATATTATACAGTATTATAGATTCTTTTCTCCAAATTTACTTATTGTTGTCTAAAAGAAACGTATTTATTGATTTAAAAGAAACATATTTATTGTTAAATTAAACATCATATAATATTCTCTTCTAAAATATTGTAACAAAAAAACCGTATTTATTGTTGTCCTCGTGGTAAAAATTAAAAAAAAAAAAAAAAAAAAGAACATGGAGTTTAAAAAAAATAAAAAAATAGATGCTCATCTCTAATTACAAAATTGTCATTGGTAACTACTTTTCAATTGATTTCAATTGAAAACTCCCTCTTTATATATATATAGATGAGTCGATAATAATAATAAAGCGAGAAGACGTATGAAAGGAGCAATAAATAGGAATTAATCTTTACCATTAATCTTAATGAAATTTACAATTGCCATTCGTGTAAGCGCGATCACTACTAGACACAATAATTAATTATATTAATGCTTAAACATCAATTTTTTGAACATAAAGAATACAAACGTATATAAAAATCATAATTATATGTTTGACCGATTGAAAGGACAAACAATGAAGTTTAATAAACACAATTACAATAATAAATTAAAACGTTTTTGTGAGTATTGATTTCATATAGATCTCATGTTAAAATATTAGGCCAAATTTGTCTTATTGCGCCACTAACTTACCACGTTGTGTGCTTACGTGGCACTCCCACTTGAAACAAATCCTATACTACTCCCTCCGTCTCATTTAATGTCCACTATAAAATGAAAACAATAATCAGTACAGTAAGAGATAAATAATTTATATTATATTTATTGTGAGAGTATAAATTTTCTATTTTAGGTAAGTAGATAATTAAATGAGATTTCTCAATACAGAAACATGGACAATCAAGATGGGACGGAGGAAGTAGTATATTACTCCCTCCGTCTCCTTATAGACGTTACAATTCTTTTTGATATACGTTCTGCGGGAGACTTACGTTTCTTATTAGGTAGACGTGCTTGGGCTCGGCGGCCCGCCGGTTTGGGCCCGGAACCGGCCCGGGAGTCAACGGGTTTAGCCCGGACCGCCGGTCAACGGGCCTGGACCGGACCGGGATCGTGAAGTAGCCGTGCCGGGTCCGGGCCGATGTGTCTTCGAACCGCAGCCCGGCGGTTAACCGCCGGGCCTGACGTGAGGACCGCCGGGCTTTTATAGCCGTTGAGGACCGCCGGGCTTGGCCCGGACTGCCGGGCCCAGCGGCTCCTAGCCGTTTTTTTGAGCTCTTTTCACCTCCTAGCCGTTGCACCCCCCCCCCATTCAAACCCCAAAACCACCCTTATACACTCTCCACCTATATATACTACACACTTATAAAACATAATTCACCCAAATTACCCTCAATCTCTCTTAATCTCTCTATCTACGTACTCTCAACTTGAGCTCTACTCTCAATCTCTCGCTCTTTCAAGCTTACTTACATACATTCACTCACTTACTTACACTCGCTTTCACAAAGACAAAATGTTGTCAAGAATGTTGGGTAGGGGTAAGGGTAAGGGTAAGGTCATTGCCACTCAAAGCGAAGGTGAATCTCGACCGCGGTCCAAGAAGGCGGCAATGGCGGAGGAAATTGATAGGCAAATGGCCTTGCGTCTTCAACAAGAAGAGGATTCGAAATTTGAAGCGATGGTTCATGAAATGGAGGAGCACGGTTATGAATACCAAGGCTCCACCAACGACGTTGATGATGATGAAGGCGACGACGAAGGCAACGACAAGGGCAACGACGAAGGCAACGACGAAGGCATGGCTCCTCCTCCTCCGCCACCAAAGACTAAGAAGATGCCCTCGTCCGACATCTTCCTCAAACACTTTAAAAAAGTGGAGGCCGTTCTTGGCGAAGGTCTTCCTCCCTATCCCGATCCGCGAAAGAGATACAATGCGTATTGCAACCATTGCCAATCTTGCTTCTAATGGATCGAAGGGGGAGGCTATGGCACGTTGCGAAGGCACATGGATAACGTTCATCCTTTCGAGGCCGGAATATCAACCTCTCAAACTCAAATCCGAGGTACCGCCGCTTCGACTACGGATTACCCGGGTACGTCTCCTTTATTTAAATTTGAGAAAAATCGATATGAAGATAGGGTTGCTAGATTTGTTGCTATGTGTAAGGAACTTTTTAATTTTGCGGATAGGATAAAGTATGAAGATAATTTTAAAGAGGGATTAAGTCCCAATGCTAATAAAGTCACTAGGTCAAATGTTCTTAAAAGGATTATGAGACAATACATGGAAAAAAAGGTTGATTTGATGAAATATTTGACTCGTTTGGGGCATAAAGATTCTATTTGTGCCGATGTTTGGACCGATAATTATAATAAGAATAGTTTTATGGGAATTACTTGTCATTGGATTGATGCAAAATGGAAAGTTCAAAAACGTTTGATTGCATTTAGGGAGTTCGAGGAGCCTCATTCGGCTCAAAATATTGCTCTACTTATTATTACCGTTTTAAATGAGTATTGTTTGGTTAACAAAGTATTTTCGGTTGGTTTTGATAATGCATCGTCGAACACGGCTAGTATTCTTCAACTCATTGATGCATGTTCACCTTCTTTTTAAGGAAAATATTTTCATTCTAGATGCATTTGTCATATTTTAAATTTATGTGTTCAAGATGCGCTTAGTATTCTAGATGAAACCGTTAGTCCTATTCGGAATGCCATTAAAATATTGCATGCAAAAAAAGTCGTGGGAAAGAAATGGCAAAAATATTGTCGTCAAAAGAATCTTGTGTATACGTGTTTTAGAGTTGACGTCTAACATCGTTGGAATTCTACGTATGAAATGCTTAATGGTACTATGGAGTATAAGGGGCATTTATGTGATTTTTTTAGAAAGGAGTTTAGTGACGTTCAATTAGTTCTTACCGAGTCTCATTGGGATGCTTGCATGGAGGTTTTTGGATTGTTTAAAGTTTTTATAATGCTACTAAACAATTATCGGGTGTTTACTATCCTACTTCGGTTGATGTTTTGGAACATTGCACGTATATTGCTTTGTCCTTTAAGAGTTGTTTTCTAAAGCCAAACTTGACGGGTGTGATTTATTTTATGGTTCAAAAGTGGCTCAAGTATTTTAGGGAGATTCCGGAAGTGTTCTTGCTTGCTAAGTGTTTAGATCCTAAATGGAGATATGATGGTGTTTGTCAAATGTTGGGTGTTTATTATGATGCTTTTAAACAAATGGACATGAGTGGTGTTGTAATTGATGGTGAACAAATCTTCTTTGATCTTCCGGATGTTGATCTAATCAAGGTTAGGCTAAATAGGAGTTTGAGAAATCTTTTTGATGAATATTATTCGGTGCATGGTAGTAGAGACGATTCTTCTAGCAACTCTAGTGCTTCTTCTAATTTTTCTATGACATCTTCTTCATTTGCTTTACCTTTTATGGGTCCAATGGATCTCTTAGTTCAACAAATGCAAGGTATGTACAATACTAGAACCTATGAAAATCCAATGGCCCAAGGTAATGGTGAATTGGATATATTTTTGCAATCTCGTTTTGTTTATGGTGTTGAAGATAGTGCTCCATCGATCGATGTGTTGCGATGCTGGTCGAAGAGAACGGAGTTCCCCATACTCTCTATCATGGCGAAGGAGTTATTCGCCGTCCCGGCATCTACCGTGTTCGTTGAACAAGCCTTTAGCACCGGAGGACTCATGCTAGATCAAAGAAGATCAACCATGAAGCCGGAAAACATTGAAGCTACAATGTTGCTTGATGATTGGTGTAGGGCCAACACTAGAACTCAAGAACCGGAGTGGGATGATCGAAATGAGAGCGACACGGAAGCCTTCACGGAATCGGATCGTGGTAAATCCGGATCCGGTAGAGAGTAGAAATCATTCCAATGTAATCGAACTACGTGGACTTTGATTCCTCTTAGAGGATACGTAGGCAACTCAATTTTTTAAATAAATTGAGCTCAAGTCCCTTAATAAAATTTATTTTTCATTTCAATGTCAACAACTCAACATCTTATTACTTATTGTAGTGTCAAATTTCTTAAATTAAAATTAAGTTATTTGTTTAAATTATCAATGAAAAATTCTAAGTGAAATTAGTGAATTACTCAAAATTTTACTACAATTCAATGAGTTCTTTTAACTTTAAAAATTTTACTACATTGAAATGAGTTCATTTCAATGTCAACAAACAACTCAACATCCTATTACTTATTGTAGTGTCAAATTTCTTAAATTGAAGTTAAGTTATTTGTTCTAAATTATCAATGAAAAATTCTAAGTGAAGTTAGTGAATTACTCAAAATTTTACTACAATTTAATGAGTTCTTTTAACTTTAAAAAAATTAAAAAAAAAACTTAAAATTAAAATATAAAAGTTAACATTTTCTATTTATAAGATTATTAGAATAATAATTATTACATTTATAAAATTTTAGAAGCAATACAAAATGAAAAAAAAAAAAAAAAAAAACCCAAAAAGCCGTAGGTGTTTTGAAAACAGGGGAGGCTCCCCTGTTTTTGCCTTCTCCTCCCCTGCCACACGCCTCACCCCCAATTCCCATGCATGCATTCGCGGGCCTCGGGCCGCCCCGGGTGGCCCGCCGGTTTTGAACCGGCCCGGGACCGGCTTCATCATGATCCGGTCCGTGCCCGGTCCTCCGATTTCAGGACCGCGGCCCGGCGGGCCTAGGCCCGGAACCGGCGGTCCGGGGCCCGGATACACGTCTATTATTAGGTAAAAGTTTACTAAATGAAACAAATTTTTTTTATATACGCTCTTCACTTTAATACACAAACTCAACATTTATTAGTACTCATATCCCGCAAAAATATAACATCTATAAAGAGACAAATACGTACTAATTGATATCTACGGACATATCAATAATTGGCATGGCCACCCAGATTGTACTTGTTTTAATTATAGTCAACTGTTGCATCAAATTATCAATTACAATAACTAATGGGGCGGGCAGAGTATTCCTTATTAACAATATAATTACAATACATCACAAGAATTATAGTATTCGTTATGAAAAATTATATTCCAAAAATATTTTTTAATTTTTATTATTGCAAAGCCTCAAAATTAGTTTTAAAAAAAAAAATCGTGAACGAAGAGAGTACTACATATTCACTAGTTATTTTCTCCCGTTTCAGAAGAGTTCGCTCCCTCACAAACACCAGTCAAATGAGACGGATGGAATATACTACACGATCAAATTGCAAATGGCCCACATGTTATCGAACGGGGCAAGTCTAGAACAGCCTAGCCCAGTTTTAGGCCCACATTGGCTCACCAAATATTAGGATCAGCTTAGCACGGGCCACAAATGAAGCCCGTTGGGCTAGGCTTGTGCAGTAGTTTTGGTAAAAATAAAGCTAATTACAATAAAGCTAATTACACCTATGTACTGCAAAGCCCATTGTCGAGCTTGGGTCGGGATTTGACTATAACCTAAAAAATCTAGTTGAGGCCCATTCAAAAGGGTCGGATCCTGTCAGAATGTCACCACAAAATATTAAAATTCGTGTCGAAACAATATATGCTTACATGAGTGTCCATTTCTAAGAAATACAGCTCCAAACTGAGGAGGGTTTATTGTTCGAGAGTTTTTCATCAACTTCCATTCATAATTACGCATTGGCATGAAAGAACGTAAATTTGGTATAGTGTCGTAATAATTCATTCCTTTCGTTTAAGATGGTGCGTTTTAATAATTTTATACTCATATATATTTAGGAAAAGTATCGTTTTAATCAGGACGAAACTTAGAGTATGCACCAATGGGAATACTATTTTATTTAAGAACTTTGATTATTATATATACTACTCCCTCTGTCCTTTGATGTTAGTCTCATTTAAAACGGGCACAAGAACCAAGTAAGGAGGGGATGTGTTTATAGAATTTCGTCTAATCTAAAAGCTCAAACTTGTAAAGATGGAAGAATCTATTTGTTTATATTATTTATCTCAATACCTCCCTTCAAACTTGTGGTCATGATTTTCAACTCTACCATCTCGATAGGAGGCCCAACAAGAAGTGTTCACTTTTAATATGGGTGGAGTTACTATCAACGAGATTTGATCAATGAACCTCGACATTAGCCTAAGGCGATATCTTGATAGAATTTCATCTTATCTAAAAGCTCGAACTTGTCGACATTAGCCTAGGGCTCTGATACCTTGTAAGAACTCTGATACCTTGTAAAAATTATGTCTCATCTAAAAGTTCGAACTTGTCACAGAACCATTGTTAGTGCATGTGTTGCATGCATCTCAGATTTGTATTGGCGATTTTCTTCTTAAGTCTTCTGCTGCGTTGCTGATTGGATAAATGCATGAATCAAGTATTTATATATATATATATATATATATATATATATATATATATATATATATATTATTATATATATTATTATATATATTTTTATTCGAAGAAGGAAGATTTATTCTGCATGGAAAGTTTCCATGCACAGAAGATCAGCCTGAAGATCTTCTAGGGTTTCCTGCGCTGAGTATATAAGGAAGAAGAAACCCTATTCACGCTCTGCCGCTTTTGCTACTGTTGGCCGTGTGGTTTTTGTGTTCTTGCATCTGTTTGCAAGTTTTGTTCTCGCCGCTCTGAGTATTATTGGGTGAGGTTTTTGGTGTTCTTGCAACGTGTGTTTTGCAAGGTTTTGTTTTGAGCGAGCGTGTGTTCTGAACAAGCTTCCCTGGCTTTGTTCAGTTTGATCTAAGCGTGTTGCTTAGAACCTTTCTAGTGTTTATCACTTAACGAGTTCTACTCGTAGTTGTATTCGATCTCATTGTAAGGGAGTTGTAATCGAGACGAATAGGTGACATAAGGTGGAGTCCTAGGTGTAACGTCCTGTAAGTCTCTTGACTACTTATAGTGGATTGAATCTCTCGGATATTGTCCCCCAGACGTAGGTGCGTTATCACCGAACTGGGTTAACAAATCTCTGTGTTCTTTATTTCTTTACTGCTTTAGCTTTTAAGAACAGAATTAAGATCGTTTTTAGTTTTTGCACAAACTAGCACTTTCAATTGGCACCAGAGCAGGTTTTGGATTTGTGGAGATCCTGGGATTCGTGTGCTAAAGCTGTGCAAACTAAGATGGACTTTCTAAAGGATGGAGGTTCTGTGAACAGATCACCTATATTGGATGGGAAGAATTACAGCTATTGGAAAGTCAGAGTCACCTCATATATTCGATCTGTTGATGAGAAGGCGTGGGGTGCTGTGCTAAGTGGTTGGACTGAACCTGCTAATGCAGAAGGTGACAAGAAGCCTAGAGAGAAGTGGGATGACAATGATGTCCTGATGTCAGGCTTGAACCAGAAGGCACTGAATGCCATACTGTCATCTGTTGATATGGAAATTTTCAACTTGATTTCTACCTGTTCTTCAGCTAAGGAAGCCTGGGAAACTCTGCAGAATGCGTACGAAGGGAACAACAGAGTAAAGGCTCAAAGACTTCAGCAGCTGATCTCGAAGATTGAGGTTTTGAGAATGGGAGAGGATGAAACTGTATCTGAGTTTCATGCTAAGCTGAAGAACATCTCAAATGAGTGCTTTATGCTTGGAGAGAGGATGTCGCAGGAAAAGCTATGTGCTAAAGTTTTGAGATCTCTCCCAAGAAGGTTTGACTTCAAAGTTGCAGCTATTGAGGAAGCCAGAGATCTTACTTCTATGACTCTTGATGAATTAATTGGATCTCTTAGAACCTTTGAAATGGGAATGCGTGAAGAAGGTGCTCCTAGGAAGAAGGAGATAGCCTTTGTTGCTACAGCTGATCAAAGTTCTCAGAAAAGTGTTAGTGATGAAGCAGAACTTCTGGAGTCATATGCTCTTCTTACAAGAAAGTTTAACAAAGCTATGAAGAAGTTTAGAGGAAAAAGGAATCAAGGAGGGAGGGTTGCTGGAAGTGGAAGTAAGCCACCTATTATCTGCCATGAGTGTGGTGGAAATTGGCACATCAAGCTAGAATGTGCAAATTTGAAGAAGAAAGGTGGAAAGCCTTATGTTGCCACTCATAGTGACAATGAAGAATGCGATGATTCAGGAGTTGAAGATAATGTGTTTCCTGATGCTCCCAGCAAAGTCTATGCAGCCAAAGTTGATAAAGATAAATCTGAGAAAGAGGTTGATAATCTGTTTAATGGCAATGAAGAAGAGGATCCTGAAGATGATGCAGATCTTCAGATTCAAATTGCCTATAAGGAAATGCATGATAAATGTCTTTTAGTTGCTGAGTTAAACCAATCACTCAATGATGAGTTGAAGCAGGTGAAGGAGGAAAGAGATAAGTTGATTATTAAGCTGAATCAGATGGAGAAGCAGCTAAGTTCTATTGAAGGAAAAGGAAAGCAGAAGCAGCCTCGTGCTCGTGCTAAAGTTTATGCTCCAGTTCCTCAAGGATGTCAACATGCAAGTTGGGGAGCAGATACAAAATCTTCTCAGCAAATTAATCAAAAAATCTGTCATTACTGTTGGATTCCGGGACATATCATGCCTCACTGTAAGAAGCTGCATGATGATCAATTCAGAATGGCTAGGAGACCCTTTCCAAATCATCTTGGATATAACTCATATCATAGAGTTCCAGGAAACTACGAAGGTGCTCCTGGAAATTATGGGGGTCGAGGACCTTACAGGGGATATGCTGCTCATACTGCTCTTCTAGATGAGATAGAAAACTCATGGTATTTTGATAGTGGCTGCTCCAGACATATGACTGGAAAAAGAGAAAGTTTGATCAACATTAAACCTGTCAATGATCAGACAGTAACTTTTGCTGATGGTGTTAAGGTTCCAGTTCTTGGATGTGGAGATTTGGCTATTTCTGGGATGCCCAAGCTGAAGAATGTGTTCCTGGTGGATCAACTTAAGGCAAATCTAGTGAGTATAAGCCAGCTTTGTGATCAAGGAATGGATGTCAGATTTGATAAAGGAACATGTACTGTGTATGAGAACAAGAAGGTGTATCTGGTTGGCAAAAGATCTTCTGATAGCTGCTATCTGGTTGAATGCAACCATAAGAGCTTCAGTGCTAAGATGAGTGAGAATGTTATAGCTGGAATTTCTGAAAATGCTTTCAGAGATGATCTCAAAGGTGAGTCAGATTCTGCTGGTGAATTGGTCAAGGAAGAGGAAGATATAGTGAATGAGTCTGGACATGAAGAAGCTACTCAGGTTCATAAGAATCATTCAGCAAGTGATGTTGTTGGTAATCTGAATGATGGGATTAAAACAAGAGGCAAGAAGCAGGACTATGCCAAGATGCTCCCAAATGAGGAACTTATGTGTTTTGATAGAGAAGGTGTGTCTGTGGATCATACTGTCTATAGAAGCATGATAGGAAGTCTGCTATATCTCACTTCGAGCAGACCTGATATCTGTCACAGTGTTGGTGTTTGTGCTAGATTCCAGGCTGATCCAAAAGAGAGTTATATGAATGCTGTCAAGAACCTCATCAAATATATAAAGGGACAGCTGATATTGGACTTTGGTTTTCAACTAACACATCTAGTCAGTTGCATGGTTATTGTGATGCAGATTATGCTGGCTCTTTAGTGGACAGAAATAGCACCTCAGGTGGATGCTTCTATCTAAGAAGTAACCTTATTCCATGGTATAGCAAGAAACAAGTTGGGATTTCTCCGTCGACAGCAGAGGCAGAGTATATTGCAGCCAGTAGTTGTTGCACTCAGCTAGTGTGGATGAAGAAAATGTTTGCTGATTATGGCTACAAGCAAGATGTGATTCACATTTTATGTGACAACGAGAGTGCTATCAATATTGCTAAGAATCCAGTTCAGTTCTCTAAGTCAAAGTATATTGATGTCAGATATCATTATCTAAGGGAGCTGGTTGAAGAGGGTACTTTGAAGATTGAGCATGTTCATTCTGAACATCAGCTGGCTGACATCTTCACAAAAGCTTTAGATACTGCAAGATTTGAGCTTTTGAGAGCCTCCCTTGGGCTCTGCACTTTGTGACTAACCGTTCTCAAGTCATTAAAGGTTGCTGTATATATGTATCATAGTTTGGTTTTCTGGTTTTCTTGGTATTCTTATTTGCTTATGGTTATTGGTGTGCTGAATACTTTCTGGTGGAGTTGTGATTTTGATATGGTCTTCTTGGATTTCTTATTTATGGTGTATAAGGAGTTTCTGTTCAGTAGTATGGAGATGGGTCTGCTGCTCTTCAAAATTGTTCTTATATGGGCTTCTGAAAAATGCTATTTTCAAATGGGTTTTGTGGAAATTTTGAAACTGTCAAAGAATAAGTGGAGGTTATCAGATACTTATTCTATTTCTATGAGAGGGGCTGGTCCTTCTAAACATAAAGCTGTTTCTCGCCCTGTAGAGGAGAAGACCAGAGAGATGGATCCTGAGCACCCGGGTTTCTCAAGTGATGTAAATGACGGTGCTAGAGGTGGTCGTAGTGTTAGAAGCAAGAAGATTTTTGTTGTTGATGATGATGATGCTGGAAAGGATAAAGTAGTTGGTGATGATCAAGATCGGATTGAGAAGCCTGTTGAGGAGCAAGAAGAGGATTTGGCCATGAGGGACAAAAGAGCTGCTAAAGGAAAGTCTGATTCTAGTACCCACATGTTTATTCTGAATTATGCCAGGTGGGAGTATCTTCAACATAGGACGTTCTTTGAGGATAGGTATGTTACTGAACACAGCATGCATAGGGTTGAGACCTATGAGTGGTTGAAAGAGAAAAACTTGTTGCAAGCTGTGCTCAAGTTGATTGTTATTTTTGGAATTGTTACTGCTTTGAAGTTTGTTGGGGCTCTTGAAGTGTTGGAGTTATCTCTGTCTGTGGGAAGTCGGTTGTCTCCAGCCAACTTTATAGATGTTGCCTTGAATTGAGAGTTTGTCTCTGTTGTGAGCAAATGGTATGAGTTGATTGATCTTATTGCTGATGATGTATGAGTTGATCACCATGGTAAAGCAGTGTCAGAAACTTTGTACTCTATAAGCTATGTTTCTGTTGTGTAAGATGCAAGTGCAAAAATTGTTCTTCAAGATGTTCTTGATGTGGAACTTATTGCTAGCATATGTACATTGGATTTCCTTGCATTTGTCTCTCCTATGCACATGTTTAGGGGGAGATGATTCTATGTCAGCCTTGGTTTTAAATATTGTGAAGATTATGGTTCAAGCTGTGTACTCATTGATTTGTCATGAGTTATGAGGTGTTCTTCTCTTGGATCCTGAAGCTCCATGGCTTGGCAGATTGTTTGTCTTCTCTTTAGGGATGTCAAAAAAGCCCGAGCCCGACGGGCCGATCCGATTAGCCCGAAAAAAATAGTGGGTTAGGGCCAAAAAATAATAGCCCGAAAGTAAAAAAGCCCGATAGGGCTGGACCGAAAAAAGCCCGAGCCCGATAGGGCTGGCCCGAAAGCCCGGTGGGTTGGCCCGGTGGGTTACCATAAATTATGAATTCATGACATATTTCATTACTCTACTTATAAATTTGATAAATTAGGTTGTGTTTTTAATTATTATTGAGTATTTTTAATTTGTTTTAATAAAAATATAACCTTCATTTTAAATTCTATACGGTTTTTACTTCGGCGCTTGGTGAAAAGTAAAATAAAGATTGACATTTAAAAATATTTTTGTTAAATTCACAATATTTAATAATTTATTTAATTTTTTTATACAAATATGTGCTAAAATAATAATTATTTTTATATTTATACAATATCAATTTTATTTTTTATAAACTTAATGGCCCGGTGGGCTAGCCCGAAACCCGGTGGGTTAGGGTTAGGGTCAAAAAATAATAGCCCGAAAGAAAAAAAAGCCCGATTAACCCGATCCGAAAAGCCCGCAACCCGATAGGGCTAGCCCGAAACCCGGTGGGTTGGCCCGTTTGACATCCCTACTTCTCTTAGATCCTGTTGCTGCTATATATGTGGTTGGTTTTTGATGTTTGCCTGAGTTGGTGCTTTGTAATGGCACGTGATTTGCAAACTAGGCTCGTGGTCTTTGGGCTCATTGGATATAGAGAATATGATGTCTTGATTCAGATGGATCTTGTATCTTGGAAGAGTAAATTGAATCAAGTGCTTTGGAATGCTATGTTGTTGGAGAATTCTGATCATTGGGTTCTCATAATATCTCTATGGATGAATTGAGAGTTGATTTCAGTATTGATTGAAGGTAGTTTGATGAAGGAGTCTTGCTGAATTGAGAAGATTCTTTAGATTTGAAATGCCTTCTTGAAAATGGTCGAGTGTTCATCGTTTTGATGATGATTTCTCTGTTCGTGAGCTTAAGATGTATATTGATGATGTTTATGTTGTGTGCTTGGAACTACCACGGAAGGTACTGAAGCAGTAGTTGATCTTGTCAACGTTGAGGTTGATATTGATGGTAATACATCTGATGAAAAAGCTCCTGAGAATGTTACTGGCTCTGCTCCTGTAAATGAGTCTGCTCCCAGTGCTCCTCAAATTGTTATTAGCTATGGAGTCACTTCTATCCATTATGCAGGCCTATGATTATGGTGATGGTCTACATAGATGAGAAACTTTCTCTCATTGCTTCTATTACACATATGGAAGATGAAGGTCTTCCAGTGTTAATCCTGCTGAAAATGATGAAGGAGTTGCAGTGTAGGATGCTAATGATGTTCCTAAAGTTGCTGTTGAAGACTCTGTTATTGAGGCTGGAGGTGATGATGATGATGTCTCAGATGGTGAAGGGAGACCTGCTGCAAGGTTTTCCAAAAAGTACTCCAGGAAGTCTGCTCCTAAATCCACTAAGAGTGGAGCTGCTAAGCCTCCCAGGAAGAGTGCTTCAAAGCCATCAAAGTCCATTGTTGCTGTGTTTGATGCTGCTTCTGTCAAGAAGCAAAGAGAGGGACTGAAGGCTCAGTTGGTGTCCCTCCACAAGATGATGAAGCACATAAGCTTGCAGAGGCAGCTTGTGTAGTCTATGCTAGAAGCTCTGCCAGAGGTTGAGGATGTCACTCACCCCAATGCTGGTGAAAATATTGCAGGCCCTTCTGGCTTAACTCCTGCTGACAAGGCTGTTGCTTCTCCTGTCCATGAGGAATCTGAGAAGGTGGATGAGTCTATCCACATACATGATGAAGAAGTTGTTGTGCAGGTTGGTGGAGAAGTGCCTGCAGCTGATGCTGACTCTGCTCATGAGAACTCTGTCTTTGTGTCTGCAAATGAGGATGGAGCTGAGCATACTGTGGAGATAGAGCGCACTATGGAGCTTGATGATGCTCCAGATGCTGGTGGTGATGTCACCAGTAAGCCCCCACAGTAGTTCTTTGGCATTCAGCATAATTTGAGGGGGAGTAAAAGTCAGAAGATGTATGTATGTTGATTCTTCTTCTCTCTCTCTGTTTGTTGTCTCTTTTGTGGATATGGATTTTCTACTTACTGGCATGTAATAGTAAGTAGGTGGATTTCTGGATTTCTGGTATTCTTCTTGGGCAAATTCTGAATTCATGTTATGGCCTGTAATAGTATGATAGGCATATCATCTGCTGTTGGTTCAGACTTGTGTTGGAATTCTTTGGTTATGGTCTGTTCTGAGTAACAGAGTGTTTGCTGCTATGGCTGATCTGTTTTTGCTAGCAGTTGGTTGTGTGATTTTGATAATGGTTTGGTAGTGTGGGTGAGCTCCTTGCCACCATGTTTCAAATCTGTTTTGTGTGTGTATCTTGTGAACAGTTTGGTAGTGTGGGTGAGCTCCTTACCACTGTTCTTATCAAGATATGGTTTTTGGTTTGAGGGGGAGCATAGTTCATGATCTGATTTGTGTATGAAGTACAGTTCTCTGTGTGAGTACTTCTATCTGCTCCTGTTTTGCTGATCTTCTGCTGTGTAGTGATTCATGCAAATTTATGCTGTGTTTGAAAATGCCAAAGGGGGAGATTGTTAGTGCATGTGTTGCATGCATCTCAGATTTGTATTGGAGATTTTCTTCTTAAGTCTTCTGCTGCGTTGCTGACTGGATAAATGCATGAATCAAGTATTTATATATATATTATTATATATATTTTTATTCGAAGAAGGAAGATTTATTCTGCATGGAAAGTTTCCATGCATAGAAGATCAGCCTGAAGATCTTCTAGGGTTTCCTGCGCTGAGTATATAAGGAAGAAGAAACCCTATTCACGCTCTGCCGCTTTTGCTACTGTTGGCCGTGTGGTTTTTGTGTTCTTGCATCTGTTTGCAAGTTTTGTTCTCGCCGCTCTGAGTATTATTGGGTGAGGTTTTTGGTGTTCTTGCAACGTGTGTTTTGCAAGGTTTTGTTTTGAGCGAGCGTGTGTTCTGAACAAGCTTCCCTGGCTTTGTTCAGTTTGATCTAAGCGTGTTGCTTAGAACCTTTCTAGTGTTTATCACTTAACGAGTTCTACTCGTAGTTGTATTCGATCTCATTGTAAGGGAGTTGTAATCGAGACGAATAGGTGACATAAGGTGGAGTCCTTGGTGTAACGTCCTGTAAGTCTCTTGACTACTTATAGTGGATTGAATCTCTCGGATATTGTCCCCCAGACGTAGGTGCGTTATCACCGAACTGGGTTAACAAATCTGTTGGGTTTATTGAGTAGGTACTGTATCCTTCAATGTTCTAACCACTGTGGCAGGTACAATGCTGGATACAATGAGATAACTTGCCAGGGGCGAAATCTACTATTCAATACAAAATAGATAGATAAGGTTACAACTCAAATCGGAAATAACAACTGAATACAACGAAACGAAAATACAAAGGAATAAAAATAGCCGAGTCGAGGAAAGCCCTCTTTCCGCAAGACGAGATACGCCCCGGTAGTGCTCTCGGTTTTGGCGTATCGTCCCCAAAGATAAAACGGCTTCGTCTTCTCGGTAGTAGCACCACAAGACCTCGGAGCTCCGGCGAACTAGAGTGAGGCGAGGACTGAACTCGTGAAGGGAAAAGATGCAAAAGAGAGATGCTAGTGTATGCAAAACCTATGAATGAACTTGTGTCTATGAATGCTCTCTCATGCTCCTATATATAGGCACATCAAACTCTAGGGTTTTTGGAGTCTTGGCCGTCAAAGGCCCATTAGGTGGAGTAGGAGACGTTCAAAAACGTATCTCCTAAATTAGTGGATTGATACACCCGAGATTCTAGGGATTACACCCGAGATTCGCGGGATGTTGCCGTTATAGCGCCTGTCACTGCGGCGATCACAACGGCTGGATCATTGGGCTGCCTGCTCGGCCCAATAACATTTTGCTTCCTTGGCCCAAAACGAATGAGACTCAAGGCAAGGCCCAAGCACGCGAGGGCCTGTCTTTACTCACTTAATCCACTTATCAATAAGCCCACTTGTTTAGTTAGTTTTAAACTAGATTAGAGAATGTTAATTCTCCAATGTGGGACAACAACACTTCATAATATAATGAAGTCACTCCACCAACACTTTGATATAATATATCTCACTCACCACAAATATATTGGATTTGAGCATATAATTATATCACGTTAATCTACTCCTCGAGAAGATTAATACTACGACATTTAACCTCACAACCGAGTTAAATATCCACTCCATATTATTGATCAAATGCCAATAATATCCAACAATCCCCCACATGAGTGAGATAGCCTTTGTGCAAATGCATGCAATGCATAAGCTCAGTCCTCAAGAGGTATTAAAGTATTAGGATAGGTAGTTTGGCTTTGAACCTTCCATAGTCAACATCGTCGGGTACACAGGCGGACTAGTAGCGCGATGCTTTGAACTATTCCTCCACGGCGTGCACCGAGACAACGATGTTAACACTAGAACACCTCAACCTCATCTGTTCTCACGTTTTGTATCCTTTTCGGCCTTGGATACCCCTTTGGATTCATAAGTGTATTTTCTTGAAGCGGCCACACTTCACACTTACATAGGTGATTCTTTACCGAGTATCTTGCCATACTCAACCTCCTCGAGGTCTTTAGGAATCATTAAAAGTCAAAGACTTAACCTCACCACTTGGCAAGTTAACAACACTCGACTGCACTGTAGAAGGAACATCGACGATGAGTGTTCTACGCGAATTCTCATAGCTTAGTTTTCCCATTGAACCAAGTTCTCGGGATCTCCGGTCATCATGGTTGGGTTACCACTATGATCATTCTTAATTTGTGGATTTCAAACCCATTCCTTCTAGCAACTTACACATTTGATCACGGTTTAACCCTTTGGTTAGCGGATCCGCTAGATTATCAAGTGACCTTACATAGTCAATTGAGATAATCCCCGATGTGATCAATTGTCTCACGGTATTATGTCGTCGACGAATATGTCGAGACTTACCATTGTATAAACCACTCTTTGCTCTACCAATAGCAGCTTGACTGTCACAGTGAATCATCACTGGCGGCAGTGGTTTAGACCAACATGGAATGTCATCTAGGAAGTCTCTTAGCCACTCGGCTTCTTCCCCGGCTTTATCCAAAGCTATAAACTCGGATTCCATGGTGGACCGGGCTATACACGTTTGTTTCGTGGACTTCCACGAGACAGCACCACCCCCAATGGTAAACACATATCCACTTGTTGAAAGTGAATCTTTATTGTCGGATATCCAATTCGCATCACAGTACCCTTCAAGTACTGGGGGGTATTTCGAATAATGTAGCCCATACTGTTGAGTATACTTTAAGTACCTCAATACACGGATCAGAGCAGTCCAATGTTCCTTGCTCGGATTGCTCGTATACCGACTCAATTTGTTCACGGCACATGCTATGTCGGGTCTAGTGCAATTTGTAAGATACATTAAGCATCCAATCACCCGTGCATAGTCTCCTTGAGCAATAGGCTCACCACGATTTTTACTTAAGTGAACATTGAGTTCTATCGGGGTTTTAGCGGGCACACTCTCAAAAGCATTGAACTTCTTGAGTACCTTCTCAACATAGTGAGATTGTGACAATACTATCCCATCGGATCTTTTTAGAATCTTGATTCCAAGGATAACGTCCGCTAATCCCATGTCTTTCATGTCAAAGTTTCTCTTTAACATGCTCTTTGTTTCGTTAATCACTTGGGTATTGCATACCATGATTAACATATCATCTACATATAGACACACTATAACATACCCGTTATTAGTGTTCTTGACGTAGATACACTTATCACTTTCGTTTATACGAAAGCCATTTGATAACATCACATCATCAAATTTCAAGTGCCATTGTAGTGGCGCTTGTTTCAATCCGTATAGAGACTTAACCAGCTTACAGACCTTTTTCTCTTGTCCGGGTTCCACAAACCCTTCTGGTTGCTCCATATAGATTTCATCCTCAAGATCACCATTCAGGAACGCAGTCTTAACGTCCATTTGGTGTATCTCAAGATCATACAAAGCAGCAATGGCTATAAGCACACGAATGGATGTAATCCTCGTAACTGGTGAATAGGTATCGAAGAAATCGTACCCTTCTTTTTGCTTAAAGCCTTTGACCACTAACCGGGCCTTGTAGTTGTCAATTGTACCATCTGCTTTGTATTTTCTTTTAAGGATCCACTTGCATCCTAAGGGCTTACAACCTTCTGGCAAATCAACCAACACCCATGTGTGGTTTTGCTTGATGGAGTCAATTTCACTTTGAATTGCTTCTCTCCAAAGTGATCCATCCGATCTTGCCAATGCAGCCTTCATTGTGGTTGGCTCATCGTCCAACACAAAGGCTACATATTCTGGGCCGAAGGACTTTTGAGTCCTTGCTCTACTACCACGTCTCAGTTCTACATTTTCCGAGTTGGACCTTCGTCGCTTGCGCGATTTTGGCTCCTCACTCGTGGATTTAGAACTAGTGGTTTCACCTTCAATTCTTTCACTAGAATTGGTATCAACTACATCCTTCTTTTTATAAGGATAAACATTCTCAAAGAATACTGCATTCCTTGACTCTATTGTGGTACCCACATTCATGTCCGGTACGTCGGACTTGTGGATAACAAACCGGTAGGCACTACTATTAAGTGCATAACCTATAAAGACACAATCGACCGTTTTAGGACCAATTGTAACTTGTTTAGGTAGAGGCACCTCAACCTTCGCCAAACACCCCCACACTTTGAGATATTTGTACGATGGTCTCCTACCTTTCCACAACTCGTAAGGTGTAATGTCCTTACCTTTGAGCGGGACTTTGTTCAGTATATAATTGGCTGTCAAAATAGCTTCCCCCCAAATGCATTGGGGCAACCCTGAACTGATCAACAAAGCGTTCATCATGTCTTTAAGAGTTCGATTCTTGCGTTCCGCGACGCCATTCGATTGGGGTGAGTACGGAGCTGTCGTTTGATGAATTATGCCACTTTCGTTGCACAATTCCTCAAACGGAGCCACATATTCTCCATCTCTATCACTTCGAACCATCTTAATTCGACAACTTAGTTGATTTTCGGCTTCATTCTTGAAGTTCTTAAAAGCTTCAATAGCCTCATCTTTACCTCTTAAAAGATAAAGGTAACAATACTTTGTGCAATCATCGATGAAAGTGATAAAGTACTTCTACCACCTCTAGTTTGCACAAACTTTAAGTCACACACATCCGTGTGAATTAACTCAAGGGGTTTCGTGCTCCGCTCTACCGAAGGGAACGATAACTTTGTCATTTTTGCCTCAACACAAATCTCACATTTGTTTGTGGTCTTTACATCATCAACCTTTAGTAAATTCATTTTTACTAATCGTTTGATAGCATTGTGGTTCACATGACCCAATCTACAATGCCATAAATCGGAGCACTCAATCAAGTAAGAGGAAGTACTTGCATTTTCATTAATAGCAGAACACTTGGTTACACGGCGCACGGCCAATACATTAAGTTTAAAAAGTCCCCCGGTAAGGTAACCCTTACCAAGAAACTTTCCGAACTTCAACAAAGTAAACTTATCGGACTCAAACACTAGTCTAAACCCCTTATTAACTAGTATAGAGCCCGACACCAAGTTCTTGCGTATGTCGGGAACATGAAGGACATTCTTCAACGTAAGTGAGAGGCCAGATGTGAGCTTGAGCTCCACCTCTCCAACTCCGACCACATCGGACGAAGCTTTGTTCCCCATGTTGAGCTTCCTCCCCTCAACGACTTGATAGGTAACGAACGTGCTCCTATCAGCACACACGTGGGCTGTAGCACCCGTGTCGATGTACCACCCTCCAGTGTTCTCGACTGTGTTTACCTCTGGGGTAACCTCTGTGCTAACCTCTTCGGTTACCACTGCAGCTAGGTCATCTCTGTCCCACTCGCCGAAGTCCTTCTCGGCGATGTTGGCGACCTTACTCTTCTTCTTGTTCTTCGGTTTACGGCAGTCCTTCGCCGCATGACCATGCTTGCCACAATTGAAGCAGTCACCGTTGAACTTCTTGACAGACACATTGTCTTTGCCATTGTCTTTGGCACCTGGACGAGGTCTTTTGTTGGAGGGACCGCCTCGCTCCATTAAGTTCACCTTTGCGTCGATCGGGACCCTAGGCTTTGGGTCTTGCTTTCGCACGTCCGACTCGATGCGCAATTTCACAATGAGGTCTTCAAGAGTCATCTCCTTTCGCTTATGCTTAAGGTAGCTCTTGAATTCCTTCCAGCTTGGGGGCAACTTTTCGATCACGGTTGCAACCGTGAACGCATCCGGCAAGGGCATCCCCTCGGCATGGACATCGTGCACAATGAGTTGGAACTCTTGCACTTGCTCCATAATCGGTCGTGAATCGACCATCTTGTAGTCCAAGTACTTTGCGACTACGAACTTCTTCGTACCAGCATCATCGCTTCGGTACTTCTTCTCCAAAGCATCCCACACTGCCTTGGAGGTTTCCACAGTGGAGTACACATTGTACAGAGCATCATCCAGAGCATTCAGAATGAAGTTCTTATAAAGGTAGTCTCTGTTACGCCAATTGTCGTAAGCAGCGCGAACGACAAAGCTTGCCTCTTGCTCACTTGGCTTAGAGGGCTCTTCTTCCTTTACGAAGTTTGCAAATCCCAATGTTGTCAAATAGAACAACATTTTCTGCTGCCACCTCTTGAAGTCGGTTCCTCCGAACTTCGGTGGCTTCTCGGCGGGCGGCATAACCCGTTGCGCCGATACCGCTCCCAAATGGGAACCACTGTTGAGCCCAGTGTGCCCAACACCAGATCCGTTCATGGATCCAACGCTACCACTAAAAGTGGAGCCCATGGTGCCGCAAGATGCGGATCCACCAGTCAACCCTTAAAGGGTTATTGAACACCCAGGAGGTAGAAGAACCTCCAGCGGTAGGCATAGTGCTCGCCATTGTTCTAGAGCAACGGATTGGATATCATCGAAGCCATGGAGGTTGCGCCAGTGCTGGAGTCAGTGGATGCGGATGCAGTCGTCATCTCCTTGGATTGGCAAGTGAAATATCTCGTCTTGCGATTGTTGGGTTTATTGAGTAGGTACTGTATCCTTCAATGTTCTAACCACTATGGCAGGTACAATGCTGGATACAATGAGATAACTTGCCAGGGGCGAAATCTACTATTCAATACAAAATAGATAGATAAGGTTACAACTCAAATCGGAAATAACAACTGAATACAACGAAACGAAAATACAAAGGAATAAAAATAGCCGAGTCGAGGAAAGCCCTCTTTCCGCAAGACGAGATACGCCCCGGTAGTGCTCTCGGTTTTGGCGTATCGTCCCCAAAGATAAAACGGCTTCGTCTCCTCGGTAGTAGCACCACAAGACCTCGGAGCTCCGGCGAACTAGAGTGAGGCGAGGACTGAACTCGTGAAGGGAAAAGATGCAAAAGAGAGATGCTAGTGTATGCAAAACCTATGAATGAACTTGTGTCTATGAATGCTCTCTCATGCTCCTATATATTGGCACATCAAACTCTAGGGTTTTTGGAGTCTTGGCCATCAAAGGCCCATTAGGTGGAGTAGGAGACGTTCAAAAACGTATCTCCTAAATTAGTGGATTGATACACCTGAGATTCTAGGGATTACACCCGAGATTCGCGGGATGTTGCCGTTACAGCGCCTGTCACTGCGGCGATCACAACGGCTGGATCACTGGGCTGCCTGCTCGGCCCAATAACATTTTGCTTCCTTGGCCCAAAACGAATGAGACTCAAGGCAAGGCCCAAGCACGCGAGGGCCTGTCTTTACTCACTTAATCCACTTATCAATAAGCCCACTTGTTTAGTTACTTTTAAACTAGATTAGAGAATGTTAATTCTCCAATGCGGGACAACAACACTTCATAATATAATGAAGTCACTCCACCAACACTTTGATATAATATATCTCACTCACCACATATATATTGGATTTGAGCATATAATTATATCACATTAATCTACTCCTCGAGAAGATTAATACTACGACATTTAACCTCACAACCGAGTTAAATATCCACTCCATATTATTGATCAAATGCCAATAATATCCAACAAAATCTCTGTGTTCTTTATTGCTTTACTGCTTTAGCTTTTAAGAACAAAATTAAGATCGTTTTTAGTTTTTGCACAAACTAGCACTTTCACTCGACATTAGTCTAAGCCTTTGATACCATGATAGAATTCTGTAGAATTTCATATCATCTAAAAGTTCAAACTTGTCACAGAACCTCGACATTAGTCTAAGCTTCTGATATCATGATAGAATTTCGTCTCATCTAAAAGTTCAAACTTGTAGAGAGGGAAGAATTCTAAGGAGAGAGATATAAATAGTTAATTTCTAAGGAGAGAGAGGTATAGTTAATTATGGCCAATTATTCTTTGTTATTTAGAATATGACAACTACGGAGGCTTAAACTTCGGACCTTTAACTACGATACTTACCCCCTTACTGCTAAGCCATCACACGTGGATGAGGTATTATCTATTTTATTTTTTCACAAACACTGAATGGCCGTTCTTCTTATATGAAAATGCCAAGCGTCAACATTATTGATAAAAGAATTAACAAACCTTTTGAAACCGATTAGTTAAATAAACAGAGATATGATAGATGGTTGCAACTACCAGCATTTACAAATTATTTAAATAAATTATAATGAGGAATAATATCATATTTCTTTTCCAAAGATGCGATGCATGGTTCAACCACCATAGCTAATAGTACTCCTTTAAATTATCAAATTTTAGATTACACGTCAGCATGCAAACGTGGCATAATTAATGAGCTTTTTCTCTTCCAATTAATATCGAGCTCTTCTTTCTATAATGTTAATGGTATCGTACAACATGCAATTGAATTGAGAGGATATTAATTGAATTGAAAATCATAATTAACCTTAATAATTTCAACCTAATTAAGTGGCTCCACCCAATAGGGCGAGAGTAAGTACACACGCCACTAACAAATACAAACGTCATCACCTAATTCAATTTAAACACACTATATATATATACTCCGTATATATTATGTTTCTAAAATACACAAATTTTAGTCTAATATTTGTCTTGTGCACTTAAAGTTTTCCAATTAAGGTTAACCTCAAAATTCATAGTATTCTCGAAGATTTCCGGCTAAATTTAATCATGCATGTAACCAAAATTCTAAACTCGTTGGAGTTCTCATTCGATCGATTGTTGTAACTCAAGTCATAATTCGGAGTCGAACACAAAATTTAACTAGAAAAAATGGTCGGGTTTTGAGAAAATCTAAACGAGCGCATTGTTTACGCACTTTCAAGCCAGTTTCATAGTTTATGTGTAAAACATAGATTAGACTAGCTAGAATTTATGCATAGTACATTTCAATTAATTTAGAGATTTGGACCGAGTGACAGGGGTTAAAGTCCAAGTGAGACCAAAAATATCAAGTTCGAGTTCCGTTTACCGTCAATAGTTCAAGAAAAAATATTAGAGGTTTGTGAGTATACATGTAATGTTATTTCATGTTGAGAAATGGTGATTTATTTAAATGACGTACGAATCCTAGACCAATACCCAAAACTTCAACTACTTTTCACCTCAAAATTAATCAAATTAATTAACTTTTTATATATATGAGTATATACACTTTATACAACCGTCTCTATTCATACAAAATCTCTCTCTACTTCTAGCAATGGCTAAGGCCAAACCAAAGATTCTCAAACTACTCATTCCCCTTTCAGCAAAACTCACGAAGATCAAGGCATTGACGAGCACGAGGAAGAACAAGGTGGGCCCGGCCTCCGCGGCCGCTAAGCGGAACGAGATTCTTCTAGAGAGAGAAAGCAGCATGAGCTTCGACCGGCGGCACGAAGAGTATTTGCAGGCGAGGAGGGCGGTTCTGAGCAGCTACCATCTCATCGATGGCGGCGGAAGTTTGAAGGAGAAGATGAAGAGCTCACTGAAGGGGCTGTGCCGCCAAGCCGGAGCGGCGGTTAAAGGTAGGGTCGGAGTTAGGGTTTACAGGTTCACGGTGGCTAGACCGTGGAGCGGTGGTGGGGGAGTGCTTGTTTTTAGGTGTTTGCTTCCACACGTTAAAACCAGAACGAAGCCATGCATGGAATATTGAGTATTGAATATTTTAAATTAATTTATATGTGACTATGTGTACTTTGTATATGTTGGCTTATCATCGATATATATATACATATGACGATTTGTTTAGTTATTAATTTCATGATTTAATTAAGATTCCAACGTTGAGAAAAAAAAATAAGAGAGAAAAAAGAAAGAATCAGAAGCCAATCCTGCTAACGAGAATGAACGTCTCACTTCAATTGTCTAGCTTTTTTTTAACATTTATATTTTAATGTAGATCTTTACATTTCACTTTTAACATTGCATCTAAATCTCGTGTCGAAAAGTAATATGACAATTGAAGTAAGGCGGAGGGAGTACAACGTATATTTATTAACTTCAATTTTTTACGGTATGACAACAAGTATTAAAATAATAATAATAATAATAATAATAATAAATAAATAAATAAATAAATAAATAAATAAATAAATAAATAAATAAATAAATAAATAAATAAATAAATAAATAAATAAACGTCCCCTCTACCCACCACACACATATTAGTTAATTAATGGTTTCACGGTTGACGTGATCTTGCCAATTTTTCCATTTAGAATTTCATTTTTAGAAGAATTAACTTTGAGGGTGCGTTTTCTTTTTAGAAGAACGCACTCATAGTTGTATAAAGTTAACCTTTTTTTTTTTTTTTGTTGGGATAAAGTTAACCATTAATTTATACTTTGTATTACATTTCCCTTATTATTAGTCTCATTTATCATTTTCGTATGTTCCACTTATTAGTCATGTTTCCTAAAACGACAAAGAATATTTGGTTACAATTAACTCTCTCTCCTTAGAGCATGTACAATGGAGTGGTTTTTGTCTATGTGGCAAAAACAAGAACTCACACCTTATTATTATTATTATTATTATTATTATTATTATTATTATTATTATTATTATTATTATTATTATTATTATTATTATTATTATCTCACATCTGAACAATCTGCACCAAACGCATATATCAGATATCAATTTCATACCCATATATCATATTTGATATTCATACCCTTATCTGATATCTGATATACTGGTATATGGATACCAAACGAGCCCTAAATATATTCCGATCCCTCCTTAATTGATTCTTATATCAGTTCAAATGAGATTAATAACCAAGAATGGATGCAGTATTTCACAATTAGTTTACTTAGGGCATGTACAATGGAGGGGTTCTTGTCTATGTGGCAAAAACAAGAACCCACACCTTAATTAGCACCCCCATTGGAGATCCCCTAAATAAGAACTCGGGTTCTTATATAAATACTGGTTCTTAAGAAAAAGTGGGGCCCACATTCCTTTTTATTTTATTTTTTTCTCTTTTATTTTTTTCAAATAAAATAATTAGTGGGACCCTTTAATTACGATAAGAACCTTTATTAAGAACCTTACCATTGTGATTTTTAATACGAATGAGATCTTGTCTATGTGACACATTTAAGAACCTCATTTGAGATTCTAGCATTGTACATGCCCTTAGCAACCTTTTCTATGGTCTAACGAGACCTTTGACTCAATTTTATGAGATATTTGGGCTGATTGGAGGAATTTCGATATAGTTGGCCCACGAAAAATGATGGGAAATAGGCCTATAAAACCATTAGGATATGAGAGAAGATAAAAATCCAAATTTTCGTTTCCATTTACATCGTTCTGGACGGTATCTTCTAGCCCGATTACGATTTATCAACTTTATATAAAAATTAAAATTAGACAATTACAATTTAATAAAAATCTCTAGTTTGATAGGCGAGTCTTAGTCATTAGTATAATATTAGACGGTATCATAATATCGAAAAGTTAAAGTAAAGTTAAGAAAAAAGTTGATTTCGACACATGATTGGTAAAGACTAATGGGGATATATAAAGGATATCATGTGCTGCGGGCTTCTCCCTAACCCTTCTATACTGTTTCATTACAATAGGCAAATCTAACTAGCTTGGGATTGGCTTAAGCCTACCGAACATTTTTATTTATTTTTTCGCTCTTTATTTATTTTTAAATACAATTGTTCATGCAATTTGTAATACAGGAAACAAATTTGTTAAGAAAATGTCCCCCAATTCTTGACTTGAAAATTTAGATCGTTGTGCTTCTGTCGGTAACGATTTTCGTGTACTGTTAATGTTTCGTATAATCGAAAAAGAGGGAGAACCAATGACATCGGTCTCCGACAAAATGTCCATGACAAACAGCTGTAATAGATTTATATGCCTAGCTTGTAATACATGAAAATACGATCACCACCATACACTTTTATTATTCATTATTTAATGCTATACCCAAAATAAAATTTTGATGAATTCTCTTTCTACAAATTCATTAGAGACCACTCAATTTTACAAATAAATTCAGGAGAGCGATAACTATTTTTATTTTTATCAATATTAATTGAGAATAATTAAATGCATGCATGTATATAAATTAAGTAGCAATTAAATATTATTAATATATCTTTGATAAAACTAACTCTTTCGGCAACGTAGTAAAAAATAAAATATATGCACATTAAATTCTGCATGGGAAAAAAAAAAATTAATGAATAGTTTTAATTATATAAATTAATTAGGATAAATGTGCTTGAACATGAAAGTTGGAGATGGATCTAGAATAAAAATGAGAGTAGTTGATTTGTGATAACTTTATATATAATTAAGTTTGGCCAAGGAAAAAAAAAAATTAAATAGAGATGTATACTTACAAAATATTATGAGATATTTGTAAACTACATGAAAAGGACATAACAGAGATTTTGTATAAGCAGGTAATTACACTTTTCGGTCCATGCATAATTACAAGATACTAATCGAGACCAATATATATATATATATATATATATATATATATATATATATATATATAGTGATTGTTTCTAGAGAAATGTTATGCTACATACCTCGTGAGCACCTGCACCGCTCTCGTTTCTTCGACATTAACATTACTTTATTTCGTTTTATACATTTGGTTTAGTTCTAATACCCTAAATATTGTTATTCACATCGTTAATTTTATAAATTTCATAAAAATCGAAGCTCGATTTGTTCTTTTTGTTCTTTTATTAGTATTTATAGATAAAATGGACAATTGAGCTTCGATTTTTATAAAATTTATATATAAAATTAACTATGTGAATAACAATATTTAGGGTATTAGAACTAAACAAAATGTATAAAACGAAATAAATTAATGTTAATGTCGAAGAAACGAGAGCGGTGCCCACGAGGTATGTAGCATAAGGTATGTAGCATAACATTTCTCATTGTTTCTAAATATCAGTTTATAATACTCCGTCCATCCAATACGTAAATGGTGACACGGGTATTAGAAAAAGAGATTAGTGTATAAATATAAAGGCCTTGTTGGCAGGATATACTATACCATGAGATTAGATATTTTATCACACGTAAATATAATGTTTGGTATGTGGGATAGCTTATACTACCTCTATCCAACTTAAGTAGTTCCATTTGCTTTATTGACTTTTATGGCACGCATTTCCACCGAAACCTAGTATGAGTTTTACGATATAATATTGAAATATTATTTTTTTTTACAGGATACTACGAGTGTCTGGCTATCCCGTAAAATAAATAATATTTCAAAATTATATCGTAAAACTCGTACTAGGTTTCGGTGGAAATGCGTGCCGGAAAAGTCAATAAAGCAAATGGTACTACTTAAGTTGGATGGAGGTAGTATCATTTACTCGAGAATACCGACTGGCTTGGGATAGTTTCACAATAGCTTACTATATCTCACCATAACTACCAAACGAGGTCTAAAGAGTGAAGACATTGTATTAGTCGGGCATACCAATAGAGATTATGTGTAAAAATTTAGGGATGAAGGACATGGTATACTTTATTAATCATCAAGTTGTGTATGGGTAATTTCGTTGTATACCGCAAACTTGTTTACATCAATACCAGTTGAATCTCTTACAAACATATGTTCCATCAGTCCCATATCAGTTGACACATTTTCATTATTTTATACTTAGCATGTATATTTAAAAAAATGAATGAAGTAGAATTTGAGACAGAAGAAATATATATTATACACGTCAAATATATAGTATTATTATTTGCAATAAATAAATGTGACACATATAAAATTATTGATAGGGGAAAATGTGACAACACATGCATGCAAGAAAGAAAAAAGAATATCCAGTGGTCCGACTCCTATTAGACACCTCAACTTGACGATAATTGACTAATTGAGTACGTGACTAAAAGTTAAAAGTTGATTCCTCAATAATCTTTAGGTAAGACCACAAGTGTAACATCTTTCTCGTCTCATTTATAACGACACATTTTTATTATTTTATTAAAATTATATATATTTAAGAAACGTGTCGTTTTGGACATTGCAAAAGTAGCGGATATTTTTTCGAAAAATGCATAATGTCGCCGTCTATCAATTATAGCATACCACATAAACTTTGCCGCTTGCGAAAATAAAATCTTCCCACTTTATGCACTAGAATTCACGAGTCAATAATATCAAGCCATTGATTGAAACGATCCACAAATATTTCTCATATATAATCATATAATAAATTATTTATTGCTAAAACAAATTAAATATCAACATCGTCCTCTTCTCAATTCCTCCCCACACTTCGTGACTTTCACCCTATGTTGGAGGATACATAAGTTTTAATTACACTCTCTATATCTCATAAATTTTACTCATTTCGTTTCGCTCTAATAATGGCACAAAATTTCTAATACAGTTATTTATGAGAAGTTTATAAAGAAATATATGTGGTGTTTTATATTTTAGTATAGAATTCATCTTCTAAAACTAGGGCACCATATATATAAAAGTATGTTGATGATTGATTTTATATGAAAAATCGTATCAAAAAGTTTAATTTGATATATATATCATAGAAATCGCAAAGTAAATAAACAAATTATGCTTATTATAATTCAAGTTATATAGAATTCGTATTAAGGGAAACTTTTACTTTCGACGTAAAAATCGCAAAGAGGAATGATATGCTAGTCACCTTAGGGTGAGCACCTTCGTGGGCACCTTCGTCTTCGACATCATTTTGTTCGATTTTTTCAATTGCAATATATTTTAATACCTTATAAGTTAATATTGAAATCACTAAATTCAAAAAAACTATAAAAATCAATGCTCGATTTGTTCGTTTTTGCTTATAAGTTCAAAAAGTGTGTGATAAAATAAAATATAAAACTAGCACCATAATTGCCAATTCAGTCGGCCATATTTAAGTCGATCAGTATTCAATTCGAATTGGATAGGACGGAAGGACGGAGCCCCTTGTTAGTCCAAACTCATCCAAAACAAATTACCCAAAAGGCAAAAAACGACAATGCAACACTCCAAGTGGGGGGAAATCCACACTTTCCAAATCTTACAATCAAGATTCAACCAAGTGTTCCCACACTGGCCCCTTCATTAAATACTTGTGTGCAAGTAGGTTTGAGTTGAGCCCAATTAATTTAATAACCCTATAATAATAAATATAAAATCAAACCAAATAATGTGATGCTAATTAAATAAAAACTAATTGAAAAAAGCATGGCCACTAACAAACCACTCCTCCATTCACAGCCACAAATGGGAAAAGTATTCCTCCTTGTTTTTTTCCCCACGCATTGCCCCGCTGTCTCAACCGTGTTCTAGCATTTGATTTCATTCGCACAAAAATCTAAACCTTATCTCCCCATTTCCATTCTCTCCTCCAATCCACTAATATTTTCTCTCTTCCTTCAAAGATTCTTCCTCTCCTTCCTTATCTTACCTTTTCGTCCAAGGAAACGCAGTTTTCTTGATTTTGATCTCGATCGCCTTTCACAGAAGATCTTTTTTTGTTGTTTGTAAAGAGAGCCCTTCACTCTCTCTCCCTCTCTCTCATTACAGAAGTTCTTCTTTGAGTGTGTGCGTGTTTCTGTGGATTCTTGAAAAGAGAAATCAGTTTTGTGGGATTTTCCTTTTAGCATATGGGATTTTGTCGGTTGTTGATATTGTAAAGAGGGTGGGTGTAAAGATTTGATTTGATCGGAGAAGATGAAGATTCAGTGTGATGTGTGTGAGAAGGCTCCGGCGACGGTGATCTGCTGCGCCGACGAGGCGGCGCTGTGTGCGAAGTGCGACGTTGAGGTCCATGCGGCGAACAAGCTTGCTAGCAAGCACCAGAGGCTTCTTCTGCAGTGCCTTTCCACCAAGCTACCTCGCTGCGATATTTGTCAAGTATGCATAAATCTTGATTCACTCCAATAATACTTTATTGTCAATTTCTTTTTTTACTTCATTCATAGTGTCCTATATACTACTATGGTTTGATTTATTTTATATAATATTATGTTTGAGTTGATTGAATATTGTTGTTTCTTGGATTGAGCATGTTGTGTCGTCACTTGTGAAAAGAAATAAGAATATTTTATTTACTTGTCTAATGATGTATGAGAATTGGAGGCTTGGATCCATGGATGATTTGTTTTATTCATCTCCTTTAATAGTTGTACAAAATTGAAGATGATTTGAGGTGTTGAATACAAATCTTGAATTGAATCTAATTTTTTCCTTAGTGATGATGACTTATATAGCTTATGATCCTTCTATATATACAAACTTAGATGTAATCTGAATAATGAGATAATGATTTAGGAACATCACCTACTTGAATTTTAATCTTGTATATCAGATCTGATTGAATCAACAAATAGATCATGTAATTTTATTCTTTGGTGGTTCCAAGTTTCGTTCATTTTTCTTGTTTTCGTCTGATCTTTTCGTGCTGCTAACTTTCGCTTGTGGTTTGATCGAATATAGGATAAGCCGGCCTTCATATTCTGTGTCGAGGACAGAGCACTCTTCTGCAAGGACTGCGACGAGCCTATCCATTCAGCCAACAGTCGAGCTGCACATCACCAGCGCTTCTTAGCAACTGGGATCAGAGTCGCTTTGAGCAACTCCTGTAATGAGGATAGTGTGAAGAGTAGTGATTCGAGTAGTGATTCGGATCCGAAGCCCCCAAAATCGGTGTCCAATAAGATTGTTCCTAAAACTGCACCACCCCAATCTTCTGCAGTCACATCTCCTCTCTGGGGTGTCGATGATCTGCTCCAGTTTTCCGACTACTCATCACCCGATAAGGTAGAAATCTTCGAAAAAATCAAGAATTTTTAGCACTAATTCATCCATTTATCTATAGTATTCATAGAATTTACACATTTGTTTTGAGCAGAAGGAGCAGCTAGAGTTCAACGAGCTCGATTGGCTCTCAGACATCGGCCTCTTCGAAGAGCAAGTGTGCCCTGAGTCTTTATCAGCAGCCGAAGTGCCTCAGCTTCCGACTTATCAGTCAAATAACTTCATCTCATTCAGACAACCTAAATCTTACAGTCCTCATCACAAGAAGGCGAGGATCGAAGTTCCCGATGACGACGAGGAGTTCTTCACAGTGCCTGATCTTGGTTGAGGTCTTGATGATCGTAAAATATGTTGTGACACATCCAAACTAGATCCATTATAAATGGTTGTAGCATGTAAATGAGAGGTTCTTGCATGCATGTAGTGGATGAATGGTGCCTTTTTCTTTTATTATTCTATTATTATTTACTGCTTTAATGCTATCTTTGTAGGCCTTTTGCTTTTGTTTTGGTATTTTACTCTGGTTTTTTACTGTGGATAGATCATCTTCTTTGTTATGTCAATGACTACTCACTAATAATGAATTTTTGACCTCAATCTTGAATTGAGTATAAGCTATTTTAATTAATTTTTTGGGTTTTTTTTCCTTCAATTTTTGCTATATTTCTTTGGGACTAACTTATGGGTTTACAATTGGGATTATTGAGAAAAAGTAGTTACAATAAAAATTACCACAGTTATCCGAACACGAACATGATGGTTAAGTCGATGCTATATCCAATTCTTTATGGGTTTTAGTACAACGAAAGTGAAATTTTAAAGTATTTTAATATTTAAAATGCTTGTATGTGGATGTGTAAAATGGGTGCACAAGAAGTAGGGTGTAGCAATCGACAAAACCCGAACATAGTCATGGACAGGGGCGTATCCACATGGGGCCAAGGGGTGTCAATTGACACCCCTTAAAATTTATTTTCAACTATATATATTTTACCATTACACTTGTTATTACATATAAAAGTAGTTTAAACATATGTAAAATCATTTTATTGTTTTAACAAGACTCCCATGTAAAATCATGTTCTTGATATTACTATTACTCCCTCTACTTCATTTATAAAGAGACGTTTTCTTTTGGGATGTCTATTGATATAAGGATCTTTCTCAAAATAAAAAATTTTAACCGAGTAAAGTTCATATACATCACTTTAACCCGTCACCTATCATTTTAATATCATCACTCTAGTCTTAATTACCATGCCGAAAATGTTCCCGCATTAGTGGAACAGAGGGAGTATAATTTAGTTACGATTTTTGACACCCCTTACTTCAAATCCTGCGTCCGCCACTGGTCATGGATGACCAAAGAAATAAATAAAATAATGCAAGGATATGTTTTCTAAGTCATCTTCAACGGTCAAATAATTGGATTACGAGATATTAACAAAGAATTAATAATAATTTGCATTTATTAAGAATGAACAACAATGAAAGTTACTCCCTCCGGTCTTTTACAGTTGAGTCACTTTCCCGATTGAGTCGGTCTCTCCTAGTTGAGTAGTTTCCTTTTTGGGTAAAATTAAGTATTAAACACACAACTAATTGTACCCCTTATTTTACTTAATTAACATACTAATTACGCCCCAATTTCTCAATTTCTCCATTATTGTCATTGCCGTCTCTCTCGAAATAATTTTAAATTAATTTAAAATAAATCCAGAAAAGTTTTAATTTTATAAAAAAAAAAAAATCCAAAAAAGTTTTTTATTTTAATTTTAAACATCAACAATAATTTTATAAAAAAAATTCCAGAAAATTTTAAATTAATTTAAAATAAATCCAGAAAAGTTTTAATTTTATAAAAAAAAAATCTAGAAAAGTTTTTTATTTTAATTTTAAACATCAACAATAATTTTATAAAAAAAAAATTCCAGAAAATTTTAAATTAATTTAAAATAAATCCAGAAAAGTTTTAATTTTATAAAAAAAAAATCCAGAAAAGTTTTTTATTTTAATTTTAAACATCAACAATAATTTTATAAAAAAAATAATCCAGAAAATTTTAAATTAATTTAAAATAAACTGAAAAACAAAAAAAAATATTAATTAATAAAAAACATTTTTTATATTAATTAAAACAACTCGTCTCAATTATAAACATAATCTCATTCTCTTCTCAATTACCAAACATACTTAAAGTACTAAACAACTCTTCTTAATTCCCGTGTCGAAAAGTTTCGACTCAACTGTAAAAGACCGGAGGGAGTATTTTATTAGAGAATGGCGTATTGAAATTACAAAATGAACATGAAAAAAAAGGTATTGGAATTGTTTCCTATTAAAACAATTTCGTTAAATCATTACTAATTAGTTAGTTACATTTATCTATTTCGCACATATAAAAAATTATACTCCCCCCGTCCTCCATTTAGTGACGTTAATACTATATTGGGACGTCCTCCATTTACTGACAATTTCCGTTTTAGGACGTAGACCCCACAATCACTTTAACACTTTATCACTTTATACATCTACTTTTTATTATTTTATCATTTTAATACTATTAAACAATTCAAATGGACCGAAAATTATTAGGAAAGTTGGGCGCAAACTTCACCCTCCATAAGAATGTGACACGTGTCCATTCTTATCGGCAGGGAATAAAATATTATTTAAACATCGGACCGGTGGTCCGGTTTTTTAATAACCTTTCCGTTAAATGAGTTTTTCCTCCGTCAAGTAATGATTTCTTATCGGTATACCTAGGCAAATCGATTAAAACTTTCAGATCTAAAAAAATTTGGCAACCCCCTCCATCTTCTTCTTCCTCGCACATCGGCCACCGCTTCACCACCATTGCGATTTCGTTAGCACCGTGATAGGGAGCCGTACAGGTGGCGGAGTGCCGCCGTCGACATCGTTTTCCCCTTTTCATCTCTCTTCCTCCTATCTCTCATCTCTGCAGCCCTTTTCCTTAGAACCGACAATAGAGGCGCTCTCCTACAAAGTGAATCCCTGCAAGATCGCCGTCCGCCGCCGCCGGAGGTTCGAAAAGAGGAGCGAGAAACGAGGAGAGAGGAGCCGGCAAAGAACGTTGAGCAGCAAAGTGGTGTTAACAAGGATACCGCAGCCTCGAGCTCTCATTAACTCTCTCTCTGTGTCATTGCCGGTTCCCGGTGACGGTGGAGCCGCTGCTGAGAGCTGCCGCCACCGTGGGAGGTTTCCAGTGCCGAGGCGCCTCGCCGTTTTAGGGTGCCGTACAGGCCTCTCCGTCAGGTCGCTGTAGAGGTAGAGCCCCTGCAACCTTGAAAGCATTCGATTCTCCAACCTTCTTCACGCGAACTTCTTCGTCCCTGATCTATGGAAAAATATTGAACAAACTTTCAACAGAGTTCTCGTCGGGAAAATCTCCCACCGTCCAAAACCTCCGCCGGAATTCTCTTCCCGGAAAAATCATCCAAGGTAACGTACAATTGATTCTTCCCTTCTTCAATTGATCTCGTATTGTGTATGGTGGACTAATATTTTATTAACAAAAAAGAGAATCAGAATAATTAACATAATAATTAGGTGATTTAGAATCAATGATCCACCATCTTTTCTTTTCCAGAGAGATAATTGAAGCTAGCTATCCATGGCCAAGAAGCACATCGTAGCACTCATGGCACCACAATTGAATTTAAGGCAAGACTTCCACTCTATATCACCAATTATTCCCACCATTTTTGCAGAATAAGAAGAATGGATCAAGTTCGATTTAATTGATATGTAACTGAATTGTGCAGATTAATTAGGGATCGAGGGAGAGAGAGAGACGTGCAGAATAAGACCCCCACAGCCGTTAAGGAAGGCGACACCGTTCTCTTGACGGAATACGGCGGAACCCAAGTGAAATTGGGCGAAAAAGAGTGAGAATCTGCGATCAAAACTTTATCTTAGTAGTATTTTGATATCGTGCATTTACATTTTTTTTTTAATATTGATCTATTGATTGATATCAAGTATTTTGATATCTTGCCTAAAATCTATTGATTGATAATTGAAGGATTTCATTTCAATCTTTATTCATTTTTTGTTCTTCTCTCGATAATATGATGTTTAGTTGGATGAAAATGAATAGTCTTTGAAATCCTTGCACAAAAAGAACCTGGAATTTCTGAGTTAGTGGTGTTGGTAGTTAAGATTATTCATGCTATTGGTGGCTTTAGAGCTTAATACATTCACTTGTTGACTATTGAGAACTTATACTAGACTGCATGAAAACTCAAGTGGGCAAGTTTACTTTCTTTTTTTTATCATGGTATAGAAGCTTGTAATCAGACGAGACGGGGAGATTACGAGAATTCTGTGAGAACTGAATGTATTAGCAATTTAGGACACACTTACTTGAACCTCACATATGCAAATAAGAATCTGCTTTTGTGATTGATCCATCTTTTCTTAACTTGAATTCTTTATAGTTAGGTTAACTGGTTTATGTGATTATGAATGTGTGTCTCACATTGGGAAGAGGAAGTGAGACTCCACGTGTAATATATTTGATGATGGTAAGGATGTATACTAATTTATCAGAAATTATTATATACAAGATGAGTGAATCTTCATGGAGTTCTTGATTTTGACATTATATTGAATATAATTAGTAAGATTGTTCATTTTTTTTCTGAGCACACATTAATCTCCAAGCTCATATTGCAGATCAAGAAGGAGATTAAAGAAATCATGATTGAATTAGAACTTAAGGTAATCTTCTTCTTCGAATCATATGCTAATTGCTTATTGAAAACATTAGATGATATAGATTGATATAGTTAGTAGCACTAATAATAAAGTTCCTTTTTTGTTTAGCACACTAGTCAACTAAAATAACATGCATCATTTGAGGATCTTATATAGTTGTTCTATAGTTCTATATTGTTGTTCATAAAGAATTGGTAAAAGCAGCTCTAAGAGTCGTCAAAGATCAGTTTTTAGAGATATGATCCTACTTGTCTTTAGTTAAGATTTGGGTTAAGCAGATTTCCTGATCTTTTTTATGTTTTCAGTAATTTGCCTGCAAGTTGTAAAAGTGCTCGTTCGGTTGAGTTCACAACTGCTTACAATTTCTCTATTTGACTTCTTTCCTTGATTTCAATTGGATGATGGATTGAGTTTTGCATGTTTATGTGTTCAAGTATTTTGACAGCTTTCTTGGGTGCAAATGTTTTAAATAGATGTGGTGATTATGTGATTCCCGACTATGATATCTTTGGTTGCTCAACCTACGTGTGGATCTATGAGCTATATTTGTGCGAGAATGAGCTCAAAGTTGTTATCTAGACTTGGTGTGTTACGTGATTATTGACTATGAGGTGCTCTAAACTTTTATTTTGCTATAGTGCTGAGTTTCAGTTTATTTATTTATTTCTTGGATTTCCCAACCCCTTCTCTTTCTTTCACTCTTACGATGAGCTAGTGCCTCCGAAAGAGCTTTCTAGAACTCAATTATTATAGTTAAAACAAATGGATCTGTCGAAGTTGTTGATATTCTTGTGAAGGTACTTGGTTGGTGGTATTGTTGTCTCTCTCTAAATTTGTTTTGAAACCAGTGTCTTTCTCTATTTAAATGCAAGAAACACATACTTTGATGGATATAGCAGTGCTCTTACAATGCGATTGTTTTCATTTTGTAGTGCTTGAGGTCCTCCTTTATCGAATATCAAGCAATTCCTATATTCGTATTAGTAAAGCTTCTCTAGTTTTTTAGTTATAACATTTTTTTATACTAATGATATTAGTTTTTATAATCTTCTAGTTTGTTGACCTCTTGGATTCTTTTATTTGTGCAGGTTGTGAGGAAAAAATTAAAGGAGAAGAAGGACATAAACAATGAGAAATTAAAAAAAAAAAAAAAAAAGGAGACAGATAATTCATAGATCATTATTCAACTGACATGTTTTATACTATGATATTTGTGAAATATCACATTTTGTCTATTGTTTTAAGATTTTTGTTTAAACAGCAAAAAACTTGCTTCACTTTCCCACGGTTTCTTATAGAATGTGAAAGGAGGATTTGGTTATCTTTTTTACACTTTTTGTTGCATTCAAAAAATATTATAGTCGTCTCATGTGTCTACATTATTCAAATTTCAAAGAGTTGAGAAAGAACCTTTCAAGGTAAAGAGAATTGACGAGGGCGATATTAACGGATTAACAATATATCCGTATGTATTAAATGATTTGGATTTCCGAATTAGCGATATTATTATGATAAATGAGTAAGTGGATGTTAGTGGAGCGATATATTGCGATATCAAAGCTCGAGAGATTAGGTGACAAGGACTATATTAACAGATTAGCAATATACCCGTACGTATTAAATGATCTGGATTTCTGAATAAACGATATTATTATGATAAACTATCTTGTAACGTTATCTTGTACACTCTCCCTTTACTGAATATATACATTAATTTTATTTTGACGATTTTTTAAATATAACAAATAATTCTCCATCTATATTCCATTCTAGTTGACACATTTTATTATTTTATACCTCACGCATAATCAACGATCGCGTCAACTGAAATGGGACGGATGAAATATATTTATATGTTATTTAAAGTTACATTACGGTCCACATTAAGTATTAAAGATGAACTATTAAGGGGTTTAATATTCTATAAATGAAGTGTTAATAAGTAGTTAGTTTTTGAATTATTAAACTTGGTAAACATATGATCAAATTCTGTCGGGCTAAATCCCACATGTAATTAGAGCGTGTCTTGAAGAGTGTACTCTACGTCTTGGCCCCTAATATGAAACCGAATTCCTTGTTCCCTGAATATAGCTCGAGATATAACATTGTTCAACGATTTACGGTTGTTTAGCCCCGGTAATCAACCGATGAAATGTCGAAAAGTCCGTTTTGAAATAGATATGATAATTCGATATTGTCATAGTCTTCCGTCGGTACATTGGGGATACCATCCAAGATGCCAACTCTGTAATAGTTATTGGAATGTATTGGTTGGTTTGATCAAATTGGACCGACGATACCACGGAGGCTTAGAATCATGTAAAGTATGAACAAAAGATATCATTGTTTGTATAATTATTATTGAAAGCTTAAAATAATATCATGTAAAGTATGAACAAAAGATATCATTGTTTGTATAATTATTATTGAAAGCTTAAAATAATATTTAAACGGTACATATAATAATTAAATATTTTCAAGATAAATTTAGTAACAGATTCAAAGCATATAAATTAAATTCTTAATATTCTAACAGACTTAGAAAAAAATGAATTTTATTGCGTAGCTAATCGTCCGTTTCGGCCACTGGAAAAGGATGACCGATGACGTTGTATATCTCGGCGGTCGGCCGTTTCCAACGACCGGAAAGCTCGGTCTGCTATTCCAAAAAAATTCATTTATTTACGTATAGACTAAATGAGCTCCGATCAACAGAATTTCAATAATATTATTACGTTATATTTAATTTGGTTAATTATGGTAGGTGTTTATAATCGTTGATGACGGTAAACACTTTCCGACGACTTTCGTGGGGAGGTTAGGGCCTCAAAGGCTCAAATATTCTAAAAATAATTTTATGTTTATTAGATTGCTATATTAACGATTCGTATTTAATTTAATCAAAATGATAAGTAAAGTTGAAATCGATTGTATAGATCAATTAAAGGAGCATAATTGATTGTCTAGCCAGCTCGAAACTAACTTGCTACCAATATGATTGAAATATAGTTGATTCTTTGATGAAAACCGCGAGATATTGTTTTAAGATTATTCAGTTAGCCATGGTGATCTAAATTCAATCGTTGATTAGTGAAACTGAAATATGATATAATGATAAATTATAAAATAATTGATAGACCAATCAACTCCAATCTAACTTGCTTCCAATATAATTGGAATATGATTACTTTTATGTTAGTCACGAGATTTTATTAGCGATTCGATTCGATTCGATTATCGATTAGTGGAATCATACTATAATAACATGATAAATTGGTGCAATTTTTAATTGACTAACCAATCAAATGGATGCTAAATTAATCAATCATGAGTTAACTTGAAATCTACTAGATTTATCCATAAGTGTAACTAATTAATTGTCTAATCAACTCCAAACTAATAGCTTGAGAAAAACATTGGCTACAAATACTAATCAAATAGTAATGAAAAGTCATTTTCATCAATTCGGACATCAACCTAGTAGTAGACAAAAAAATTAGAATCGTGTACACGTATTGGCCTTGTGGTAGGAGGTATATTTCGGAAAGTCAACAAAGTCTAAAGTCAATGCATTCTACGATTGTTGACTTTCCACGATTTAAATTGATAAATGTCGTGTACCCTACTCGTGAAAAGTCAAAATTAAGCCCCAAAAGTCAAAATTTGATGATTAATTCTAAAAAATCTCGTATTTGATTTGATTTTTTCGTGTATCTCGAGTCCATTAAGTCATAGAAACATGTAATGACGTACGTTATGTCATAATACATATCAAATTAAAGAAAACTTACGTAATTATAAAGTATAGAATGAGTGTCACGTATATTGTCTAACTACTACGGTTATGTTTGATCTCGAACTAACTTACGAACGTAATGTTCTTACAAACGTATAATTTACGTAACATTATCGAATCATAAAATTGCACAATGTATGATAGTTACATTGAATGTTAGAATTGGATTGAATTTTTGATGTCAATTGAATGTTGTATTCGGTATTCGAAATAAATCAGGATTTTGGAAGTGGAACTTAGAAAATTGAGCAAAATTTGCCCAAATTTTCTGCATAGACACGGTTGATTTGGAGAATCAACCGTGTGTGACACGGTCAAATTCAAGAGTCAACCGTGTCTCCTCTCTTTGACAGTTGACTTTCGCAGACACTGTTGACTTTTGGGTTTGACCGTGTACCCTAACCTTGTACCCTAACCGTGTCAAAGTCAACGGGGGAAATTGGAAAGTCAACCTTCTAAAATTTTGCTAATTTTGATGTTAATATGTAAATTAATCATCCATTAAACATTAGTTATTAACAATACTTCAATTATATGCCCTTAACAACAACAACGAATCGAAACGAAATGAAACGAAGTTCGAATATTTAGATAATGAGGTAGGGGACCATATACATTGTAGAAGTGTTTCATCTTAAAAAGTCCCAATGCATTAGATAGATTAGATTACACTATTTTAATCATTAAAACTCAATGTTTTCGCTATATTTGTTGTTTTTTTAATCAACTATGACATAAAATATTGAGTTCACACTTTAATTACGATTAAATAATGGATTATTGTACAAATTGTTGTTCGTGGCACGATTGTTGTTCATGGAAACACTGTTTGACATGGTCAAACCCAAAAGTCAACCGTATCTGAGAAAGTCAACTGTCAAAGAGAGGAGACATGGTTGACTCTTGAATTTGACCGTGTCATACACGGTTGATTCTCCAAATCAACCGTGTCCAAAATTTTTGAATTGTTTTTAGGGAGCCGAATTTTCAAACTCAAATAATTTAGCGCAATTCTTTGTTCATTTTCCCACCATTATGAAAAGTCTTCTTCCAAAATTAAACAACATTCCTTTGCCAGGGAGAGCGTCCTCCTGGTCTACATCTCTCTCTCTGCTCTCTCTCTCTCTCTCTCTCTCTCTCTCTCTCTCTCTCTCTCTCTCTCTCTCTGTGTGTGTTTTTGATTGTGAGATTAATTTGTGTGATTGGAATGTATGGGGTTTCAGGCAGGAGGGCAGTTCTACCCTGTTCTAACCCGGTCGAGTGGACAGTTGTTGGAGAAGCGGCTGCAGATCTTCCAGGCCCAGACTATGATATTGCCCCACCCGCACCGTTGTTGTTCCCTTTCAGTTGAGGAATCCGATTATTCCTACAGGCAAAGCTACGAAGTGAATAAAACCATCGAACCTGTTTTTGTTCATCGCATCTCTCGCTCAAAATCCCAGTTTCTCTAGCAGAACCGCAGCAGAATAATGGGGCTTCTCTCAAATTGGTTTGATTTTATCGAATTTATGGTGAATTATTTGAATATGTTCATCTATTTTCCCCCTTTCTACTTTCTATCTAATTTTGTTTATATGTTTTTGTTGTGATTTGAACGCGAAGAACTGTAAGGAGCCTCAAACCTGGGGACAGTGATGGCGATTACGGCCTCCGATTCAATCCTCCTCTCCCGCCTTCTCTCTCCAGGCCACCGATTAGGACCAATGGAGCTAGCAACGGCAGCGTCGTCGTCAAGCTGTCGGTTCCGTCGCCTAAGATTAGTAGATCTTCTTCCGATGCGTTAATTTTTTTTAAAAATCAACTCTTATTGTTTCAGTGGAATTTGATTTGTTTGCTCTTATCTGTTCCTGGGTTATTGTTGAACAACTGCATGAAACTGAGTCTGAAGTTAAGCTCTTCGCTCAATGACATAAAGAATGGTGTTGACGCAACATGAAATGGTAGGTGCCCACTACTGTATTAACATACAAGTGTTACCCTACAGTTTATTATCTTACAAATTTACATTTGCAGGAAGAAGTTGTTCTTAAAAGGTGCTGGCTAGCTAGATATTGGGGATTAGCTGCTCAACTTGGTAATCAAATGTATTCAATACGTTGTATGAGGATTATTTTTGCATTATATTATACTGAAAGATTTGATTAAAGTAAGTTAACAAGCTTTCAATTGCTCAAACATTCTTCATTCTTCAAAGCATGAATACTGGTCGTCCTTGGCACCTCTTCCCTTGGAGATCATTCTATCTGCTGGACAGAAGGCTAAAGAAGACAGCTGGGAGAAAGGCTAGTCATCTGTTATTTTTGATTGCTTGCTTCACTCAGTGTTTTATCCCTTGGAGATCGTTCTATCTCGTGGTTTTTTTCCTCAGTGTTTTCTTGCTTCTGCTTATGCTCGCTGCTACTATGCTTGCTTGCTTCACTCTCCCTGTTGAAAAGGATCAATTTTTATTTTTTTTTTCATGTTTCTTGTTTATGTTTCTGTGATTTCTTGTTTCTAGGTTCACTCTATGTAGTAGTTTTATGTTTGTAGATTCTTGAAAGGTCTATTAGATTTTGTCAAAAAAAGAAAATGAAAAATGAAGAAGAAACTTTGTTTAAGTTCTATTAGAGCTAGTTCTATGGAGTTTTGTTGTTTTGATTTAGCCTGTGATGGTTATTTTAACAGTTTCTCTATTTCAATAGGGTGAATATTTTGCTTGAAAGCATATTAGCTTTGCTTGAGTAATGTTTTAATAGCTGCAAGCTTCCTTTTGATGAACGCTTCATACTTTAATTGTTTCAGAATATTCTTTTCGTTTTAGTTAAAGGAAACAAGTTTGTGAGTTCGACTGAGACTCTTCATTTTATCCATATTCCAGGACAGGAAGGCTCTCTCATCGTTCCTTCTGGGAATCTTATACAAGTAATGTTTTGTTTTGTAAATTTGTTCTCTTCCCAAATATGATTTGTGTATAAACCATAAGTGTGGCTTATTTATTATTATTTTATTTCCTACTCTTTTGTTGTCTTGAAGCTCCCATAATGAAACCCAAAAGGCTCAGAAAGCAATTACTGAGGTTAGTTAGAGTATTCAGTGGCCACATGTCTCCTTTTACCATTGAGTTTTGTCAAATTTATGTGGAAATGTTTTTTTTTTTAGCTTCACATTAACATAAGATATTTGTACAACTTTTTGTCAAGTACAATATCCATTTTGCTGGACTGTCAATATGTTGGACTTTAACTTGGAGAGTTAATGATATTTTCAGTTGCATGTCCAATCAACATTGCAGAATTTCTCCGTGAATGATAAAGAAGATCTATACCTACTCAAACTAGATGCTTAAAGGTACGTTGATTATAAATTATGGATTCATAACGCTTTATTTGTGTCCTAAAGTTTTTGAGACGGATCCGTGTTTCTTCCTTGTAGCAAATTAGTTTGTTTGAGCAGCACCTAGTGCAGTAATTTTCTGGACTTATATTGCTCTTTAAGCAATCCATTGGTATTTTCTTGCATTCTTTGTGCTGATTATTGCTGCTATTTATCTTATATATATTTTTAATGTTTTCAGAGTGGATATATATCTTTATGTAATTGGTGGCTAATTTATTCTCCAATTTTGTTGGCTGTTGCTTCTCTGGTTTTAATTCCCAATTGTTGCCTCTTTTTTTCGCCTTTAACAACTATTGTAGTCTTGGTATTTGCTATTTTGGGTGCTGCTTCGTGTGTCTTTTATGTTAATGTTTCTTAGGGTGTAGATTTTGGAAGCAAGATTACTAAAGAGGAGACATGCTACCTGAGTTGATTATAAATTATGTCATGCTTATCGGATAATGTAAGACATTATGAATATATTTCATGTTATTATGGAATATGACTCATGTATAGTTTCAGAGACAGAGCATCAGCAGCTCATTGCAGATGCAGGAGCCATACCGCATCTCAGTGCTCTTCTAAAAAGGCATATACAAAATGGGTTAAACTATGAAGCGGTTAATGTGGTCACTAGGAGAGCTGCTGAAGGAATAACTAATCTAGCTCATGAGAATAGCAACATCAAATCCAGCGTCAGGTTAATTTCTTTACTTGCAGTAAGATGAATGGATAGTTTAATTTATGCCATTTAATTTTATAAATTCATGCTATTAGGGCTGAGGGTGGTATTCCTCTAGTTGAGTTGCTTGAATTTACCAACATAAAGGTGCAGAGAGCAGCAGCTGGAGCTCTTAGAACACTTGCCTTTAGAAACAATGAGAATAAGAATCAGGTTATGGGAGATGAGTGTAGAGAGCAGCAGTTGGAGCTCTTAATTTTTTGTTATTGGTTTTCTAAATATATATTTACTTTCAAATTGTGAAATGCAATGCTCTACCCACTCTAACATTGATGCTGCAGTCTGAAGATGTTGGGCAGTGCGAAGCGGTTGGCTATGTTTCAATATTTAATTATCTGATTTCACTCATTTAGATTTTTACTTATTTGTGGACTTAGAATTTGTGGTATTGTTTACTGCTTTTGATGCCAACATATAGAGCGGTTGGCAATCGGAAATCTGGTACACTCATCTTTCATTACTAAAAGAGAAGTTCTTGCAGCTGGAGCATTGCAGCCTGTCATTGGGTTACTCGGGTATGATTATGCAAATTGGAGAGATTAGTATTTAAACAACACTTGAGGAAACATTTATTGCATGTTATTATCTTTCTCCATGCCCCCGTTTTTGAGAGAGCCAATGGCTGATTTTCCTGTCTTATTTAAGTCATTGAAGTCATGTCTATGATAACAGCTCTTCCTGCGCTGAGAGCCAACGAGAGCCACTTGGATTCTTTTATTTGTGCAGGTTGTGAAGAAAAAATAAAAAGAGAAGAAGGGCATAAACAAGATGAAAAAAAAAAAAGAAAAAAAGAGAGAGAGAGAGAGAGATAATTCATAGATCATTATTCAAACTGACATGTTTTATACTCTGAAATATCACATTTTGTCTATTGTAGTTAGATTTTTGTTTAATCAGCAAAAAGCTTGATTCATTTTCCCACAATTTCTCATAGTTAGTGAAAGGAGCCTCTGGTTATCTTTTGCACACTTTTTGTTGCATTCAAAAAAATATTATAGTTGTCTTGTGATCATTTGCTAGTTACTAGTATACCACTAATCAATTATTATCGCCCTCGTCACATGATCTTTCCAATTTAGACATAGGAATATATCGCTAGAGTACCTTACACTTTATCGAATTGTCGTAATAATATTGCTTGATCAAAAAACACAACTCATTTGCTAGTTACAAGTAATTAAATCAGTAATCCATTAATATCGACTAGCAAATGTGTACCTTACAAGTAAATCACTAATCCATTACAAACACAAATGTGTTGTGTTTTTTGATCGAGCGATATAATAACGATAATTCTCTAAGTGTAAGGTAATCTCGCGATATATTCCTATGTCTAAAGTGTAATGGATCACGTGTCTAAGCGATATTAATGGAATAGTGATTTACTTGTAACTAGCAAATGTGTTGTGTTTTTTGATCAAGCGATATTATTACGATAATTCTCTAAGTGTAAGGTACTCTCGCGATATATTCATATGCCTAAAAGGCGAGAGATTACGTGTTTGGGCGATATTAATGGATTAGTGATTTACTTGTAACTAACAAATGTGTTGTTAATCCGTTAATATCGTCCTCGTCACCTAATCTCTCGAGTTTAGACATCACAATATATCATTCCACTAACATTCACTTATTTATTATAATAATATCGCTTATTCGGAAATCCAGATCATTTAATACGTACGAGTATATTGTTAATCCGTTATTATCGTCCTCATCACATAATCTCTCTCCTTCAGACGTCGGAATATATCGCACCACAAACTTACACTTAGAACCCCAATTTGTATTCTAGTTACAAGTATATCACTAATACATTGGTATCATCCTCGTCACATAAGTTAATCTTAAAAATTAGTCAGAAAATGTATTTCCTTTTGGTGTATTCTATTTTACGTGCTTCGTTTACATTTTTGAGACCCTTTAATCAATCAAACAGTCAAAAGAAAAATAAGAATTGTGAGCTACTAAGAACAATACAAGAAACAAGCCCTTTTCATTCTCAATAATGAATTCATACATTTGAGAGAACATATAGTTACTAAATCGATACACTATATCACAATTACAAGATTGTAATGATCGAGGAAATAACATACATGCTCCGAAACAAGGAGGATCGGAGAAGCTACACAGAGGTGTGTTCCTAAAGTATTGACCAGGTATACAGTCAATATTGCCAAATAACTGCAAAAAATCACTGCAATCTTTTGTAAGTCTTCTAACTCCAATAGAGGCAAATCCACTTCATCTCAGGATTGAGTAAGTAATGAACTCAGTTAAGTGAAGTGAAAAGGTTGTTGGGGAATGGGAATCCTGCATTATATTAGACAATAGTATCATGCGTTTACAGGAGAAGAAATAACAATTACGATAGAAATTTAACTCACATGCGAGGTCCATAAATGATAAAATTACTAGGAAGTCCAACTCATTTTAAAAGTATCGTCTAATAGCTACTGATAAAGTTAAATGAAACAATAACGAACCTATTAGATAGACATATGCTTTAAGAAACTACTAATATAAGTAATGACAACATCTAATAGCTGCATAGATTCAAGAACACAGAGAGGGACATGTTTTTCACCTAGTATCACTACCCGACAATGATACATACACCTAACCAGTTGGGTTTAACAAGCTCCACCGTCTTTATCTCCTGAAAAGTCGTTGGGAGATTCATCAAATCTGAACTATATCAATCTTTTGCCAAAGCTTATTCAACCACAGATGATGAACTAAAACAACTTTACAAATAGAAACTGATGAATACATCATTCAATATACAATTACCTTCAAATTGTGAAAACCATCGCCAGCTCGAATCAAGCTTGCTGGGAGTATAACTCTCGTCAAGTTTGAAAATCCCAAAACAATAGAAGCATAGTTACACACCAAAGTTATGCTATTGACTTCAATATGCTATCTTCATCTGTATAAGTTGACGAGTTCTTCAAACCACCAATTATGTTCCCAATAATTTCATAGAGGAATCAATACTAATTGAAATTTCTTAATTAAATGTGTATAATAATGTCATTGACAAGCAATCGTAGCTACTACATGATTTAAAATGTTAGAACTACTTAATACAAATTCCAATAAAACTTATTGTATTATATATTTTAAGCTAGTCTAGTGACTCTAGTCTATATATTAGAGAAAATAAAGTTGAGCAACTGGACAAGGTCCTTGCAAAAATAATACTACTACTATTTTTCCAATTTCAACTTTGAGATTGTCTCCATAAACTCACTTAAAATCTACCATGATTAATAATCTAGTATCAAAATTAACTTCCCAACACACAAACGATATAATAGAAAGTGGAGAGCCTAGTATGGTTGAAATCATGCATTTGTAAGTAGTGAACAACCAATCCTTATATAACTTATAAGTAGTTATCTAAGCAGCCAAATCACAGTATAGTTGTATTTTTCAATTACTAATCATCGAAAATGAAGAGCACACTTGATTCATGAAAATTTCCATCCTATAATTAAACTTTGGCAATCACACCCCAAATTACAAAAGGGATAATGGAAAGCAACATACCCTTTCTCATTCGATTTGAATTGCCATCAACAGTGGTCCTGAAAGCAAGAACAAAATAATAAATCACAAGCACATGTAGTGATAAGGTGATTATCAAAACAACAAACCTTTCCCAATACATAGCAAGGTACCTTACAAACTCAATCTGAACACCATCTTTCTTCTCACAAAACTCATCTAAATCTCTTCACAGAGAAGGAGAAAACGGAATCACACACAGAACTTCGCTTTCTCTTTTCAAAAACGCTAATCATATTTCAATAAAATTTAGGTCACAGTTACAATCACCAGAAAAAGAAGCGATATCCCATCCAACTTAAAAAAAAAAACCTTATAACCTTGAATTAACAGCAAAAAAAGGAAAAACAAATGCAGCAGTGATCACATACCATCACACACAGCAACCAAACAATTTCAAATTCACACCAACATCAAATCAAATCAAATCAAATAAAAAAAATCGAACAAAATTCAATAAAAACCAACCGTGATGAGCGTAGATGTAAGCAGTTCGCCCTAACCAGATCCTTCACCATACACAATACGAAGACCAATTGAAGAAGGGGAGAATCAATTGTACGTTACCTTGGATGATTTTTCCGGGAGAGAATTCTGGCGGAGGTTTTGGACAGCGGGAGAATTTTCTCGACGAGAACTCTGTTGAAAGTCTGTTCAATATTTCCCCATACATCAGGGGCGAAGAAGCGGACCTTCGCGTGAAGAAGGTTGGAGAATTGAATGCTTGTGAGCGGACAGAGGAGAGAGGACTTTGCGAAGAGACGCGGAAGGGAGAGGCGGAAGCCCTAGGCTTGACGCTGACGGAGATTCTAGCGGCGGAGCTCCGGGCGGAATTAGCGGCGGAGCGCAACACCGACCTGGCGGCAAAGGAGGCCATGAACAGAACGCAGAATTGCAGCGGTGCGAATCTCAGGCGCCGACTATCGAGTAGAGAGAGAGAGCGAGAGAGGGGTAGGGCTTTAATGGGGTTTTAGTTTTAGGGTTACGTTGGTTGCTCACCTTCTCTAGACATTGCGCCTCTTTGAGGTGTCTCTCGGCTCTCCTCTAAATCCTAATACAGTATAACGTAAAAAATTTGCAGAAAAGACAAAAATAACGGAGACAAAATGGAGAGTTAACGGAAATAGAAAAAACCGGATCGATGGAAAAAAAACTGTGCCGATAAAAATAAATTTCTGCCGATAAAAATGGGGTGAAATTTGCGCTCAACCCCCCTAATTCCTCAAATGGACCCACAATTATTCCACTTTAACACTTTAACGCATTAATTTATTATTATACCATAAAATGCGAAAAATCTCGTGCCCATACTCCCTCCGTCACTAAATGGAGGACGGAGGGAGTACTTCCTCCGTCTCATGTTAATTGTCTATGTTTCCTTAGCGGGATATCTCATTTAATTGATCACTTACTTAAAGTAGAAAACTTTTACTATCACAACTAATACTACCATCTCATATGGTCTTGATTACTGTGTCATTTCCTTTGTTGACAATTAAATGGAACGAAGGGAGTACTAAACTCCTAAGTACTACCTCCATCCAACTTAAGTAGTCCCATTTGCTTTATTGACTTTTTCGGCACGCATTTCCACCGAAATCTAGTACGGGTTTTACGATATAATTTTGAAATATTATTTCTTTTACGGATACTACGAGTATCGGGCTATCCTGTAAAAGAAATAATATTTCAAAATTATATCGTAAAATTCGTACTAGTTTCGATGGAAATGCGTGTCGAAAAAGTCAATAAAGCAAATGAGATTACTTAAGTTGGATGGAGGTAATATTAATTATTCATTATATTTATCTCTATTTCATTTGATTAATCTAACCTTTATTGTAATTGTAATTGTAATTGATCCAGTATTCGTGCATCGCACGAGAGCGATACTAGTAAATAAAATAAAGCAGAGGATCGCGGAAGGAAGAAGAAGAAGAATAAAAAGGAGGAGGAGGTCTACATTTTCGAGCTGCTGCTGAACTTTCGTGACTTGACTTCTTTTTTTTCGGGAAAATTGGAAATGGAAGCTGCAGAATTGGAAGAAGTGTTGAAGGTTTTGGATAAATCTCTTTCTCAAATCAAATGGAGGCTCAAGTCTTCCTCCAAATTTCGCCTCCAAACTGGTAATTTCCGTCTAGTATTTCATTCCCCACCTTTTGCTCTTCGAATCCCTGAGAAATCGATGGTCTACTTGTTTTTTCTTACTTTGTATTCTTAGTTGCCTCATGTGAGAATTGATGCAAGTTTTTGCAAATGGATTGAAATTATGTCAAAACCTAAGAGTTTAAGCAGAGTTCCTTTGCTTATTTTGTTTCTAATTTTTGTTTTGAGGCATGATGAACTGCAAAGTTTTTGTTTTACTTGGTAGTTTAACACGTGCTTTCTGAGTTAATTGGCAAAGTAGTGATATTTGGGGATGAAAGTGGTGGATTGTTAATAAGAAATTTCCTTAATGTAGATATTTTGGCTCTGTATTCAAGAATGAGGCCTTGCATCATGGTAGATTATGGTGGAAAGATGCCAGAATTGGGGAATAATCTTTCTGCATTTCTTCAACATTGCAAAAAGGTAATTCAGCCTCCCATTGGCTTCACTTATTAAGTACTTTTTGTAGATATTATAGGTGTTGGCTCTTATCTGTATCTTCTTGATTAAAATTTCGGGATATTCTGACGTTACTAGGAAACTGGTTTCGTGTCTACTTAATTGAGTCACTCTTTAAACTTTCAACAAGAATTCGATTGCGATTTGCTAGTATTGATCAGTAGCTAAGAAATTCCACTACAATATAATGGAGATTCATAGATGGTTGGGAAAATGAAATGCCTTTTGCATCGACTGTGTCCTTTTTTTATTGTCTCCTTTTTATGGCTTCTTGGAATTACATAGCTTTGAGGTCTTTAAATCGCTGATATTGTTAACTATTGTTGTATGTCACCTCTGCTGAATTCTCAGGAGTCATCGATGTTTAAGCTTTTGCACGTCTTGGTAGTAGATGAGATGTTGTATCTGGTTGAGGCCAGAGCACTTGCGGACTTTGTCAAATTAAGCTTGGAAACTGCATTGCTCTTTGTGGACCTTGAAACTGATCCTCCGAAGGTATTATAATGTTTCCAAAAAGTCTCTTCTTCTTTCCATTTTTGTGTCAATGGCATGACGCACTGATGGTATCGTTCCAGATGATGGCACAGACTGAGGAAAGCCCTGCAATGATGCAGCTTCTGTCAGCTCAGAAGTTGTTCTCCTCGGTGTTTCATGCAGATGGAGTTAGCAGCGATCATTTGCAAAGTCATGAATCTCCTGAGATAATTGATCTAAGTTACTGCCTTCAGGAAAGTGATGTAACAATCCCAACACTTAATGGGTAACTCTTACTTTCATCTCTAACATACATTTGAGCCTATTTCTTATCAGTGTTCAAGTGATCATCATATTATTCGTAAGTGAGTTTTAGAGTTTAGATTGTACCGATGCACCTCTAATTTGCTAGGCCGGACTCGCTTGCTTTATCAGATACATTGTCACATGACTCACATGAATCTCTTAGACAGCTTCTTTCTCTCTCACAAGATTACACGACCTCTACTCTACTTGGTCCATGTTGAATGTCTTTAGATTTTACAGTATATGTTAAGGGGGCCTTAATACATCTATATATTCACCCAAGCTACTTCTGCATATCAATAGAAATGACTTCTTCTCACTATTATATAACTTGAGTGCATTCCTTTATAGCTGATTGATATGAGTTGGAAATTGTTAACTGCTGGCATCTGAAAGACTTCTTTCCTTTTAAATCATTTGAAGATCTTGAGAATTTCTGTCTGGATCTGTGCCTCTACCAAAACCGAAAAGTAATACCATGTTTTAACTATGGTAAAGATACTGATGCTATTTGATATCACTTTTCGTCCAATGACTCGTGGAACCATAATTTACATTTCCTTGTTTAGGATGTAAGTAGTGACCATAATTTGCATAGTTTGTTGATTTTATGTTTTCCTATCTCCTTATCATTTTCGTGTAAATTGCAATGTTGCTACAGATGGCTGCTTGGCTACCCCGTCATTTATCTTTTTGGGAAGGATCACATTGAGCATGCTGTACATAATCTCTCTTCAAAGTCTCTTCACATTTATCAAATATTTGTAACCAGGTAGTTATTTATGTCTTTTGGTGAACATATAATTTTAATATTGTACCATAATACCAATTCATGTCTTTTGTAAGGATGATGTTCTTTTCAAAATAATTTTTTGTACTATTTGATTAAGATATGAAATTATGTCTATGGGCCTATGGCCAATGTTTGTGCTGTTGTCATTCATCGACTTGTAAATTTTCCATGTTTTGAAGATTGCTGATGCACGTTTTATTGAAACTATGGCGCAGGTCTAATTCATCAAGCAAAGGACAAAACAAGGAAGAACTGATGAGGTGAGCATTTTAGTTTGCGAATCAATTTTTATTTTTTTTCCTGTTGCCCAAAGCAAGAACTGCTGAAGGATGATTTTAATAGATTTTCTTCATTATAAATTTTGACATTTATCACCATTTGAGTATCATTAGCTAATGCATCGTCTCAATTGTTTTTCGACTCTTATTCGAGCAGTTCTTTCTTTTGGTTTTGATTCATCCTTGGCTTAATCCGAGGAAAAAACTGACCTCCTTGACTCCTTCTATGGTTCTAAAAGATGCTGTAATTTTCTCATTTCTGCGGTCACTCAGATATCTTTATTATTTATATCTTGCAATCCCAGAAAGCAGAGAAATATGAGTCAATTCTCATGTAAAATATGAGTTTTCCTAACAACCTCAACCTTGGAATTTTTTTGAAGTTCCATAATTAGTCCGTCAATTATCCTGTTTCAGTTTTACAGTGCCTTACGACTTGAGCTTGGAGGGAAGCAACGAACCATGGGCAAAGTCATTTTTGGCTGACATGAAGGAAAGGTGGGAGAAATGCAAGCACATCTGGGGATCTCTGCATATGGAGGTTAGTGGTTGTTATCCACAATCGATTGCTCTGTAACAACATCTCACATATCATGTAAGTATTTTGTAGGGAAGATAGGAACTTTCAACTACAAGAGTTTCAAGAACTATTTACTCATTATAAATCTAAAATTTTTGAAACTTCCAATTCCATCAACCTTGATCTGCTACTTTTTTCGTTACTGGGGAAAACTAAGCTTCACTCACGTATATGATCTATTTCTGAATTAATAGCTCTACGTTTGAGACGATCTGAAGGCTTAACGTGCTACTATGTTCGACATTGCATGTTCTCACTTGACAGGTTTGGACATATCTGGAATTGAAAATCCCTAATTAGGTTTATCAGTCCCTTTTCTTTTAGGTATCCTGAATTGGAATAATCTGGTATATCAAGATATAATATAGAAATATTGGATCAAATAGTTTCTTCATATATACTTATTAATGCTAATTCTATTGTTACAGTCAATTAAAACAATCCCATAAGACTCTTGTCCTTTTTTGTTCATATTTCATTGAAGAAGTGAAGCAAACTTTTTTAAGTGGGATTTAAGCCAACATTTTTATAACTAAACAAAGTATAAAATATAATACTCAGAGGCTGCTTGAAACCAGAAATTATAATTGACATATTTAGTTAGGCTAAAAAACATTTCAATTCCAACTGCCAAATCAATTATGGAAACAATAAATGAGAAGATTACTACAATAATGGTTGTCACGTTCTTAACTTTATATACTATTACTTCCTCAGTTCCGCCGTGCATTTTTGTACTTTATACCTTACCTCACGTTATTCAACGGGACGGAGAAAGTATTTCTTTGTTGACTTGGATGCAACTTTTTTTACTAAAGAAACAAGGTACAGAGAATATGATGCTACTTTTTTATTTATTAACTACTCACAATTTAGGGAATGCCTCAGCATCCATAACAATGTGTGAAATCCGTAAAAATCTAAACTCAACAAAACACTTTTTTTTTTTAAATGCAAAAGATAAAATAAAATAAAATAAAAATGTTCATGGCAAAACCTCCATGTCGGAATTCTAAGAACAACAAAACCACACTGTAATAAGCAGAGTGTGCCTATTTTCCTTTGAGGATTTCGTTAACATCTGCCGGAGTGGGAAGAGCTGGGATCGCACCCTTCTTCGTTGTGGTGATGGCACCGCATGCATTCGCATACTTCAACACCTCCTTCAACTTCGCCTCGTCCTGAATAGTTAGGGGTTCGCAATCAGCAATGCTCATAAAATAACTTAATATGTACTGTGAAAGTGAAAGACTAAGGACTAAGGGAATTTACCTGGATGATGGAGTGATCGTCGACGATCTTCGTGAGAAGGGCCCCGACGAAGGAATCACCGGCTCCGGTGGTGTCGACGGCCTTGACCTTGAATGGATCCACACATCCCTTGAAGTTCTATATTCAAGCAAATGGCCACAGATAAGTAAGAGATGGTGAAATAAGAAGTAGATCGTTGAAAACAAGAAATGAGGTAGTATAAAGTACTCCCTCCGTCCTTAAATAAGTGTCCCGAGTCGCCAAAATTTTTGTCCCATAATAAGTGTCCTATCACATATTTCAATGTAAAATTTTGGCTAAACTACCAATTTTACCCCTATTATCATTACACTTTTTTCACTTTTTCAATTTTCAATGTAATGATTAGGGGTTAATATAGTAAATTTATACAATTCCTTGGTTATTGCACTTTGGCGGCTCGGGACACTTATTTAAGGACGGAGGGAGTAACATGATTCACACATTTCAAGATTGAGAGTAACTAGAAGAATTACTATATATTTTATGTAGTAAGGTTTCAATTTATTTTTTAGATGATGGAAGTGTTGAAAAGTCACCTTCTGTTCAGAAACAGGGTGCTGAGTGGGGCCAACAATTGACTACTTAATTATAATTAAAATATTATGAAATTCTTTCTAAATTAAAAGCATGATATATGCACATTATTCATGAGAGAATTAGTATAACTCTTTTTTCCTAATTTCCACAAACACACACCTAAAGTGTTACACACTCATACATGTTAAAGACCTAATAATGACAATTAAACAACAATTCAACCCTTAACCACACCTACCAACTGCATAATGAAGAAGGGTAGGTGAAGAGGATTACCTTAGTGTAATATCTGCACCCCTTGTCTCCCAGAGTGACCAAAAGCAGCTTCAAGTTGGGATGCCACAACGACATAGCCGATGCGTCATCGATCTTGTTGCTTCCGGTGAGGAATTCAAGCTCGTTATCGCTCACTTTGATCAAATCCGCCTGGTTCCAAATGCTCAGAATCTGCTCCTTAGCATACTCTGCTGAAGGCCAGAGAGGAAGACGGAGGTTGGGGTCGTAGGAGAGCAATGCTCCGGCCTTCTTCGCCTCTTCCATGGCTTTCATGTGGGCTGACCTGCATGGCTCCACGATCAAACTGATCGATCCGTAGTGGAAGATCTTGGCCTACACAAATGATCAAACACAACAAACCATTGTTACTAATTTAATATTCAATCTGCATTTACTTTATTAGAAAAAAAAATTGTCATTATAAAATGGAAGGACGGAGTACATTGAATTGGCCCTAGTGATGGTTATGACCATGCTACTAGCAAAATTACAATAATTTCAAGAAGTAGGATTAGGCGGCCTAATTGGTGGAATATGATTGCCCCACATTCAAGCAACTTTTTTTGGATGGGAAAATTGAAAGTTCATTACCCTTTTCTATAGTGCATGTAAAAAGACAAAGACTTGAGCAATATTCAAACGCCACATATCGTATAGAGATTCCAGAAAATTGAACTATCCAAGAAATGGAGCCCATATGATTAAAACAGATGGCAGTGACTGCAAATACATACTCCCTCCGTCCTTAAATAAGTGTCCCGAGCCGCCAAAATTTTTGTCCCATAATAAGTGTCCTATCACATATTTCAATGTAAAATTTTGGCTAAACTACCAATTTTACCCCTATTATCATTACACTTTTTTCACTTTTTCAATTTTCAATGTAATGATTAGGGGTTAATATAGTACATTTATACAATTCCTTGGTTATTGCACTTTGGCGGCTCGGGACACTTATTTAAGGACGGAGGGAGTATGAACTTTGGTGCTTATCTAAATCATTGGAAAAGGATAAATTGTACCACTCCGGTCCAGGCTTCTTGACTCATATTCCTTTTTGGGACGTCCCACACATATTGACTCATTTCCTTTTTTAGAAATAATTAGAGTATAATAAGTACAATTAGTAAACCCCTTATTACACTTAACATTCCATACTTAAATCTCATCCACTCATTTCTCTGCACGTAGTTCAATATAATTTAAATTTTGAAAGTTTAAATTATTATAACTTGCTCGTTTGTTATCGAATTTTTATGATTTTTATATCAAATTAAAGGTCTTGATACGATCTTTCATTTAAGATCAGACAAGAACATGTTTTTATGCATCTATGATGCTCTATTTCTAAAATATGTCTAAATACATAAACCACATTATATTTCCCTACAAAATACACTTTATACACTAAACATTTTCGTCTTAATTCCCGTGTATAAAGCAAATGAGTCAAGAAGCGTGGTCCGGAGTGGTACTAATTATTCAGATAAAAACAAAACATTTCCTTATTTTTATTGGGACAATTATGTGTGTGTGAAAAAGAGCTAGCATAATTATGCAAACTCTTAGGCATATTGTTACGTGTATACATCATACTCTAATTTATAGCAAGGCCACCGTTCTTATACTGTTTCTAAATTAATGCAAGTCACATGCATAAGTTCCCAAATAGCATTATCAACAAAAGTTTACTGAAGAACATTTGAAAAGTTGTAAACTTTATGCAAAAGGTAATTCATGTTTAACAAAAATGTTGCAGAAAGATCAGTCATAAGAGGCACAATACGAAATTGAATCACGGGAAGTATATTACGAACCAATATGTACTCCCTCCGTCCTTAAATAAGTGTCCCGAGCCGCCAATTTGAAAAAACTAAGGAGAATGCTAAAATGACACTTATGCCCTTAAAATCCTTGATTATTTATTTATTTATTTTTGTCTTTCTCCCACTTTTAGATTTCAAGAAGGGTAATTTTGGTACTCTAATGTAATTTTTGCTTGAAAAAATGTGATAGGACACTTATTTAGGGACAAAATTTTTTGCGACTCGGGACACTTATTTAAGGACGGAGGGAGTATTAAATTGGGTGAAAAAATAAAAATAATAGATCCAAAAAGAAAACATTTTATTTCATGCACAGAAAATTGTGAAAGGATCTCGATTTCAGCAACTAATTGTGGGCCCCGTTCCTTGCTGGATTCTATGTGGATAAATAATCCCACCATAAATAAACGCAATTAATTAATATTAACCGGACCCCTAAACAAGCCATCAGTCAAAATTATACACCCGAAGGGAGGAAGAAAAACGTGAGGCGCGTGAGATTCACTCGGCAGCCATTAAAATCCAAAACCAGTTGCAGAAAGCAAACAAAAAGCTCAGAGATGAATAAGATCTATGAATCCAAGTAAACACGAATCCAGATTCAGCCAAGATCACAGTATAAATCAACAACGCATAAAAATTCTGCACCGACATCAACGAACACTCACATCCAATAAATCAGATCCCATCGAATACTTCAGATAATCTCGATCGAATCGGATAAATACGGAAAATGAATAAATCGACGAAAATAAAATTACTCACCGTTTTGATGAGGTTGAGATTCAACTCCTCCGGCTTGAGGAGCATGTCGGCGCTGGGGTTCCGGTAGAACATGAACTCACGCTCGCCGTCAGAGCGCAGGGTCACGAACGCCAGGGCGGTGCGCGCACCCTTGTCGAAGGTGATCCCCTCGGCGGAGACCTTGTTCTGCTTCAGGATTCCGGCCAGCATGTGTCCGAATTCGTCGTCCCCCAATTTCCCGACGAACGCCGACTTCCCCCCGAGCCTGGTGATGGCGATCGCCACGTTCGCCGGAGCGCCGCCGGGCGCCTTGAGGAATCCCGGCGCCTCCGCCAGCGAGACGCCGGACTCCGTCGGCACAAAGTCAATGAGCATCTCCCCGAAGCTCACGATCATCCCTGTGTTGGCCATTATAAATCTAGAGAGAGAAAGTATACGTAACTGTGTGTGTTTGTGCAGAATGAAATGAGATGAGATGAGATGAGAGAGTGAGGAGAGAAGGAGGTGGGTTTATATAGAAGGAAGAATGGATTTTCGAGTGTAGTAATTATTCCTTAATTCAGGATTATTAGGATTTAATTAATTTAATTTATTTGGCTGTTAATTGATTGGGTGGCGATAATGATGGATAATCCACTCAAAAATATTTTAATAATTCCTGAATTTTAATTTTGTTAACATCTAATTTTTCTATTGGCTTCTGTTGCACGTAAAGTGTGGGCGTTCGTTCCACAGCAACAAATTTTCATTTTTTTTTTCATTTTTTTGGACCCAGAAAAAATCATGGATTATTATTTAAAATCGGAGTATTTGATTGAATATTTAGTAAATTTATTAGGGTTGAATAGTTGGTTGAATTGAAGAAAATGCTTCTCAATTAATTAGTATGTGTGTGTGTCGTTGTATTAATTTAGTAGTTCTATAACAGCAATATTAATGCATTTAATTCATTAGTCTTTAATTATTTGATTGATCCAGATTAATACAATACTATAATTATTTTGTTTTAGTCAATCTAAAATATTTTTGTTTAATTATATTGTTTTAGTCATTCTAAAATATTTTTGTTTATAACTATTCCGTCTCACTTTATTAGTTCAGAACAAAATGACACAATATAATCTAAAAAAATAAAATGTGAATCATATTTCAATTTATATTCAATTTATATTCTTATTATTATTTATCATAATTAAATGGTGAATAATAATAAGAATATAAATGGGAATACCGCAAAAATTATATACTGCATAAAATAATTTTACCTAGTTGGATGGATTAGGTTAGTTTAAAAGAAGTTGGATTTAGTTAATTAATTAATGCTATTTTCCATGAATTATGGTAACATTTAGAGCTATGGATATGGGGATAATCGATAGAATATGGATTTGGATAAAATTTATCACGTTGTTTATTTTTTTCTTTCAGAAATAAATAGGTTACTCGTTTTTTTTAAAGATAAATGTATAAAAATTGAACATCGTATCTATATTTTATAATGATTTGATTCGATCTATCTAAAACAGAAAAAGGTGAATACCCACTAATTAAACACATTTTGTTATTAAAAAATTATCCATTGCATAACTGTTATGTAAATCTTGTTTATTTCTTGCCAATTGAGACAAATAATATTTATTGCAAGATTATCTAAATAAATCTTGTTTCTTTCTTGCCAATTCAGCCATAGAGCCTTATCCAAATTGGTCTCTCTATTCCACTTAATTAGCATATCTAGAGTGTAACACAGAAACAAAGGGAAATATAGATTATGAGTTTTAATTTTTAAAAGGTGTTTTTGTATGTTTATTTATTTTTTGCTAGGAAAATGGACTAATAAATGGGATTTACGAAAAAAGAAAGGTGAAGTAGGATAGAGACTTAGAGAGAATACTACCAGGGGCGGTTCTGTGGGCGTGCGAGATGGGCGAACGCACAGGGCCCCCGAAAAGTCGGGGCCCCAAAATTTTGGATCCCTAGTATATATTATATATGTATATATAAAAACATTTGAAAACTTATAAATAATTTAGTGATGTAGCGCAGTTGGTAAACACACTGGCCTTTAGGCCCTTAAATCCAAGATTTCACGGGATCGAATCCCACTTCTCCAGATTTTTTTTTGTTATTTATTTCCCTTTTTTTTTTTTTTTTACCTTCAATGTTTTTATGTAATGAAATTTTTATAATTTCTCAATCAATAAAGACCTTAAAGTTTGTTATTTATTTCCCTTTTTTTTTTTTTTTTTTTTTTTTTTTTACCTTCAATGTTTTTATGTAATGAAATTTTTATAATTTCTCAATCAATAAAGACCTTAAAGACTGCTATGTGAAAAAGGCTCGATTTAAAAAAAAAAAAAAAAATTGTTTTTTATTTAATGAAATTTTTAGATTTTTCGATTGTTATTTATTTCCCTTTTTTTTTTTTACCTTCAATGTTTTTATGTAATGAAATTTTTATAATTTCTCAATCAATAAAGACCTTAAAGACTGCTATGTGAAAAAGGCTCGATTTATAAAAATAATAATAATTGTTTTTTATTTAATGAAATTTTTATGACCTGATCAATTCGATCAGGCACTCGCCATCTATTTTCATTGTTCAAATCTTTGACAACACAAAAAACCACTGGAGCTACTCTTTTCTTTTGGATAAAGTACCAAGTCTTGGATTTAAGGGCGGCAGCAACTCCTTGGAATTCAAGACCTTGAGGATTTGAATTTCTGGTAGTAGATCCATAATCCAAAAAGTGTTTGTGATTGTTCCAGAAGAAATGAAACAAAAGAGGGCCAATTACTGTGTTAAGAGAAGAGCCATAGACTTTTATATTTTTTGATAAAGACTGCTATGTGAAAAAGGCCCGATTTAAAAATTTTGTACAGGGCCCCAATTATCCTTGCTCCGCCCCTGAGTACTACATACGTAGTTCCTCAATAATGTGAAAATCAAATAATGTGAAAAATCGATTCTCAAAGAAAAAAAAAAGTGAAAATTAGAGTGGGAATTATATTAATTAAATTCCACATTGCATAACTTAATAATAATAAATTAATCAAATTATTTAGCATAAACATTATTCTAAAAAAATCCATACGATTTTATTCTCCAAATGGCAAACACAGTATTTTCCATTTAACAATTGGATACATGAGGTGCACGAGATCCTCTAATACCAACTGAATAATATCTTATAATATTTTATTATTCATACAACTCATATATGTGTTGGATTAATGTTATTTTAGTTATATCATCATTTATTAATATTAATCTGAATGAAATAGAAAAATCCAAGCAATCAATTCATGAATTGGTGATAACGTTAACATGTGTGTTTGTATTATAAATGATCCGCATGCATTATTGATATATAAATACTATCTCTTTTGTCTCAACAAAATAAAGTCGTTTTCTCTTTACATATACGTGAGATGTAAATTAATAATGAAATAGCTCTGTTGAGACAGAATGAATAAGATATATTTGCAAATTTTTTTGTATTAATTTATGCAAGAAAATAAAATTACATTTGTTCAAGTATGGTAGCTGATTTTGCATGTGAACAAATACCCATATATATTTATAATTATATATATGTATGTATAGATTTATAATTTATTTTGTGTTTGCCTCCACTAAGAATTTAAAAATAAAAAAGGAACAAATTTAGAATCGAACATTTTACCGATCCTAATTTCAAAAAATCAGATTACCCGTCAACCACTGAACCACTCCACAACGACCATTTATTAGGAGATGTGTGTGCCACTATCTATTTAAGCACTAACCTAAAAGTTTAATAATATATATGTAGTCATTTGAAATAATTTTTCATGTGATATATACATATAAAATAAATTGCTCAAGAAGTGGTCGTACTCGTACCTAATGTTTTAGATTTTCCCATATGTACATTTGGTATAAGTTTAGAAAATATACAAAAAAATCATAAATAATAAAATAATCGGATTCTTTCCCCCCTTTCTCTATAATTAAGCCATTAATTTATATTTAAACAACCCATTTGAATCAAAATAGCCTCTTTTTTATTTTTAATTTGATTAGTTTAGTACAAGTGGAAATAAACAATTATTGAGTATCAAATTTTATAATATTGTGTAAAGCCAAAGGGCAGATTTTACTTCTGTTGGCTGATTGCAACCCACAGTTTTGTCACTCGACACTAATACCCCTACTTTTATATATTTGTATTATTATTTTAATCTCCATTTGAAACAAATGCTTCATTTATTATTAGAGTAATTCTATTGGTTGATTTATTGCACTATTAACATATTTTGATGCTATTTAATTAAGCAGTAGCGTATACCATTTAAAGTTTTAGGAGATGGCATTTAAAGTTTTAGGAGATGGCTGGTATGCAGGAATGAAATTTAGCAATAATGGAATGAACGAAGTAATGGAATGGGGATGGGGATGGGAATGAACCCGCTGATTCAATTCCCATGGCTGACATCCGTAAGGAATTGAATGATTATAATTTATTCTAAATAAATTACAATAATCCAAAAATTCAGATCAACCCAAGCCCATTAGGTTTATAGACTTAGGTCAAATTAGGCTTACTAATAGAGCATGTCGATCTTCAATTGAGCTTGGATTGAGCCTATGTTAAAGCCTAAAAATAAATCCAAATATAACAAAATTTCACGAGAATGTTTCCAACCTGGCTCACCTGTATAATTGAGTCGAGCATGTCTAAGCATGTATCAGGCCCAAGCCGGTTGAGCCGGTCTAAGTCTAACCCACCTATTGTTTATCCCTACCCCACCGGTCGAGCTCAGGACATATCGACTATTTCTAATATTTTACCAACATTATTATGTACGTATATATAGGTAAAAAATCACTAAATAATTATTTAGGAAGGTTTCTTCATTTGGCCCAATGGGCTCATAGCCGTTAACCCAACCAACTCGACTTAGCCCATACGATATTCCTTACAATGTTTAATAAGTCAAATGTAATCATAAGTAAGATTAATTTCTTCACCAACTGAAGTAAATCTCATTCCTGATAACAAGGTTTAGCTAATACCAAAAAAATGGGAGTAATGGTTAATCCCATGCTCATGGGATTACTGATTACTGAAGGAATGATCATTTCAGATTATATTTCTATACAGTCATGGGATAATGAATGGACACATGAATGGTCATTCAATTCCTGACCCATTCCTGCATACCAGTCATGCCCTTAGTACTTTTAGAAACCGATTAAATTAATTATATTGGTGAAAGTTACGTGACCTAAGAAGAGATGGATAAAGTTAACCAAGCTAAATTAAATCAATTGAAACTGAAAAAAAAAAAATAATAAGGAATCCATTCAATTTTACGAAGTAAAGAACGGTTTTTTATCGTTAATATCCGTGTTCAATGTATCTTTACAAATATGGCTTTGTAAATAACTTGGATTATTAGATGGATTGCTAATCAATTTTCCAAATTAAGTTATATAAGAGATTAATAATATAAAGATTTGGAATCCAAAACCAACATGTGTAACTAAAATCGATAATCTCAACCAATTTATAATAAAGAATCGCGTTAAGCTCATTTGTCTTTGTATTTTCTAAATAAAGTGGATCGAAGAAGAATGAGCAACCGATGATTTCACATAAGACCAAAACGAAACGGGCACATCTCGCTATCATGCATGGTGTTGAAGGGCATCTCTTTTTACAAGAGTTGCGTCCAAATCTTATTTTTGTAAAACTTTATAATAAAAGACGGTAGCTTTGCTCGGAGCCATTTTGCACCACGAAATACCTTTTAAACTATCATCGTTGGATATGCTTTCGTGATCCACTCTCTTGTCTTGTGTCTTCTTCTTGTAAGCTTGCTCATACAAATTCAAATATTCTTTACTTTCCGCCTTCCAACTCTAGCTAGTTTTTGAATCAACTTAAACATGTCAATATGCATGCATGAGTGAAAAGAGAATCAACTTAATTAGTGATTCAAATAATTTGATGTCTTTACTCATTATATTTTTTCATCTCTATTTGGCCATGCATTATAGTCCCTATAATAATAGTTTTTTCTAGTCCCGATAATATATATATATATATATATATATATATATATATATATATATATATATATATATATATAGGGAGTGGTTCGTGTGCAAATAAATCCTTGCGTGAGAAAATGAGAAAGATGCTTAAAACTATACAAAAGCATGCTTAAGTCAGTATATATTTATGCTTACAACACCATTATGCTTTTTAATATACAAATTCATGCTTAAACCTAGTCATGCTTATGATACCTTATAATCATGCTTAAATCAATTACAGCCACAGATCAAATCAAGATCAATGGTCCAGATTTATTCCTATTTCTCACACCAGGACTTATTTCTATATGATCCATCCTCTATATATATATATATATATATATATTTATATATATATATATATATTAAAAAGCATAATGGTGTTGTAAGCATAAATATATACTGACTTAAGCATGATTTTGTATAGTTTTAAGCATCTTTCGCATTTTCTCACGCAAGGATTTATTTGCACACGAACCACTCCCTATATATATATATATATATATATATATATATATATATAGAGGTTTTACGGTTGTTTGATTTTCATGCAAACCCACAAAAATGCCCTATTTAATCAATGGACTCTTTTACCACATAATTAATATAATCCTATTCTATTTCATACTCTTGCAAAACATGCATGGCATATAATTTGTATTTCATCTAAAAAAGATTAGAGGGCAATACATTTATATAATTGTAATGCATTTGAATAAATATTTCCTAAAATAATATTAAAAGATGGAATTATCATGACTTTTGAGAAATACTACCAAACTTTGTTTGGTTGCTGCGGTGCTTAATTTCGACGCATGGCACGATAGAGAATAATAATAAAGTTATACACTATATCAAAGGAATAATCAATATGAAATAATATGTTCACCCCAAAATATGAGCAACTTGGTGAGGATCAATCGTCGTTTGTTCACTTTAGCATCATTTTATTCGATTTTGGTAGTTGTTTAATATTCTACTATGTTATACATTAATATTGAAATCATAAAATTTATTTACTAATTATATAAAAATCGAGACTCAATTTGTGTTTTTATTGATTTTTTGAAATTAGAAGACAAAAAACACAAATTGATTCTCGATTTATGTACATTCTGTAAACTTGATTATTTCATTATTAATTCTCTAGGTATTAGAATATAAAACGATCGTTAAAAATCGAATAAAATAATACTAAAGTGAGCAAACGGCAATCGGTGTCCCCAAAAGATTTCCCAGTATAACCGTCCATGCACACGAAGTGGGGAGCGGCATATCATTTTCCATCACATTAATATTTTGTATAGCCATTTGAGATTATAGTGTACTTTCGTATTTCGTTTTCGTCCCCAAAAGATTTCCCAGTATAACCGTCCATCACTTATTAAAACTCACTGAGTTTGTCACTGTCAAATAGTAGTCAACTAGGATTTTAAAGGTCCACATATTATTTTATACAATGTGCTATTTTATGTATATGTTGAGTTTCATTTTGGGTCGTTTTATTCATATATATCAATAGAACTACCAACTACTAAAATCGTTTTCAAAAGTATATGCCACCTCATTTCTTTTAGAATTGCAATGAAAAGTAAGTAAATCACCTACCGGAGAAGTTCGTCGTCCCCTTAAGAAGTTACATTTCTTTTAGGGTCCGAGAATTAAAAAATAGTGAGTATATGTGTTAAAGTGAAGATTGCATGTGTAAAAAGTGTTCTTCTTAAGTAACTTTTTACAAAATAAAGAAATGTAACGTCTTCGGTGAGACATACCAAAAAGGAAAATGTAACAAAAGGGACGGAGGGACATTCGCTCCATAATAATATAAAAAATCAGTTTTCTAGAAAAAAAAAATTCTTTTACCAGTCCAATTTACTTACATGGTTAATGAACTCAAAACACATATGGATCAAAGCACCTTCTAAAACAGTAAAAAGAATCACCTCTCATCTCCACTTTCATCACAAGAAGTTGAATCTTCACTAAGCATGCCATCATCCTCACAATCCGAATAATGTGAATACTCGTCTTCGTCATCAATACCAGCATTCACAGTCGAAGAATTAGCACTGTTAACACAATTTTTCGTGGTTGAAGGATCCAAGATTGATCTAGGTTCCCTACCATTTGGATCACTATAGAGTGCAATATGTCGATAGTATAGCTCTAGTTCCTTCTCACAAATAGCAATGAACTTTCTCGCTGACTCAAGTGATTGTTCGTATTTTGATTTTTCGAGTGCCTGTGGAAGAAGACACGAATTTTCACCTGAGATGCAGAGCTTTTAGAGGGTATAAAGCTAACAACCTAAGCAATTTCAAGATTAGGTGCTCAAGGAAATCACAACAGAAGAGCTTCCGAAATTAATCTACTGCATCTCATGTATAGAACCACAAAGAAACAACTTAGCAAACCAAATAATTTCTAGAAGCATACCCGTTTCTTTGACAGCGTGTCAATTGGTGACATGACCTTCGGCTGCTCATAATTCTTCCCGCGATAAAAGATTATGGTGTCATCACCAATGACTTGGATTGGAATACCGCCACTTAACCTAGCGATCTCATCTGCATACTCATGCACCTCGCCTGGCTTACAAGGCTTACAAATGACTTCGACTGTTTCGTGTCTCTTCCAATGCATATGCATATTAAGAATTACTCCTCCATAGACTCCTCTTCTTCCAACTTGGACATAGTTGGACCTTTTCTGGGCCATTTTCTTCATGTAAAATCGTTCCTCGCCGGTTAATACCTGGGGTTTAACCATAGGACCCTGAGCTTTGGGAACTTCGTACCTTTTCAGCCTTTCGATTAACAAGGCTTCCTTTTTTCTTGCCTGAAATCAATTCTCAGAATTATAAGAAAAACAGGAAGACTTAATGTGGTACTAACCATTTATGGGACTAGATAAAAGAGTACAGTAGGTATGATCATCATAAATCAGAACACGAACAAATTATTCGTGATCATTACTCATTCTAAATGTAATCAAACATTCAGAAGGCAGCAACACAGACACACTAAGCGCAAATGCTCAAAAAAGGAGCTAATCCGGATGCCAAGATTAACAAAACTATGTCTTCAAGTATCCAAATGCAAGAATTTTCCTCCACTCACAAGAACTGGAAAATAAAATCAAACAGCAATAAGGCAACGATGCATAAACTAAGTGCGAGATGCTAGACGAAAGAACCTAATCTGAGTCTGAGATAAAATCAAACAGTAGCACTCTGGTAGATGTTTCTGATTTTTTACTAATTTCAAACACTATCAACAGCAATAAGGCAACAATGCATAAACCAAGTCCAGGATGCTAGACGAAAGAACCTAATCCATGTCTGAGACAAGCAAATTATTTGTGACTTTTAATAATGCTAAACACAATCAAACAACAATAAGGCATTAAACAGGAACTCAGTCTTGACATACTCGAAAATATTTCCCTCTGCATCACCACTCACTAGAACAACTGGTTAACAAATTGAAACAGCAACGCTCAAGTACCAAAAATCAAATGTAACAACCACTTGTAGTACAAAGAGTGATACTCCATAACAGAACATATAGATCAAAATCGAAACTTTAACGCTCAAGTACCGAAAATCAAATGTAACAACCAACTATAGAACAGATAGTAATACTCCATAACAGAAAATACAGATAAAAAATAGATTCATTAGACAAAATTGACGCATTACTTGTTCGAGCTTGTACTTGATCCTCTCCTCTGCAGTGGCGAATTTTCGTTTCTTATCGCCTTTCGCTCCAAGCCTTCTCGGGTCTGTCTTATTGGCAGCCTTCCTCTTCCGCTTCTCCTTCAATTTTTGAAGCTTAAACCTTTTCTTGTTCTTGAATTTCTCCTTCTTCGGTGGATCAATTTCGTGGGTCTCGAACCTGGGGTTTCCCTGCGGCGAAATCACCACGTTCACTGTCCCATGAGTGATGCTTCTCCACTGCCACCATTGCTGAGAGCTAAATGGGCCTTGATGCAGTCGAATTGGTTGCCTCGAGAGAGTAGATATGGGTTCTTGAAGAATTTGCCTAGGAGAGAGGATGAAATTAAGTTATCACAATTGAAGATTATGATTGCTGCAGAGAGCGAGAGAGAGAGATGTACAGGAGGGGTATAGAACGGCGGAGAAGGGAGGATAGTCGGAGGAGAGGGCGGAGCACAGGGTTTGCCATTTGAGAGAGACCATTAATTAGGCTTTCCGCCTACAGAAAATGCGATACATGAAAATTTTTCCTTCAGCAAGTTGGATTGGTTCAGTAATGGTAGAAACTCGCCGGAAAATTCAACGGGGAGCGGTGAATGTTCGTACCGCGGCAACTCTTCGGCAGCGCTTCCGCCGGAAAATGAGAAGGGGTAAAAGAAAAAGAAAAATACTTAGAATTTTTTAAATTGTTGAGTTGGGCTTGTGATGTTTTGGGCCATGCCAAGTTCCAAAGTTGTTTTGGACATGTCATTGATTTGGCATCTGTATAAATACCACCAATTTTATCTGACATACTGTTTTACACACGATTTTTCGATTTTTCAATAAATTTGTCGACTTTAAAACTTTAGACAAAAATAAACAAAGGATGATGTTTACATGTGTATAATTTCAACTGCCTAGCAGGCACTACATTAATTTCGATTCCGGGAAAATTTGCAACTTATGGGAAAATTGAGTGCCAATCAAAGTTCGTGTATTTAGACAAAAAATCAACAGTTGATGTGCAGAACAATATAGACAAAGTTGGTGAATTAATTTGCGGTTTATCCAATTAGTTTTGTAGTAGTTGATAGAAATCTATAGGCGTACATGTTGACAAATAAAATGAGAAAGAAAAAAAAAAATAAAATAAAATAAAATAATTTGGAATCAATAGAACATTATGTACACAAACTTCACAGACTTACTTACAGTAAGTGTTTTAAAAACCGAACCGAATCGCCGGTTCAACCATGAACTGTTCATAGTTTCGGTTCGTGATTTTTCCGGCTATTTTCGATTTTAGCCGGTTAAATCGTGGTTCAACCGAAAAAATCATAAACCGAAGGCCTCGCCGGTTCAACCTCCGGTTCAGTTTTTAAAACATTGCTTACGGTGGACCAATAACTTAAATTTTCATTTACAATTACAACCAAAAAAATAGTACTCCCTAACACCTAAACATAAAAAGGTAGCCTATCATATTTCATAACAGTATGTGTATGGGAAACACATGCTATGTCTGCATTTGAAGGCAATAACTGAAAACAAAATGGTGCAAAGAAAGAATGGGGAATTACAGTTGCAGATTCTAGTAAGAATTAATTATGAATTTGATGAAGAGAGTAAGTCATAAACTTGGAGCTGCTGCATCCCTCCTGCTCTCTAGAGGCACCTCAAACTCGAACACATTAGTTTTCTCGCCCCGCCTTCTTCCTGCCCGCCTACGTCGAAATCAACTGCGCACAACAACATAAAAGGCAATTGGAAACTATAAAAACTTGAACCAATGATTCACTCAAAGGAATAAGAGAAAAGAAAATGAAATGAAATGAAATGAAACAGTCTTGTGTTAGCATTTTGAGATGCAGTGTGCAATTATAGGAATCTACTGGAAAAAGACTAGCACCAAAACAATAGCAATCAAATGGAAAGATAATGCAAAATAGTTACCGGCTTTGGTTAGTGAGCCATTGATGCTGATTTCGGGGACGTGAGAAACCTTGGACCATTCAGAATCGGAATCTCTTTGAATGAGCAACTCCGGGCAGCCATGAACTGTTAAGTGTCCCAACCTTGTGAGGCGACGCATGGCATCTGTAGAGGGCAGACGCCTCAACTTCTTGCAATTAACTAGAATCAGTGTGCGTAGAGACGAGAGGTTCCCAAGCCATTCAGGCAACTGTTCCATTCCAAAATTCTCAAACTTCAACCAAGAAAGAGAATTGAGATGTTGGATCGATTCAGGCAGAGAATCCATCGTTTCCATCCCCTTCAAATCCAGCCTATCAAGTGAGTGGCAGCATCCCTGCAGAATGCCACCCACACTCTCCACACTAACATCCATGGTTATCAGTCGCAGGCTGCCAAAAGAACGAGTCTCAACACTCGAAGAAGAAGAAGAAGATGAAGCCATGAACTCAGGATTAGGAACACCAATGATTCTCAACTGTGTTAGACGAGGCGACTTTGAGAGGCGGCCTATGAGGCTAGGCAGATTCTCTAGGCTGCTTAACCTCTCCAGTGACAGAGACTCGAGGGAGGATCCTACCATTTCACATGGCAAATGCATCAACGAATTGCAGGTATGTATATCTATGATGCGAAGGGATGTGAAGCTGCATTCTTGTCCTCCACAGCTTGGATGATTTCCTATCCCCTTGAGATTTACACAATTAGAAATAGTTAACTTCTCGAGAGAGCTGAGGGCATGGAGCCCATCTGGTAGCTCGGTCAAGTCGGGGCACTCCTTTATCTCCACCTCCAACAAATCCGGATTGTTAGTGAATAAACAATCCGGGAGACATTTTACACCGATGCTGTGAAGTTGCAAAATTTTAAGGCATGTTAATGATGAGAGATGAGTTGGAACGCTCGTCAACAGCTTGCACTCTTTGATCTCCAAATATTGGAGGCGAGGAAACACCTTCACTTCTTCTTCTTCATCAGTAGCACAGAACCCTGCAAGTTCTGTTTCTGCCCACTCTGCCATCTTAGGCAAATCAACGACTTTGAGCCTTTCAAGCGCTGGAAATACAACCCGTGCCGTGTTCATGTTCACCAATCCGTAGAACGAAGAATCAATGGACGGGACACTGCTCAACCCTACCAACATAACAGACTTGAGATTCGGCAAGTGCCCGAGCATTGGGATCACTTCACATTCAGAGCACAACGAGAGCTTTACCTCCAGCAGACTATTGAGTCCTAACCAATGGCCTTGATCAACTACTGCCATCTTCATAGTCCATGATGGAAATCTTCTGCCCTCGAATCCCCTTATCCATAACTTGTTCAGATCCGAGTGAGGCTGGAGCCCTTCCAACACATCCTCATCATTATTTGCTTCGCCTTCTTCTCTATATGTACTCCATTCCAAATGCAACTTCAACAATTTCGACTTCATATATAGTCTTGCTTTTGCAGCCTCTTCCTTACCGCCAACCTTTTCAAGATTACTTATCTTGAGTTCTCCTTTGAGATTATTCAAGCTTCCGAGCTCCTCAATTTGACAGCCCTTCTCATCGCCTACTCTAAAGTACCTCAGTGTTCGTAGATGAGTTAATCTCCCAATCTCAACAGGAGACTGTACAACAGACCTAATGTAAAGATGCCTTAAGTTGATCAAGAACTTGAACGTACTTGGCAGCTTCTTCAAACTGTGAGTACGTGCTCCCAACGTTATCAAGAAATGGAGTTCACAGATCCATTCTGGCAAAGATCCAATTCGTGTCAGTGAAATATCAAGATGTCTCAGATGTATCATTTTCCTAATCGAAACTGGTAACACTGAAACTCCATGACTATAAACACCTAAAACATGCAGACCTTCGAAGTCTGATAGCAAGTTACCACGAATTTCACCTTCCAATAATAATGTACGCAAATGTTTCGACTCTTCTTTCTTGATAGTGATAGTACTTGATTCACCTTGTTGAAACAAGTACCGAACTCGCCTGCTAATATATGCATTAATGTTGGATGAAGAAGAAGAAGAAGAACCTGAAATAGAACAAGCGAGATCATGCACAAGATCGTGCATCGTGCAAGAATAATATTTTGCATCCCCATATTCATCATCCCTCTCTGCAACTTGCAGTAAAGAGTTTTGTAGAAGAATGCTGATAAACTTTTCCCCCACAGACTCCATGTCGTCGTTGCTTCCATCATCATCTTGAAGAAATCCTTCTGCCATCCAGAACTCAATCAGCTCCTGCGTTGAGATTATGTAACCTTTAGGAAACATGGAGCAGTAAGCGAAGCACTTCTTGAGAGATGGTGGAGACAAATTATCGAAGCTCAATCTCAATATTTTTGTGATACTATCTCCTTCAACATGTGAGAGCCATTTCTCTTGGATCGAGAGCCATTTTTCTTTGGATTTACCACGCAGAACACCACCAACTACATTGGCAGCTAACGGCAAACCTTGGCATCTACTTCCGATACTTCTCCCAATGGTCTGAAACTCGGATGGAACAACTCCTTCTTTCCCGAAGGCTTTTGCTTTGATTATCGACCAACAATCCTCATCCGATAAGCCCTTCAGCTCATGTGTATGAAGTGGATTCACAATCGAAGCCACCTCCCTGTTTCTGGTGGTAACAACAATGGCATTACCATTGGTGGAAGTAACTCCTGACAAAGAATTGATAAAATCTTCCCATTTCAGAGGATCTTCATTCCACACATCATCTAGAACAAGAAGATAAGTTTTTTCTTTCAAAGCTTCTTCAAGCTTTTTCAGGATATCCTGCCTACTCTCGGCCTCAACAGAATTCAACTCTTTAAGTATTTTCTTAAAAAGAACGATCGGATCGAAACTTTGAGAAACATGCACCCAAATAAGTGATGATCCGAAATGAGCCTTAATCTTTTGATGATTGAAGACTTTCCTAGCCAACGTCGTCTTCCCCAATCCTCCCATTCCCACAATGGAAAGGATATGAGTTACGCGATCATGAGGCGTGATCCTATTGTTAGTAAGCATCTCAACTATCTCCAACTCAACATCGTCTCTTCCAACATAAGTTGGAACATCAGAGAAAGAATCAGTTTCAAAAGCAACCGGAGAGGGAACATCAGCGTCAAACCTCTCCTTAAGGCCGAGATCGGATGCCTCTTTGTGAATGGAGTCCAAATTATCATTGATTTCTTTGATTCTAAGAGCCGTTTTACGGGGACGTGTGATGTAACGATTGAAGGATGAGCAGAAGCATGAAAGTACCTTCTCCTTGGCAGGCTTGATCATTGGCATGATTTCCTCTGAGAGAAGATGGTAGTTGATTCCGTCCAGAACATTTTCAGCATCGAACGCCGCATCTTCGAGCTTGTTCAGCCAGCTCTTGACAGCTTCGCCATGGATGCTACGCATCTCTGCATCCTTGAGGAACTTCTGAATCATATCGAGGCTCCCAGTCAGCTTCGCTGCTTCTTTGTCGAGGCCTCGGATTAGTGAGATCTCCTTCTTCGAATGGTCGATCAGATTTTGAACCAGAACTTGAAGGACGGCAGCAGCAGCTTCTCCTTCCATGCTTTGTCTCTGCTGTTTGTGCTTTTGTGTTGGTGTGGGAGAGAGAGAGAAGGAGAGGGGGATTGGTTGGTATATCTTAATTAATATATTTATGGACATTTGTTTTTGTCTGAACCAAGTTATGTTACGTCCCGTCAATGAAATATACTTAGTATAATATTCTGCATAGAATAATATAGATTTATGCCTTTCTTTCTAGGGCTGGGAATACGGTTCGGTTCGGTTAACCGAACCGACAAGTTCGGTTAACCGAACCGAAAATCCGACTAAACCCCTAACCGATAACCGAACCGAACTCAAGTTCGGTTAACCGCTAACCGAACTCTTTTTTTCGGTTCGGTTAGCGGTTAACCGAAAATAACCGATTTTTCATCTAATTTTTAAATATTCTATACAATTTATTTTTTTGCGGTATTTAATACTTACGATAAGCAAAATCGGTTCTTGTGCTTCAATTTTCTTAAAAATTAAAATTGTACATTGTAGTTTAGAGAAAGGAATTTTGTCTCTTTAATATTGAAGATATATCCAATACATCTTTCCACTCACTCAACATACACTAATTAAAAAAATACGAGTATAAAAATATGCACTAATAAGAGCATTGTTCCGCTCGCGGTACTCCGCGTCGACTTTCGATCGTAATTCCTCCGGAACCTTCATAGCCTTCGCCGTTAAAACTTTCATTTTCGTCGACAAACTCGGACGCACGAGGTCAACGCCGTCAGCGATTAGATCGAAGATGTGAGATTCGAGCAGGAGCATATCTTCAGCCATGGAAGCTGCAGACGCGATCTGCATCTCCAAATCTTCCACTTCGTCGCTTCTTCCATGAGAATCGTAGCTCAAAGTAAATGCAAGGGAAAATCGAGCATATTCCCGCAAGGAATCGATCTGGTTCAGGTCAAAGGAAGAGGAATGGCGACTGGCGAAGATGGTTGCAGATGAGATCAATAGTATTAGAGAGAGAAACTAGCATAAGCAGCTGCCATCACTAATTTCTGCGTTCCTCAACTCTTTTCAGCTTGTTTTAGTTCAGGCAAAGAAAAGAAAGCAGCAATAAAATGCCTCTTTAAATTAATTTATTAATATGTTTAAAATAAATTTTCGGTTATCGGTTATAACCGATAACCGAAAAACCATGTGAAATGCATCCGATAACCGAACCGATAACCGCATTTGCGGTTATCGGTTAACCGATAACCGATCGGTTACGGGTCGGTTCGGTTATAACCGAAAAAACCAAACCGAATTCCCAGCCCTATTTCTTTCACAATGAACAAGTAAAGGGATAGGAAGAGTCTAGTCCACGCCACGAACAACATGTCATCTTAGCAAAGTCAGATAATATCTAGAAGCATACCCGTTTTTTCTCTTGGAAATAATTTGGATCGGAATTGATTCCTCCACTCACCCAACAAATTTCATTAAAACAGAACATATAAGATGACAAAAAAATCGAACACCTTATTTTTCCGCTTTTTAACACTACTTCAAAAAGTATACTAGAAAACTAATCAAACAAAACAATCAACATCGAATAGTTAAAACTGCGTGCGTGTCAACCGAATTTCTATTAAAAATAAAAACTAGTTCATCAAATACAAGCTAGCAAAATGCCAAAATCTACTCATGTTTCCTATTACTTGTATCAGCTGTCTTAACAAACAAGAGTCTAGAGATATTTATCAACACCATACAAACAAACATTCATTCATCTGAGAATATAGCCCTACAGCAATCATATACATACTGGATCCGATCCTCACGCCATCTTGATAAGCTCCGACTAGAAAGAGTTCCAAGCTCAAGCTGGTCTTGTACCTGACCTCGACCTCGACCTCGACAAAAGGCTGGATGAGCATGCATGCTTGATATAGACAGTTACTCAAGTAACTGAGTTCGAGTTGGTTTGAAGCATTTCATCAACCCTGTTAACCGACAAACTTCTGCAATGCAAGGAAAAACGAATGTTTACACCCTCCACCGACCAGTTTTTGAAGCTACTTATTCAGATTCTAATGGTATTCTTACCTTCATTGCTGACAACGTTTCTTTCAACAGCAGTAGTTCTATCCATGATGTTAGTTTCGCGATAGAAGGATCTCAAGTCGAGGAAGAAAGCATCGTCACATGGATAGTTGCGATTAGTCATCAGAACAACAATCACAAGAGGATCGCCAATAAGCTGGATTCCTATTTATCTCCACTCTTCAGGAGTTAAAGCCGACTCCATTGCATCTGCAGGAGGATAATCTAATTTCAATATGCAACTTAATATCCTGAGAAGCATGATACAGTGACGGTAAATCTAACTAATGATGCCATCGACTGATTTAAAGTAACAAGACAAGCTTAATAATGAAGCAGGTTAGAAGCTATCACCTATAATATCTCTACTTAACAAACAAGAAAAAATGATGCTTACAGATATTAATCCTGATGTCGGGTATATGGGAAATCTTTGGCCATTCGGAACCAGCTTCACTTTGACCGAGTACTAATTCTGGGCAGTATTCAACCTCTAATTGTTCTAAGCTTGTAAGGCGGTGCATTGCATCCATGGAAGGTAGACGCCTTAACTTGTCGCAATTATATAAATACAAGCGCAATAGAGATGAGAGGTTCCCAAGCCATTCAGGTAACTCTTCCATTCCAAAATTCTGTAACGATAAAACACGAAGAGCAGTGAGATGTTGAATTGGTTGAGGCAGGCGTTCCCAAATCTCCATCCCCCCCAAAATTAACCTAGTGAGTGAGTGGGAGCACCCTTGCAAAATGCCATCCACTGTCTCCATTGTTGAGGCCCCCATGCTTACGTAGAGGTTTATAGACGTCAAGCTGCAAAGAGGCCAAGTCGAAGAAGAAGCCATAAACTTAGGAACATCAGTAATGTTTAAAGTTGTTAGACGAGGGGAATTTGGGAGGCGGCCGACTAGGCTTGGTAGATTCTCAAGGCTGATTAGGCTATGCAAAGACAGAGTCTTGAGGGAAGATCCTATCATTTCGCATGGCAAATGCACCAATGCAGGGCAGTCGACTAATCTCAAATGGTGAAGGGATGTGAAGCTGCAGCTTCCATGTGATTGTTGCTCACTAGGAAAGTCTGCTATTGTTTCCAGATTTGGACAACGCTCTATAATAAGCTCCTCCAAAGAACTGAGGGTGCGTATACGATCCGGTAATTTTGTCAAATTACGGCAGGACTTTATATCCAGCTTCAACAGATTCGAACAACGATCCGGTAATTTTGTCAAATTACGGCAGGACTTTATATCCAGCTTCAACAGATTCGAACAGTTGAAGAACAAACAATCCGAGAGACCGGTGTCCCAAACTTCTAAATGTCGAAGGCATGACGATGAGAAATGAGTTGGAACACTCATCAATTTGAGACACTCTTTTATCTTGAAATGCTGGAGGCGAGGAAATACCTTCACTTCATCACTCCCACGCACTGAAAATTCTGCTTCGCCCCACTCTGTCAACTCAGGCATTTCAGACAATATGAGCCTTTTGAGTGCTGGAAAGACAGTGCGTGTGTCCTCGTTTATCGATCCATAGAATGAAGAATTTATGCACTTGATATTAATCAAACCTTCCAACACAAGAGACTTGAGATTTGGCAAGCGCCCAAGCATTGGGAGTTCTTCGCATTCAGTGCAGTAGGATATTGATATCTCAATCAATTTATCAAGTCCTACCCAGGAGCCTTGAGGCACGAGTTGTACTGCCATCTTCAGCGTCCATGATGGAAATCTTTTACCCATGAAGCTCACAATCGCTAACTTCTTTAAATTTGGGTGCGGCTGGAGCCCTTCCAACACATTCTCATCATTTGTCTCACCTTCTCTTCTTGTGCTCCATACCAAATCCAGCTCTGATACTTTCGACTTCCAAGATAGATTCGCTTTCTCAGCCTCATCCTTACCACCAACCCTTTCAAGTAATCTTATCGCCACATTTCCTTTGAGATTATTCAAACTTCCGAGCTCTTCGATTTTGAACCCATTCTTATGCCCCACTCTAAATCGTTTAAGCATTTGGAGACAAGTTAATCTCCCAATCTCAGCAGGCTGTGGGGCCCAAGGAGTGTAAAGATGACTCAGGTTAATCAAGTACTTAATCGTACTTGGCAGTTTCTTCAATCTATCTCCTCTTAATATTTGCAAGTGATAGAGTTCACCAATCCACTCCGGCAATTCTAAGATTCCTGTACCTGAAATGTCGAGTTCTCTCAGATGTATCAACTCCCTAATGGAACATGGCAACTTTACGACTCTATAACTATACAAACCTAAAACACGCAGAGATTCAAAGTCTGAGAGCAACAAGGTTTCACAAACAAAGTCACCACCCGACAATAAAGTGCGCAAATGTTTAGAATCTTCTTTTTTGACATGATCTGATTTGTTCTCTCCGAGACTTCTGTATCGAACTCGGCTGCTACTATTTGAAATTAGGCAGGCGAGATCGTGCACAAGATCGTGCATCTCACAATCTATTACATTACCATAATAATCTCTCTCTGCAACTTGCAGTAAAGAGTTGAGGAGAAGAGTGTTTATGAATTCTTCCCCAACAGACTCCATGTCACTGTTTCCATGAGCTTGAAGAAATCCTTCAGCCATCCAGTAGTTGATCAGTTCCTTCCTTATGATTCTGTAACCTTTAGGAAACATCGAACAGTATGCAAAGCACCTCTTGAGTGATGGTGGAGACATATTGTCAAAGCTCAATCTCAATATCTTTGTGATCGTTTCTCCATCTTCGTATTGTGATAGCCATGTGTGATCTGTTTCAAGCCATTTCTCTTCAGATTTATTCTGCAGAAAACCCCCGAGTACATTGGCAGCCAATGGCAAACCTTGACATCTTCTAGCAATCTTTCTCCCAATGGTTTCGAATTCTAACGGAATATTTACTTCTTTGAAGGTTTTTGTTTTGATGATTGACCAACAATCCTCATCTGATAAGCCTTTTAGCTCGTGTTTATGAAGTGGATTCACGATTGAAGCCACCTCCATATTTCTGGTGGTAACGACAATGGCATTTCCCTTGGTCGAAGTAACTTCCACCAAGGAATTCATAAAATCTCCCCATTTTGGAGAGTCTTCATTCGAGAAACTCACATCATCAAGAACGAGAAGATAAGTTATATCTTTCAAAGCTTCTTCAAGCTCTATTAATACATCTTGCCTACTCTCCACTTGATAATTAGAAGTCAACTCTCCAACCATTTTCTTGAAAGTAAAGAGTGGATCGAAACTTTGAGAAAGATAGATCCAAATACGAGATCCAAACCGAGTCTCCACCTTTTGATGATTGAAGACTTTTCTAGTCAACGCTGTCTTCCCCAATCCACCCATTCCCACAATGGGAAGGATGGTTACACGTTCATCACTTGTGATGCTAGTCGTAACTAGCATCTCAGCTACTTCCAACACCACATCATCTCTTCCGACAAAAACTGGATCAAGAGTACAACAATCAGTCTCAGAAGAAGCATCGACCAAAGTGGGCCCATGAAGCCTTGCGACAAGGCCAAGCTCGGTTGCTTCTTTCTTAATGGAGTCCAAACATTCATTGATTTGTTTGATTCCAAGAGCTATTTTTTGCCAACTTGCAATATGATCGTCGGAGGATGAGCCAGCGCCTGATTGTACCATCTGCTTCATCTGATTGAGGTTCTGGAATTGGTTGGAGAGATGATGATGATAGTTGAGTTCATCCAACACGTTGTCAGCATCGAACACTGCATCTTCAAGCTTGTTCAACCAGCCTCTGACATCCTCACCATCGATGGTACGCATCTCCGCATCATTCAAGAACTTCTGGATGGTATCCAGACTCTCAGTTAGCATTTCTGCCTCTTTGTCCAGACCATGGATTTGTAAGGTCTCCTTCTTTGAGAGGTCGATAAGATTTTGAACTAGAACTTGAAGGATGGCGGCACCTGCACGTCCTTCCATTCTTTCTGCTCTTCCTGTTTTTGTGAGAGAGAGAGAGAGAGAGAGAGAAGGGGATTAGGTATACAAACGGATCAAATGAACAGAATTATAGAGAACTCGAGATGCGCACAGGCAACAGCCATCAACAGCTCCCAACAGTGATAAAGTACTCATCAAGGCATTTCCTCGAACCCCTAGCGTGCGTTAAAATTGAACTCCCAGAAAGTAATTTTTCAGAAAATTAAACTTGAAATCCTCATTTTTTCTTACTTTCAACAACATAAACAGTACTTGCACAAATCAACAGTTAATTTACGCCATAACACAATAGACATTCGACCCATCAAAATGCAAGAAATTTATCGAATAGCTGTGTACCTTTTTGGGCAAAATGCAGTTGAAGAAGGGATGAATTGCTATCGTTGACGCGATCGAAAGGAGAACAGAGAACAAGAATACAAAGCACAAATACAATAAACTTGTTTTGATAACCATTATTATATTTTACTGCGTTTCAATCAAAATATTCCCATGAATTTAAAATTCCCACCACTTTCATCAAAACCTGTAAACTTCATACCTGCTCCATTAAAATATACTACCTCCAAAGTAGTCTATCTTTCATTTTTTGTTCGTCTGATATATTAGTTCACTTTTTATAAATGACAAATAATATTTGGTTGCAATACAATTAACTTTCTCTTTTTTTAAAATTAATTACAACCACACATTCTCATTTTTCTTAATTCTTGTGTCAAGTGAAACTATACTATTTTTGTGAGATGAAGGTAAAACTAATACTAGTATTTAAGGTACAGTATTTTACATTTTTAATAAAAACAAATTTCATTCTTGCAAGTCTACACAATACACATGCTAATATACGTATACATATATCAAACTATTTTTTTTTTTATAATTTAAGAAAGTAGTATTTGACATAAATATAAATTATTTAATAGTATTAAAAAAAATGGAAAATTATGGTCAACCCCGTTAGACCTAAGAGCAAGTACTTCCTCCATCTCATTTATAATGTCTCATTTGCTTTTTGACTTTTTTCGATACGCGTTTCCATCGAAACCTAGTACGAGTTTTACGATATAATTTTAAAATGTTATTTATTTTACGAAATACTACGAGTGTCGGGATATCCCGTAAAAAAAAAAATATTTCAAAATTATATCGTAAAACCCATATTAGGTTTCGGTGGAAACGCGTGCTGAAAAAAGTCAAAAAACAAATGATACATTATAAATGGGACGGAGGGAATAGAATTTAACGATCTATGAACAGTCACGCAGTCACGCTCATATAAAATGTACTCCCTCCGTCCTCTAATAAGTGTCACAAGCCGTCAAAATTTTTGTCCCATAATAAGAGTCCTATCACATATTTCAATGTAAAAATTTAGCTAAACTACTAATTTTACCCCTACTATCATTACATTTTTTTTACTTTTTCAATTTTCTATGTAATGATTAGGGGTTAATATGGTAAAAATTAAGCACTTTCTTGATTATTGAAATTTGACGGCTCGGGACACTTATTAGGGGACGGAGGGAGTAGGTATTCAATTCAGATTTTAAAAAGTCTTTAAAAATCTTGAGGTATTTAATGCAGCAATAAAGCTATTTGGCCATAATGTGGCCGGCCACACAACGACATTTTTCATAATATACGCAATTTTAAAAATGGCAAATGATAACTATAGTTTATTACATTTATATTTTAATTTAAAAATATTTTTCCCACAAAAAATACATATTTTTCTCTTTTTTTCTAGATAAAAAGGTAAAAAATTCTTTAAAATAATAAAAAATATCAAATAATTAAAGGGTTAATTTTAAAAAATACGTAAAAAATACGGAGCATCACTTTTTGAGTTTTTTATGATATAAAAAAGTTTGGCAAAAAAATATAAATTATTTGATACTTAAAAAAATTAAAAAAGTTAAATTATGGCCGGCCACATTATGGCCGAATAGCATCACCCTTTTGTTGGATTCTCTTTAAAAAAATATAAAGAGATTTCACTCTTCAAAATCTTTTATAAAAACCAGAGATTTCTACGGATTCTCTGAAAAAACTCAAAATCACCATTTTCAGCACCCTCTTCCGCCATCCTCAACCCAACTGCCTTCATATATTATAAAATTCGAACGATTGTAGTTTATTTTTTCTCCGAACAATTATAGTTTATTTTAGAAGACATCCTAATTATTATGACTTGAGGGCTTTCTTATGTACATGGTTGAATTGAACTTCCGAATACTATTTAGTACTAAAAATTTGTTTACTATTTTACAAAAAAAATCTTCATTGTTATAAAATTCGAACATGTAACTTTTAAATCACAACCTTCATTTTGATTTTCTATGGTTAAATTATTGCTACCTTTTTTTAAGGTTTATGGAATAATGACTAAATTGAAATATAACATTTGAACGGGAAAAACTAAGAACAATTTTTTTTATTAGAAATACATTAATTGGACTTTCTCTATAGTATGATTCTTGTTTTGAAAGATGACATAATTTGATGAATTTTGATACTTCTCTACAAACATATTCAAACAATTTGGATAAAGTTATTTGGTATTTTTTTTTCTAAATAATATATAATTTTATTTATTTATTAACAAGTGTGACTCATATATATTTATTTATTTTAATGAATAGTTACAATAGTTTAGCGTCGGAGTTTATGAAAATCCATATAAATTAATTTTAAAAAAAAATATTTTACAATACTGTAAATCCATGAAAATCTATCAAAATCAATAAATAGATTCAGTCAAACTCTATATAAAATCTAGTCAAACTCTGCACAAAGTCTATGGATTCTAAAAGTCTATAAAAATCCATCTATTTTTCAAAGTTTAAAATATTCAACAAAATCTCAATTGAATATATCTTCCTAACCAGAACAATCTTTAGTTTAATACTTATTTAATTATGAGATATCTCTTCCTACGTTCTAATTAATTTTATAGGATAGGATTGGACAGAATTGGCGGCTATCCGATATTCTAATAAATTACTTTAAATGTAACCATGCATTATAATTAAATACTTACGTTACTGAGGATGGGTCGACGCCAACATTTTAGGGGGCCTAAATATTGTTATCAAAGCTATTCTATTTTCTAGAAAAAAAAATATTTATAATATCTTAGCTCAATAATATATAGCCCTAAATAAGAAAAATATTCTAAAATATTACTCAATCAGTACCACTTCACAAGTCATATTTCCTAAAATAAAAATGAATAACCTTTACATTTCCATGTAAACTCCTTATTTTTCTCTTTTAACACTTGCGCATGAATTCCGCACTGAAAAGAAACGGGACCAAGATGGAGGGAGTATTTGTATTCTACCCAAACCCATAATAACCTAATTAATTATATTAAAATAGGAGGTATTATAGTGTTTTACCTATTCTCATAAGTCAAATGACACTTTTGTTCAAATTATAAAAAAACTTGAAATATACCAATATTTTCCATTTTTGGACCAAAATACCCTTCTCCCTCTCTCTCCCCCACATTCACTTGTCAACATCATCTTTTGTCTTTTCCTTTTTTTTTTGTTTTTTAATTTTCACCAACAACATTTTCTTACTTCCTTTCTTTCTTTTTTTATCTAATTTTTTATTTCAAAATTCGTATTCAGTTTTTTTTTTTTTTTTTCAAGAACTGCAAAAGTCATTTTGTTAGAAAATGGTTCATTCTTTCCACATATGGTAAGAAACTATGTATAATCTTATAAATGTTGTGTAAGAAGTCATGTCCATTATAACCTATCTATTTTACGAGTACTCCAGTATGACTTGTTAGGTAAGAAACAAACATATTATTACTTTCAATCTTATTATATATGGTAAGAATCAATGTACAATCTTATAACATATTGTAAAAGATTATGTTTCATGTGCATGTGCATAATCTTATAATCAAGTGCTCTCGTAAAACTTGTTAAGTAAGAAACAAACTCATTCTTACATTTTTAAGTAAGAACCAAAATTGTCCCTACTTTTTCCACTCTCCTTCTTTCTCTCTCATCCACATGCACATGCACATGTGAGGGCAAGTTAGGGTCCAAGAATGTAGATTAGTTTCTTAAAAAGTATGTAGATTGGTTTCTTAAAATGTAAGAATGTACAAAATGTAAGAATGTAGATTAGTTTGAGTTCTTACCATATATGCAATAAGAATGAAAGTAAAATGAGTTTGTTTCTTACTTAACAAGTCTTACTGGAGCACTTCGTTGTAAGATTTTGCACAAACATAATGGACATGATCTCTTACAATAGGTGGTAAGATTGTACATGGATTTATACCATATCTAATAAGAATGAAAGTAAGAATGAGTTTGTTTCTTACTTAACAAGTCTTACGAGAGAGCACTTGGTTATAAGATTATGCACATGCAGAATAGACATGATCTTTTACAGTAGGTGATAAGATTGTACATGGATTCTTACCATATATAATACGATTGAAAGTAAGAATAAGTTTGTTTCTTACTTAACAAGTCTTACTTGAGCACTTATAAGATATGTAGTTAGAATGGACATGATTTCTTACACAACATTTATAAGATTATACATTGTTTCTTACAATGTGTGGTAAAAATAAGTCATTTTCTAAACAAATGACTTTTGCGGTTCTTAATTAAAACAAAAAAAAAAAAACTCAACACAACAAAACGGAATACGAAATTTGAAATAAAAAATTAGACAAAAAAAGAAAGAAATGAAGAAAGAAAATGTTGCTGAAGGAAATTAACAAGGAAAAAAATAAAATGTGATGTGATATGTGTATGTGCATGTGGATGAGAGAGAAAGGAGAGTGGAAAAAGTATGGACAATTTTGTTTCTTACTTAAGAATGTAAGAATGAGTCTGTTTCTTACTTAACAAGTCTTACGATGGCACTTGGTTATAAGATTATGCACATGCACATTAGACATGATATTTTACAATAGGTCATAAGATTGTACATAGATTCTTACCATATACTCCTTTCGTCCCGCCAAAGACTTTACATTTTTTCCATGCTTCTTGATAATGTCTTTGGCGGGACGGAGGTTGTATAATAAGATTGAAAGTAAGAATGAGTTTGTTTCTTACTTAACAAGCTTTTCTGGAGTACTCGTAAGATATAGGTTAGAATGGACATGACTTCTTACACAACATTTATAAGATTATACATAGTTTCTTACCATATGTGGTAAGAATGAGCCATTTTCTAACCAAATGACTTTTGCAGTTCTTAAAATTATATATATAAAAAAAATAAAAATAAAAAAACTGAATACGAATTTTGAAATAAAAAATTAGATAATAAAAGAAACTATAGAATTAGGGGCAATTTTGTTTCTTACTTAAGAATGTAAGAATGGGTCTGTTTCTTACTTAACAAGTCTTACGAGGGCACTTGGTTATAAGATTATGCACATGCACGTTAGACATGATATTTTACAATAGGTCATAAGATTGTACATAGATTCTTACCATATATAATAAGATTGAAAGTAAGAATGAGTTTGTTTCTTACTTAACAAGCTTTTCTGAAGTACTTGTAGGATAGATATGTTAGAATGGACATGACTTCTTACACAACATTTATAAGATTATACATAGTTTCTTACCATATGTGGTAAGAATGAGCCATTTTTTAACCAAATTAAATGACTTTGCAGTTCTTAAAAAAAAATAATAATAATAAAAAATAAAAATAAAACTGAATACGAATTTTGAAATAAAAAATTAGATAAAAAAAGAAAGAAAGGAAGTAAGAAAATGTTGTTGGTGAAAATAATAATTAAAAAAAAAAAAAAAAAGGAAAAGACAAAAGATGATGTTGACAAGTGCATGTGGGGGAGAGAGAAAGAAGAAGAGTGGGAAAAGTAGGGGTAATTTTGGAAGGAAGTTGAAAAAGTGGGTAACTTTTGTGTAAAATTATACTCCAGTTGGGTATATATTTGTGTTTCTCTTAAGAAGAATAGATAGATATATTTTTGCCCCTTAAAATAGTGTCAATTAGAAATATTGAAAGATTTGACTACTTTATGAATCGAGAAATAAATTTTAACTGATCATAATATTTATGATATTGTAAACGACTATACAAGTAAAGATGAGTTATTTTCTATAATTAATTTAACATATATTTTGTGTGTTACAAATTTAAATGTATGCATTGATTTTTCTAATTATAGGGCCTATTAAATATGATGATAGCAACTCTTAGCAATGCTTAAATTGCATAGTTGATCTACTTAATTTAGTGCTATAAATATGTGGCTAAGATATATATTTATCTTTTAAAATACTATATTAGGAAAGCTTCGAGCTATAGGGTGGTGCAAGGAGAGAAAAATTAAAGTTTCTAATCATGCATGCAACTTTTGATTTTCTTTTTTCTATAAATAGAAAAAAAAACGAAAGAGTTTCAAATATAACTTGAATTTTTATACAGAAACCTAAAAAAGTGACAAATAACAGATCACAAATTAATTAATTACAAGCAAAAGGAAATGGAGTCCGATCTTCTCCTATGGAACACGAAAGCTACTACTGCTGCTCTGATTCTTCTTCCTCTTCTAATCTTCTTCTTCTTCTTCTTCATGAAGAAATGGAAGAAATCCGAAACCCTAACTAGGGTTAATCTCCCTCCTGCCCCTAAAAAGCTTCCCATAATCGGAAACCTCCATCTCATCTCCGATCCTCCTTTCCGTTGTTTCGAAGAATTGGCCAAACAGTATGGCCCTATAATGCACGTGAAGCTGGGAGAAGTCGACGCCGTCGTCGTCTCCTCCCCCGAGATCGCGAAACAAGTACTCAAAGACAAGGACCCTATTTTCGCGGACAAGCCAGAAAGTATAGCCTTGAAGATATTCTGGTACAATTACATCAACATCGTGTTCGCCCCGTACGGCGAGTACTGGAGGCAGATGCGGAAGATCTGCATTCTCGAGCTCCTCAGCGCCAGAAGCGTGAAATCCTCGCCTCCATAAGGAAGGATGAGGTTTCTCGTATGGTTGAATCCATTCGCCTCTCTTATGGAAAGCCGGTGAATTTAACAGAGATGGTTTTCTCGATGATGAGCTCCGTCACGTGTAGAGCTGCGTTTGGGAAGGTGTGCAAGGATAAAGATTCGTTGATCAAGTTGGTGAAGGAAGGCCTTGATATGGGGCCCGGCTCTTCGGTTGCGGATATTTTTCCGTCTTCATGGATAGCCAATGCTCTGAGCTTTGGGAATAAGCTGAAGTTGATGAGGATGCGGCGGAAGATGGACGTGATTCTTGACGATATTATCCACGAGCACGAAAGGAATCGAGATTCGGGGAATGGAGAGTTTGGTAATGAAGATTTGGTTGATGTTTTGCTAGGATTAAGGAAAGTGGAGATATGGAGTTCCCAATTGGTTATGACAACATTAAAGCTGTTCTATTTGTAAGTATTCTTTCAACTTAATTAGTGTTCTTTTCTGTTCTATATATATATATACATACATTTTTTATGTCTCGTTCAACTTATGTTGTGTTCTTTGTACTGTGGTGTGTAGGACATGTTCGCGGGAGGAACTGAAACGTCGTCGTCAACTGTAGATTGGGCAATGGCAGAACTAATGCGCAATCCCCGTGTGATGGCCAAAGCGCAAGACGAAATAAGACAAATGGCAATAGCAAAAAACAACACCAACATCGAAGAAGAGGATATTCAAAAATTGAACTACTTAAGCTCGTCATCATGGAAACCCTAAGATTGCACCCTTCGGCCGCCATCATTCCCAGGGTCTCGAGGGAGTCATGCCAAATCAACGGATACACCATACCTCCCAAATCAAGGGTTCTGGTTAATGTATGGGCGATACATACGGATCCGAAGTACTGGACTGATCCAAAAAACTTCGTACCTGAACGATTTCTTGAGGAGCCATTGTTGGATTTGGCAGGAAACGATTTCCGATTCTTGACATTCGGGAGCGGGAAGAGAATGTGCCCCGGAATGGCATTTGGAATGGCTAGTGTTGCTCTCCCATTAGCTCAGCTTCTTCTAAACTTCAACTGGGAACTTCCGGTAGGTGTCGTCGCCGGAGCTTTGGACATGATTGAATCCTCCGGCCTAGCAACTTCGAGGAAAGAAAAGCTCTTGATCGTTGCAACTCCCTATCAACTCTAGTTGTGATTCTCGATTTTTTATTTTATTTTATTGTACTACCAAAATAAAACCACTTTCATTGAGAATATTGCTATATATGCAAATTTAATACTTTTATATTATCATCAATATGAAATTTATATGAAATTTAAAGGTAGGTCCGTTTTAAAAAAGAAACTAAAATGAAAAATACAAAACTATCCTTTGGCAAGTTTGTTCCCTAGCTCGAAATTTAAATCTTGTCTATAAGAAAAGATGACTAGTTTGAGCAACTATGTTCTCGTAATAGGCATATTCTTATTTCTATGTGATCATGAGTTAACTATAGTTCGTTCTAGATTATGAAAAGATTTTACTTGTCACTATTCTACGTAACTTTACCTTTTCCTTGTTGAGCATGCATGGTGTAGTGAAGTGTTGAGCCTTTGTCGATTGACTCAATTAGTCTAGTGATTCAAACTAGACTAGACTCTGAAAGAAGACTCTCAGGTTTATAGTGATAAAATTCCGTCTCATCTAAAAGCTCGAATTTGTAGAGAGGGAGAAAATCTATTGACTCATATTATGATTCCCAATACTCCCCCTCACTTGTGGGCTCGATTTTCAAATCTACCCTCGGGGTATGAGGCACAACAAGTGCACACTTTTTAATATGGATGAAGTTGCTTTCAGCAGGATTCAGACACAGGACCTTGGCGTTTTGCCAAAGGCTCTGATACCATGATAGAATCTTGTCTCATCTAAAAGCTCGAACTTGTAGAGAGGGTGAGAATCTATTGGCTCATATTATGATTCCCTATATGATTCCCGATATAGAGCAACGAGTGCTCTGACACCACTCTGTCACAACCGGACTTTGCTAAGGATAGCTATGTCGGGGTATCGTGACTAGGGATGAGAATTAAGAAGGGGGAATAGAAAGGGGTAAGGTATTGAATGCGGATCATATCTTGACTTATATGAATACTAGAACATTACGATAACTTCGAAGTTTCGGCCCAAGGCCCAAAAGAACACAAGTTTACTTGTCTTAATTAGTCAATACATAACTGAATAGTATTTAGAAAAGTACTTAACTAATACACCTCCGTCCCATTTATTTGTCCACAATGGAAATGACACAGTTGTTAGGATTATATACTGAAAAGCATATTTTTTATGCTTAGTTGTATACTACTTCTTCCTGTTTTATGAAATAAATAAAGTCATATGTTTTGCATATTTATTTGTGTTATGGTTATGCAAATAAACTTCCTGTAGTATATATTATACATAATATGGTGTGGGTAGTCGCACAGAAGATCATATTATCGGTTTCTTATATACTTAAATAGTGTTCGCAACCTAAGTAATCATGGACAAATTACTTGTTAAGGTTGTACTATAATGCTTGATATTAGCTGATCTTGGCTATTAGCTTATACTAATGCATCCAGTTGCATTGAACAGGATCGCGGTGAGTTAAATCCTTTTGTACTGATTTAATAAAGGATTTAAGATCTCGGACGATTATTATTTCTTAATTCTAGTTGTATAATATTGAATAATGTATTTATGATAATTATTACTTTGATTTATCAATGAGTGAGAGTTATTGCAACTCAAAGTATCTCGATATTTTGGGTAATAGTATAAATATGATAATTAATATTATAGCTAGAAATCGTGTCTCGGAGGAGTTCGAGTTGATGATGTCCCCTTGAGGCACTCTAAAGATTATTATATCAAACCCTGCAGGTGGATTAAGTTCCGATATAATAATAAGGTCGAGCGGGTACTACTCTCGGTTGAGATATTAATTAATAAAAGCTATCAGTAGCTTAATTAATTAATGGACATGCGATATCTTAAACACGGGAAATATATAATTCAAAAAGGAGCCCGTCATGTAATAATTTGGGAAATGGACGGCAGTGCAATATTATTTCTTTAGTGGAGTGAAATAATATTAATATAATTAAGTAAAATATTCGGGCCCAGAGAATACTTGGATTATTAATTATATTGGGAAGCCCAGTCCATATCCTCCTTAAGATCCCTAGTGTAGCCCACCAGAAGTAGGCCTAGCCCAGTAAGGAAAACCCTAACCCTAATCTACCTCTATATATATAGATGGTGAGATGGGATTCCGTCATAAGTAATATACGAGAATCAGAGTGACGGCTAGGGTTTTTGATACGACATTGAATAATATAATATTATTCCATGTCGTATCAGTTTTACTGTGAGGAAGAGAAGAAAGATTTCTGTCCATTCGGAATTCTTCTTTGTGCTCGGGAATACTCTAGAAGATCTTGGGGTTTACGAGAAGAGCTAGATCTCGTGTGCAGAGATCTAGTGCGTGGAATTCTTCACCGAAATCTCATTTTCCGACTGGATCTGCCCAACAAGGTATACAAATTCTAATATGTTTCCGCTTTAGGATCTAGGATATTGTGTGTTATAATTTTGTTTAATTGATTAACATCCGAGCGATCTTCACGGATCTAACAACAGTAACCAAGACCATATGAGATAGTGTGGTTTATATTATATTAGTTGTGAGAGTAAATGTTTTCCACTTTAAGTAAGTGGACGATTAAATGAGACATCCCAATAAGGAAACATGGACAATTAACATGAGACGGAGGGAGTACGTAAGAGTGTACGCAGCGGAAAGAGCACTGGAATACATGTATGAAGACATGTATTACTGAAAGTCTTATCTATTATTCCCTCCGTCCCATTCTATTAGTCTCATTGGTCATTTTAGTTTGTCCCACTTATTAGTCTCATTTCCTAAAATGGCAAACTATACTTGGCCACAATTCACTCTCTCTCCTCAGGATTAATTACAACCACATATTCTCGACTCACTCTCCACTCACTTGGTCCATATACCGAAAACAAATGGGACTAATAGAATGGGACGGAGGTAGTACATAACTTCACGACAAAAAGGCTCCGCTCGTCACTTCACTCCACCTGGCTCAACATGCACATTTAGAAATATATGCAGGGCTGAGTACAGAGTACTCAGTGGACACATGCCGAAAACTATACAATATAATTGTACATGCCATTAAGAAGTGAAACATATGGATTTTACTGTGAAGAACTCATGTTCACTAAAATATTTTCTAGTTCTGAAATTTGTCTGCACGGACTACGTTCTTTTAGTAATCTAACATATCTGATACTTTGGTATCGAGGAAGCCACCACCTCACACGACACCTAACCGGCCAACCCTTAAGGTGACGCACGGTCCTGTGTACTCTAGTCCAAACAAGATAGCAAGTCTTAACAAAGACCTGAATTCGATTAACTTAATTGGCGAAGCCAATACAGATAGGTGTCATACACAAAACAGAATGTTTATGTCATGACAAGCTGAAAATAACTATAACGTAATTAAAGAAATTCTCATTTGCGTCTTTGGAAGAAAACCCACCTTTAATAGCGTAAAAAGAGCCGGATTCAATATTGGTTTTCACATCCATAACAAGACATATTAACTATAATTCCACCTTAGAAACATGCGACAAAGGAGGTAGAGACCACATTACATATCACATGTTGAGAATATACATAATTTTGTCCATCCAATATAGAGAATTTAAAATTATACCCATCATTCTTCAGAAAAAAAAAAAAATATATATATATATATATATACCCATCAACATAATGTCACAATATACAACTTTTACCTTTTGGGACCAAAATGCCCTTATAACTTTTTTTTTTATTATTACTTTTTTTATGTCAAGTTCTGATTTATGACCTAGTTTGAACCATGCATTTTTTTAGGTTGAAATTTAACCGTTTTTGCAGTGACGATAGATTTAACTTTCAGATAGCGACGACGGATTCAACTTTTAGATTTATAGAATTCTTCTCGATTTACGTTAGATTTCTTCTTGATTTATGGATTACTGTTCTTTTTCCTAATAGTCCCGATAGGTCTGGTTCTGATTAAGAGTTTCTTCATCAAGTTTGTGATCATGCATTTTTTAGATTGAAATCATATCATTTTATATGAACTACTCCCTCCGTCCCCTAATAAGTGTCCCAAGCCGCTAAAATTTTTGTCCCATAATAAGTGTCCTATCATATTTCAATGTAAAATTTTAGCTAAACTATCAATTTTACCCCTACTATCATTACACTTTTTTTTTTTTTTTACTTTTTCAATTTTCTATGTAATGATTAGGGGTTAATATGGTAAAATTAAGCAATTTCATGGTTATTGAAATTTGACGGCTTGAGACATTTATTAGGGGACAAAGGGAATAGATCGGGGAGTTGCATGGCCTATTGGGAATATTTGCTGCAAATAGTCTGATTCAGTTCTAATTTATGATTTCTTTAGGATCGTGCATTTTTTTTTATTGAATAATGTTTTTTATTCTGATTATATAAATTGAATTAGGGAGTTACAATTGAAATTATTGCAAATAATCTCAATAGGTACAATTTTGATTTAAGGTTTATTCATAGGATAATGCGTTTTTTGGATTGAAATCATACTTTTGTTCTGATTATATGAACTAAAGTTGCGGTTGAACCGTTGAGCCTATTTGGACTATTTTAGCATCGATAGTGCCAATAATACCAAGAGAAAAAAGGAAAAAAAAAAGTCTAAATGTATTTGGAAAAATGTTTTAGAACGTCAAAAAAAAAAAAAAAATAATAAAATAAAATAAAATAAAAATAAAAATTCATTAAATTGAAAAATATAAAACATCGGAAATATCTGATAGGAGAAAACGTAAAAAGATAAAAAAAGAAAAAGGAAAGAAAAAAGATTAATGGAGTATGGGAAAAGCTTAAACAATTTACTTCACTTGAGAAAAGATATTCTACTCCCTACGTTTCTTCTTAAATGATCACATTCGTCGGGCTAAAATAGAAAATTGGTCATTTCGAATAACACGCCTCAAAATGAAAATAAGGCAATTTCAGAAGAAACAGAGTGAGTAGTTATCAAACTCAACATATTATGGAGATGAAATGTGCAGAGACATTATAGTAAAGTAATTCACCAACTATCTTTCAAGCAACTTGATTGAAGAGAGATCGGTCGTCGATGGAGGAAACCCGTTCTCCCTTACGTTTCGTCGGAGCATTTCAACTCCTCCATGTTAGTGCTCGTTGCCGTCATCTCCAAATGCCTGCCCTCCCTCCCCGTCACAATCCTCATCATTCTTCCAGATCACTAGCCTCAACAACCCCAACCTGGTCAGCTTCTTCTGCAATTGATCTTGCCTCATCCTCGTCGTCAAAATCTTCCATTGAGCCGTCAAGCATTTCTTCATTTGAGCTCGCCGCAATCTGGTAAGCGAGTTCTTCTTCAGTGTAGTCACTGGATGAGAGAGAGAGAGAGAGAGTTAATGGGTTATAGCATGAGATAATTCATATCACCCAATTTTTTCATATCACTAAAAATCATCTCTATCAAATAATTCATCAAAAGCGGTCAAGCACATAACAATCAGGCTAAGATTATTGATGAAAGCTAAGATCAAAGTCTATTAATGTAAAAGAAAAAGGAAACATAAAAACTCCAAGAATGCTCATGCAGTTTAAGAACTTCTTTTTCAGAATCATTACTCTTATGAGTTATTTGTGTGTTCAACTTCATAGATTGATCAACGAAAACATGCTACTACCCACCACCAAACTGGAAAAAGTCACAAAAATATAACACAATTCCGGAACAAAAGATGATTTAATTCAATCAGGTGCCAATTGCAAAAGGAAACAAGAAAAAATGATGCTTACCCTAAAACCCATAAACTGAGATTGGATATATGGGAAATCTTTGGCCATTCAGAACCAGCTTCTTCACCTTGATCGAGTATTAATTCTGGGCAGGCATCTACCTCTAACTGTTCTAAGCTTGTGAGGCGGCGCATTGCATCAACAGAAGGTAGACGCTTTAGCTTCTTGCATTTATATAAAGACAGCCGCTTCAGAGATGAGAGGTTCCCGAGCCATTCGGGTAACTCTTCCACTCCAAAATTCTCTAAGGCTAACCATTGAAGGGCAGTGAGATGTTGAAGTGATTGAGGCAGGCATTCCAAAATCTCCGTCCCTTTAAAAGTTAGGCCAGTGAGTGACTGGGAGCATCCTTGCAAAATGCCATCGACTGTCGCCATTGAGGGCCCCGTGCTTAAGTCAAAGTATATAGCTGTCAAGCTGCAAAGAGGCCAAGTCGGAGTAGATGCCATAAAATTAGGAACACCAATAATTTTCAGAACTTTTAGATGAGGAGAATTTGGGAGGCGGTCGATTAGGCTTGGTAGATTCTTTAGGCTGATTAGGCCCTCCAAACACAGTGTCTTGAGAGATGGTCCTATCATTTCACATGGCAAATGCACCAATGCAGGGCACTCGTCTATTTCCAAATGGTGAAGGGATGTGAAGATGCAGCTTCCTTGTAATTGTTGATCATGAGGATAGTCTGCTATCATTTCCAGATTCGGACAGCGATTTATAATAAGCTCCTCCAAAGAACTGAGAGTCCGTACACCGTCTGGTACTTTTGTCAGATTGGGGCAGTCCCTTAAATCCAGGCTTGACAGATTCGAACAGTTGACAAAGAAACAATCCGAGAGCCCGGTGTCCCAAACTTGTAAATGTTGAAGGCGCGACGATGAGAAATGAGTTGGAACACTCATCAATTTGTGACACTTTTCAATCTTGAAATGCTGGAGGCGAGGAAATACCTTCACTTCATCACTCCCACACTCTGAAAATTCTAATTCTTCCCACTCTGCCAGCTCAGGCATTTCACACAACTCAAGCCTTTCGAGTGCTGGAAAGACACTGCGCGTGCCCTCGTTCACCAATCCGTAGAACGAAGAAGTTAAGCACTTGAGATTAGTCAATAACCGCAATTTGAGCGACTTGAGATTTGGCAAGTGCCCTAGCATTGGGATTTCTTCGCATTCGTAGCAGCACCACAGTGATATCTCAATCAACTTATCAAGTCCTACCCAGGAGCTCCGAGGCACATCTTGTCCTGCCATCTTCATTGTCCATGATGGAAATCTTTTACCCTCGAATCCGCAGATAGCTAGCCTCTTCAGATTTGAGTGAGGCTGGAGTCCTTCCAACACGTTCTCATCATTAGTCTCACATTCTCGTTTTGTATTCCATCGCAAACTCATCTCCGATAATTTTGATTTCCTACATAGATTTGCCTTCTCGGCCTCTTCCTTACCACCAACCATTTCAAGATTAGTTATCACCAGTTCTCCTTTGACATCATTCAAACTTCCGAGCTCTTCAATTTTGAACCCATTCTTATCCTCCACTCTAAATCGTTCTAGCATTTGGAGACAAGTTAACCTCCCAATCTCAGCAGGCTGTACACCACAAGAAATGTAAAGATGCCTCAGGTTAATCAAGTACTTAAACGTACTTGGCAGTTTCCTCAATCTCTCTCCTCTTAATGTTTGCAAGTGATGGAGTTCGCCAATCCATTCTGGCAATTCTGTGATTTGTGTGCCTGAAATGTCGAGTTCTCTCAAATGTATCAACTCCCTAATGGAACATGGCAACTTTTTTAACCAACTGTACATAACTAAAACGCGCAGAGATTTGAAATCTGAGAACAACAGGGTGAGAGAAAAGTTATTTTCCGACAATAAAGTACGCAAATGTTTTGAATCTTCTTTCTTCACAGGATCTGATATGTTATCTTCGAGAATTCTATATCGAACACGGCTGCTACTGTCTGAAATTAGGCAGGCGAGATCGTGCACAAGATCGTGCATCACACAAACTTTTGCATTCCCGTAATAATCTCTCTCTGAAACTTGCAGTAAAGAGTTGAGGAGAAGAGCGTTTATGAATTCTTCCCCAACAGACTGCATGTCATTGTTTTCATGAGCTTGAAGAAATCCTTCTGCCATCCAGTAGCTGATCAGTTCCTTCCTTATGATGCTGTAACCTTTAGGGAACATCGAACAGTATGCAAAACACCTCTTGAGTGATGGTGGAGACAAATTGTCGAAGCTCAATCTCAATATCTTTGTGACCGTTTCTCCATCTTCGTATTGTGATAGCCATGTGTGATCTGTCTCAAGCCATTTCTCTTCAGATTTATTCTGCAGAAAACCCCCGAGTACATTGGCAGCCAATGGCAAACCTTGACATCTTCTAGCAATCTTTCTCCCAATGGTTTCGAATTCTAACGGAATATTTACTTTTTTGAAGGTTTTTGTTTTGATGATACGCCAACAATCCTCATCCGATAAGCCTTTTAGCTCGTGTTTATGAAGTGGATTCACGATTGAAGCCACCTCCATATTTCTGGTGGTAACGACAATGGCATTTCCCTTGGTCGAAGTAACTTCCACCAAGGAATTCATAAAATCTCCCCATTTCGGAGAGTCTTCATTCGAGATAGTCACATCATCAAGAACAAGAAGATAATTTTTATCTTCCAAAGCTTCTTGAAGCTTTTCCAATACATCTTGCCTACTCTCCATTACATAACCTAAAGTCTCTTCAACCATTTTCTTGAAAGTAAAGAGTGGATCGAAACTTTGAGAAAAATAGATCCAAATACGTAATCTAAACTGAGCCTCCACCTTTTGATGATTAAAGACTTTCCTAGTCAACGTTGTCTTCCCCAATCCCCCCATTCCCACGACCGGAAGGATGGTAACAGGTTCATCGCTTGTGATGCTAGTGGTGGTAAGCATCTCAGCTATTTCCAAAACCACATCATCTCTTCCGATGAAAACTGGATCAAGATTGAAACAACCAGTCCCAAAAGAAGCATCGATCAAAGTGGGACCATTAAGCCTCGCGACAAGGCCAAGCTCGGTTGCTTCTTTCTTAATGGAGTCCAAACACCCGTTGATTTGTTTGATCCTAAGAACCATTTTTTGCTGACGTGCAATATGATCATTGGAGGATGAGCCAGCGCCTGATTGTTCCTTTCGCTTCATCGGAGTGAGTTTCTGGATTTGGTTGGAGAGATGATGATAGTTGAGTTCATCCAGCACGTTGTCAGCATCGAACACTGCATCTTCAAGCTTCTTCAGCCAGCTTCTGACACCCTCACCATGGATTGTACGCATCTCTGCGTCGTTCAAGAACTTCTGGATGGTATCAAGACTCTCAGTTAGCATTTCTGCCTCTTTGTCCAGACCTTGGATTTGTAAGGTCTCCTTCTTTGAGAGGTCAATCAGATTTTGAACTAGAACTTGAAGGATGGCGGCACCTGCATGTCCTTCCATTCTTTCTGCTCTTTCTGTTTGTGATAGAGAGAGAGAGATGGAGATTAGGAAACACAAATAGAGCCAATGAACCAAGTTCTAGAGATCCCGAGACTCGCGCAGGCAACACCCATGCCCTGCTCCCAACAGAGTTAAAATATTCAACAAGGCATTTCCTCAAACACCTAGCGTGCGTTAAGATTGGGTATCATTCCACGGATTCCCGGATAGGATTTTTCAGAAAAATAAACTTGAAATCCTCATTTTTCTTACTTTGAACAGCATAAACAGTAGTTACATAAATTAACAATACACAATTGATGCAGCAAATGCAAGAAAATTTGAACAACAATTTGAGCAGAGATCGGTGTGTACCTTTTCGCAAATTCCAGTTGAGGGGAATGAAGCAATGAGTTGGTATCGAGCACGCGATCGCAAGAACAGCTACAAGAACATTAAACTCGTTTTTTGATAATAATTAGTCATAGATTATTAAACTATGTTCCAATCAAAATATTCCCATGAAGAATTTAAAATTTCCCATCAGTTTCGTCAAGCTGTAAACTTGATTTATTTATTGATAGTAAACTAAGTTGATAGTAGTTGATGCCTAATCTATTTCTATACATTTTCCTGGCAGAGAAAAATAACAAGTTGTAGATCCAAGTTGTTATAAAACTATTTCATGCATACAAGTCAACTGCTACTTGTACAAGTTACAACAACCTCGACAAATGCTTCTAGATTTTACCCGGTCGAAATCCTCTCTGAACCCAAAATTTTCTTTGAGAATTAAAACGAGAGTGTCACTGGTAAGATAAAATAGTTGTATTAAGTATATTGTGTTAAAAAATTGTACTTTAGTAATGATATTTATATGAACGACACATGTAAAAGGGGAAAATGTCTCTATATAAATCATAGAGAGGTATGTAAACATACTCCCTCCGTCCCATAGCAATTGTCCATGTTTTTTTATTGGGATGTCCCATTTAATTGTCCACTTACTTAAAGTGGAAAAGTTTTACTCTCACAACTAATATAATATTAACCCCACTATCTCTTAAGGTTTCGGTTATTGTGTCATTTCTCTTGTGGACAATTGTCATGGGACAGAGGGAGTAACAAATAATTCCCTTTTTATATAATGCAAACATTTTCAGATGTGTGCGTGTATTGGACTAGTGGTAGGAGTTAAGATTAACGTATCGGACTTAAAAGGTCTCGAATTTGAGTCCCCGGTGGTGCGACCTTTAGATTTCTATTGAAAAGCTTAAAAAAAAAATCGACAGTACGGTGTAACAGTAACTACTAAACAACGATATGTTTACGAATGTATGAAAAGACTATGCTAGCTTAAGGCCATTCAAGCTCAAATCATTCGAAATACTAAAGCTCGACACGGAAAAAGCTCGTTCATCGAATATCCATGCTACAAATAAGCAAAGATTCTAGTGATGTACCTATTTACTTGCAGCGGCCTCTCTCCATGCAAAAAAATGGAAGAAGTTGGCTACTTCTTTCTACCCCCTTTTCCTTTCTTGTGCTCTTTTTTCTTCTTCTTATTATTATTATTCTTTCCTTTAGCCTGACTGCATGCTCCCTTGTTTTTGGGATTGGGCTCCACGTCCACAACTTCTGAATCATCTATTTTACTACCGTCTTCATCATCAATTAACTTTCTATCTGCAGGCTTTTTCTTCTCACCATCCTTGTTGTCTTTACTGGCATCGAGCAAACTCAGATACGTGTCGACTAGAGGCTGCCTCTTGTCCAAGCTCTTGATAAGCTCACAAACATCTTGCATCGCCTTATGATCATGCTTCCTGCAATCAAGTATAGTCATAGTTTCAATTTGAGTTGGACGTATGAAGAGAATTATGTATCTAACATCAGCAATAAACTGAGCTCAAACTAAACAATTATTTGAGTCCGAGGAACTGACACATTCTTGGTCATAGAGATAAGTTTGTTGAAATCCCTGACCACGCCGCGGAAATCACCGAGGAAATCTTTATCTTCTTCAGCAGCTGAATCAGATCTCTGCTCAATTGGCAGTGCACTGGGAAAAGTTTTGAAGTTCAAATGCTTATCCACTTCCACCTGAAAAGCAGACAACTGATTAGCTATGTGATCCTCGTCGACCAACAACTATGACATAAAAATGAATTATTTTAGCTTACCTTCTTTCTCAGAATAAGGCTCTTCACATTTTCAGATTCTAGATAAGAAATCTCCCTGATAAGATTCCAGTTTATTTGTAAATTTTCATTCTCCGAACTTGCGTTTGAAGAAGTCTTTGACGCCATTTTTGAAGATTTCCGAATGGTTTTCTTACCATCATTGACTATGCCAGTCATATTTCTTTCAACTGTAGTAGTAGTAGGTTGATCGTGGGATGCTTCTGTGCTTTTTGGAAACAGTGTTCTCATGATCTCCTTTGCAATAGAAGGGTCTCAAGTCGAGGAAGACCGCATCTGGAGATGGAAACTTGCGATTAGTGTCGCCCAAAACCACAACGACCAGAGGATCACCGACAAGCTTGAATGCAGTAGCAACTGCTGATACAAGTTGAGTACAGTTATGCTTGCTCGGTCGAAGGGCTTCACAGAACTCTCTTGGCAGCTGGGATTTGATATCAGGTTGAGATATTAACTGACTAATTCTATCAAAGGATAAGTCCCCGTTTATGCACAGCACACACAGAATCAAGAGCAATCTAAGGACAAGTATAGGAAAGTATAAATGGGATTTAATTCTAAAGTCTTTAACCCATTTCACTGTCGTAGCTCTATTTGTAAGGATTTCCTCAACCACAATGCGAACAAATTCAACCATGATTGTAGGATGTGTTTTGTGGTCACTCAAACCGGTTCTTGGATTGGAATCCGGAGGCAGACTTGTTAAGTATTCAACGAATGAGGATTTCGTTGTAAAAAAGAAGCCCTTTGGATGAGGAACCAAGATCAACAATCTTTCCAAGAGATAAAGGAAATAGGGCGGGAACATATGGATGCGCGCATCCCAGTTTTCTTGAAGTGCTTTATGTAGAGCTTCACTCAAAGCTTCAATTGAGCACCTCGATGGAGAATCTTTCATACAGACAGTATCATGTTTAGATTCCTTTACTGAATCTGACTCAACTATTCCACAGAGATTCTCGATGAATGACTTCCAAGGTGTGTCGTTTGAAAGCCTTTCAACAATTTTATCATAGAAGCTATGCTTAAGGTTGCCATTTCCCAGCATTGTCAATAGAGCAAGTCCAATCTGATCAATATTGAGTTCCCTCCTCCCAATATTTCTTAAAACACATTCTTCAAGCAAATTCCTGGATACATCAGTTTCTCTCAAGGATATCATATTCTCATCTAATGACGTGCGGGGGTCCACAGAGAAAACCATTAAAAAGTATCTTATGCATAGCTGCACAAAGTCCTCCAGCTTCCTGTAAGTTTTGTTCTTCGTATTAATGGACTTTAAATCAAGCAAGAAGTTTGCTACGTCAAAGATGTGTAACAGACACACACTTTGACAGTACTGGACAGAGAGCTTAGCCATGGGACTCCTACTAAGTTTTTGAAGAGCATCCAATACTCTAAGTCCAACAGCAATTAATTCTTGGAGCCAGAATTCACGAGCAGCCAATGCAAAATGACGAGCTTCTAGAGTGGCCAAATTTCTGTTCTGCCGTATGAACCTCACAGCATTTTTTATCCAGGCAGCACTAGGATTCAGTAAGTGCAACGTGACGCTGGATTTATCAATCAACCTCATCCCAAAGTAACTGAAGCAGAAGCCAACAACACCTTCCAGTTTGATGGAATTTGTCCTTTCAAGGTTGTTGAGACATTCTATTATCTCTAAACTGTGCATCTTCCACAAGTTCCAAACATAAACAAGTGTTCCAGTAGAGACTTGGTCCCGAGTAATTCTCCGTTCGAATGTCAGGGGATCCAAGTGTAAGGAATTATCCCACTCGTACTTCGTAGCATTCACTTCAACATGTACATCTAGAAGTTTTCTGAGAGCAAGAATTTCACCAACTGGAATTTCATACTGCTTTGAAGCATAGTAAAACTGCATCAATTCAGACAATTTCTTTTGATCATATAACAAAAGGTTGACCAGAGCACAAATTGATGCATGAAAAGTTTCAGAAACCTTCTGAGCAATAGACATCACTCTATCTAGAAGTTCCAATTTCTGAGGAAATGACTTCAATGGCCATCCTTGATTTCCAGAACCCCACAGAACTGTAGAAATAACATGAGATAATATTAACAAACATGCGTTAGAAAACTGTCCTGCTTTTTCCAGAAGATCAGCTTCACGAAGAGTATCTCCAAGACTCTTGGCAATCTCGGAAGCCTCGTTGAAGTTTCCTAACTCTTCCTCCAAAACCAAAAGCTCTTCAAGGCAGTCCAATGACTTTAAGAAGTTGCGCTTGGATTCTGTAGAACAGAAAGATCTGACAAACTTTGTGAGTGATGCACTATCCTTTGCCTTGTGACACTCTAGAGCGCAGTTTTCCAAAAACTCTTGCACAATTCCGTCGATCTCAACAAGTCTTGTCATTATTATGCTGTTCGACAGTGCCTGCTGTTTCCATTTTTCAATGTACTGCAAACCGAGGTCAACATGATTCCCTTTGGTACAAGCTGATAAGCAGTCTCTCCATAAGCCCCCACTCTCATAAACTTCTGCAGAGAGTTCATATTTTCCAGCTAATGAGAAACATTCACCAGCTTTTCTTAGTTCCGATTTTCCACCCTTGTCCCGATAGATCAGTCCTGCATGGATCAATTTGCAAAAGTACATCACAGTAGTACTTACATTTTATAAACATGTATTTTCTTCCCTATGGGTCCTAGTCTCAATAAGAATGCTATTTCTTACTATTCATTTATTATGATATGAATATACCACACCTTACATGCCTCATTGACAGTTATCCAAATGGAACATATTTTATTTCAAACAATCCTGGTTTATGGTGTGCTATCTCTCTGTACTAGCGCAGCCTAACTAAAACAACTTTTAACTGGTAGATACCAAGTAGAGAATCAAAAAGTTGTTTTTATGTGCTAACGCACATATGATGTCTGGTAAAAAAAATTACTGAACTGAATTTTGAGAAAGCTGATATATGACCTTCAAAGGGAACACTCTATTTCAGCAGGCTTTTTGTAATGAAAAGTTAATTTTGTGTTCTGATCAGTTATATACCTGCTCTTTCATACTCCCCCAATTCGTAGAAACATTCTGCTGCAGCTTCAACTCTATCAATAGAATCAAATATTGCTGCAGCCTCTCTTAGCATTACAGCTGCCTTTTCAGAATTTGAACCACATAGACTGTCAGCAGCAGCTCGAAGTCCGGAGGCTTTACCCCTTTTCTCCCAAGTCTCATCACCTGCTTTTGCAAAGCACATTGTTGCCATCTCATAGTTCTTTTCCCAAAAGAGCTAGCACCAGAAAGAGAAAAGGAAAGGACAGAAGTCACAAAATACCCTTAAAAACCTATACTATATGTGAATGGAAGAAACAAGTGACAAAAATGAGTGAAAATGCCAAGAAAACCTGGATTCCCTGTGATTTCCACTCTTCAGGAGTGCTAGCCCTGTGCATTGTCTCGGCAAGAGTATCATCTATAGTTGTCACCTGCACGAGGGACAGCCTCTTCCAATAATCAAGCATGGGCTTGGAAGCCTCCACATTGTTTTCACAAATCCATAATCTCTGCTTTGTCCGAGTAATCGCCACATATAATTGCTTCAATTCAGAGCATAAGAGATTGTGTTTTGACAGGCTAAAAGTTGGAAAGGACTTTGCAGAATCGCCATTGAGGAGACCTTTTTTGTTCATGAATTCATAAACAATTCTCCATTGCTTGCTAAATGGTGAGGAGCCAAAAAAGTTATACAACAGAACATCCTACATAGTTTAAGATCAAGAAATCAAAAATTGATGGCAATCTGACAAATAACATCATCGGTTGAGAAGAAGTTACAAGAGAAGCTAAATTACGAAACACATTAGAGATTACTATTACTTACTGTATCTGATTTGCTTACTAAAGATACTCACCGTAATGATACAAACTAGTATTGTTAGGCTTACCGCTTATGAAATAAAATATGCAAACCACAAAGAAATGTTTTCCCCCCAAGAACCAAAATACGGCTATACTAAACATAGCTAAAGCATCTTCATTAATACCAGTCTCCTAAAAGCCTGTTAAAGACAGAATAAAATTATTAATCATCACTCCGTTGTACCAAACACATAGCCCGTGCTTGAACGGAATTCAAAGTATCTAAGCAGAAGTAACGAAGATACACAAGAAGAAATAAAGATAAAACGAACTACTGACCTCAAACTCAAGTCCCTTGCACTCCACTATGGACAGAATGAGGGCTTGATGACCAATGTAGTTGGAAACTTCTTTTTTCACAGAATCATCCCGCACTAGAATAACCTGGTCAGCGCCAAAACCCACCCATTTTCTGCCACACTTTTCGCTATGTCCAAAAATGGATACAATCAAGTTTTCATCATTTCCAGGCTCAAGAACAATAGGGGACTCGCCAGATATTTGACTAGTCTCAGGAGCCAGCACATCAATGGAGTGTGGGAAATAATAGCATAAAAGATCTACAACACTCTGTGCTAAGTTAAGTACTCCAGTGTGAGTACGAAAATTATAGGAGAGATTGAACATATCGGATATTAATCCTTTCTCTTTTTTCCCGGATAAATCACAGTTTCGAGGTCTCATAAGAAACTCATTATAGAACAAGGATCTGATATCCTCAAACTTGAAGTCAATCCCTCTGGCAATGGTCTGTGCTGTATCACCAGAAAACACAAACCCTTCATCAACATTGTTGCACATGTATCTGAAAAGGGAAATTTGCCTCATGGTAAGGTCTTGCACTTCATCAATGTAGACAAAGTCCATCTTATCGCCTGGAAAATCTTCTTTATCGAGCCTGAGATGAATGTCACTCACAAAATCAGCAAGATCAAAATCACCGCGCTCAATCTTCATTTTCTCGTAGTCCTCAAAAATATCATAAATTGCATCTCTCTGTTCCACACATAAAGTGGATGTCCTACTCTCAGACAATGATGTGTAATCCTGTCTGCTTCTCTTGTAACTACACGCTTCACCTTCCGTAGGACCTCCTTTAATATGTGATATTATCTCAGTAAAAACTCTTGAAGCGTCAAGGCTCTTAGTCAGCTTTGCATTGAAATGGGGCCAATATATGAAGGAAAATCGATCATAATTGACCTCATTCTTCCTGAAGAAGGTCTCAAGGGTGACTGATCTTTGCCCTCTAGAGTGAGATGAATCTCTTACAGAAGGAAACCTCTCAAAGTATGACTTTCCGAGAGTGCCATCAAGCATCATCAGAAACTTGTGAAATGTAATGATAAGAGGGTACCTCTCCTGTTGAGTACCAACAAATGTATCTGGTATATCTTTAAATTCGGAAGCATCATCAACATCATCCATAACGGTGAAGTTGTTCTCGTTAGATAAGTTGTCAGTAGCAATGCTGCAACAGATTAGTAATATTGGGACACACAAAATCAGTAAACCAAAAACCTCATATAAGTGTTTAAATAAAAAATATGAAGAAATGTTTTCGCAAGTTTCTTTATCCTTCAGACAATGTACTGTACTTGAACAAGGATGACTGTCAACTTTTAGGCAAGTTTAACTTGAAATATTTCAGAAGGTTATTAAAATGCCTACACTCAGACCAGCATAAGAAGAGAAGATGCATGGCATATCACACAACACAAGATATTTCAATGTCATGAATAAAGTTGGTAAACTAATATTCTACTGTTACATTGTAAATTGATCTTCCAAACTGGGGATGCACACACCTTTTCATCTGAGCTACGTTCTGTTTAACGGCATCACATAGTTTTGAGCTGACAGTTACAAATAGCTGGTGCAATACAGGACCCTTGGACCCACCATGGCACTGTTTGGCATCAACTTCATCACTGATACTCACACCATCATCAGCTACCACAGAATCTCGTGAAACAAGGGAATACATTTGAAATTTCTGGTACAGCTTCAGAGTTAATATAGTCGTCTTCCCAGTGCCAGAACGACCTAATATGAAACTGCTTCTAGGAAAATTTATTATTTCACGTTCCTTGTCAGTAACCTCAAATGGGAGATCGACAATGTTATCCTCAGAGTCCCAAAGCAAATGAGTCACAGTGCCAGATGACATGGAATAGAACTTCATCAACAACATACTTTCACTCACTTTTGAGTTTTCAACATATGTGTTGCATTCAATAGAGCTAGTGCTTGCTACAGAGACTAATTTGGAGTTGCTAGTATTCTTGAAACGCGGTATATCAGTGGAGAGTGACCAACTCAATGGCACCTCCAAATTCCTTCTCAAAAATCAAACTAGTTCAATTAGTTCAAAAATAACAACGTTCAGCTGTGGTCATAAGCAGAAAAAGCAATGAAGGAGGCACACTTGAAATAAACATGCATATACGATCAAGTCTTAAGACAATAAAATTGAAACATACAAACCCAATTTATAACTTGTGCAAAATACAATGTATCCATTGAGTAGAAAGTTCACATCATAGGATACGATATCCCATCCAACATCACATGACCAAACATACCTCTCAAATAGCTTTTCGTTGCAGTGGTTGATAAATTCATCTGTATACGAAGAAGCTATGCTGTCAATTCTTTTTAGCAATTTTGTGGTGTCTGTCATAGGCAATATGTCCCACACTTTGAGAACTTGCTTATAGATGGAGTCCTTCACAATATCAACGGAGCAGACAACATAGTATATGTCAACCTTAAGCTGTTTCAGTATGTATGAAGAGTTCTCACATTTCCAGTCCACATTTGCTTTCCTAGGCCGCCAACCTCTTGCAAGATTCAATAACAAATTTATGACCAACTTCTTTGTACTGAAGAATCTTAGTTTCTGAAATGACTTTTGGAAGTTATCGCTGAACAAAACCTGGAGATACAAATAACAGTCAGTGGTAGAAGAGAATATCAAAGGTTACATCAAGGAAAGATAATATTCAGTACTAAAAGGTCCAAACCCAGTTATGGGAAGCATAGATATGAAAGAAAAAGCTTAAGGATGAATGCTTGATTGAATACTGGATACAAATGAGAAAATACTACATAGAAGAGAGCTAAGCAGCAAGATATGAATGTTCAAGATATCTTGACAGTTGAACTTAAAAGTAAGGCAGATGCTCCTTTAATGATGGCAAGAGTATCCGAAAAAAAAGAGAAGAACATGCAGAGCAACACAAGATTACCAGATATTACATTAATATTCCAGTACCTGCCACCTCGTATTTTTGAAAATTGTACTCTCCGCACTTAAAAGATCACGAACTTGTTCTTTCTTAACACATCTAACAGATTTTCTGATTTCAGGGCCCTCGTCAGCATTTAAGAAACACTGCATATCCTTGGCATCAGATACTGTTGTTCCTGTATCCGAAACACTTAAGGTTGAAGCCTTGCAAGTAACCCATTCAGTAGGTTCACTGTGAATATTTTGATGGCATAACTCACAGCTGTGCTCACCCTGTTCAACATACACAGTGGAAAACAAGATTATAGATCATGAGATAGTTATACTAGACAAAATCATCATATCTTCGTAAGAGTTCATAAGGAAACAGACAGCAATTGTAACTGCCTGATTAGCTTAATAACATAATTTCCAAGTACTTAAAAAAGCAGAATTTATCAAAACCGTATGACTACAATACATCTCTTTATCTCATAACGTGAAATCATCTCATAAGAAGCAAGAACCCGTTTACTTTAAATTTTTAACCCCTCCTCTCCATCCAAACATGTATCCTTTACTACTGCAAGCATATCTAGTGCAATCTTAAGCTTAGTTCCTCCAACAAGTTTGACCAATCTGTTTACAAGCAAAGAAGCATATCTCACACAACAGCCTAATGTATCTTCCATAGCCTCCTTATTTTGTTTCTGTTGTTTATTTGATCAGTTGAAGCACCAGCCAACAAATCGGATATATTCATAAGTAACTCTGTTTCAATACTTAACACTCATCTCTTCAATAAGCACTAGCTGATAAACTAAGGCCGAATAAAAGCTAAGTAATAAACCAAAAGAGACATCAAAATTACTAGCGAAGCTACTGAACAAGGTAATAAGGCCATCAGTTGTTGAAGTCAAAATAACGGAAGTAACTTCACACCATTACAACGCAGAAAAATTGCAATACACAAATTAATCCACAATCATTTGATGTATTTGTGTGATTGTGCTTCAAGCAAGCATACATCTTCAGTTCTATCATCGCCAAAACCCCAGCTTACACAACAAAACCCAATATAGCCCTAAATTCACCCAGAAAAGCAGAAAAAATCAACATCCGCAACCGCAAACACTCACATACCTTATGCTCGTACAGATCCTCGCCCAACATTTCCCTCAGAAACCGCGGCAACAGCAGTTCAGGAAAATCATCTTCCGCCCATGATCGCCCACTATTTCCAGCACAGTTCCCTTCCATTTTTCGCTTTTCGAACACAAATTCTGCAGAAAATAGAGACGAACTCGGACGAACATCAACCTAACCCAGCTGCATGCATGAATGACAAAAAAAATTCAAAAAAAACGGAGAATTAGATAAATGTCTTTTCTCAGTGAGTACGGAAAACGTTACCAGCCTAAGAATCTCCCCAAGTTCCAGTGGAAGAGTGAGAAGTTGAAGGATGGAGGAAGAGAAGATGAAGATTGAGAAACTGTAGGGGCGGGATTTTCAGAATTTGGTTGGGGGCTTCTGTAGTTCTGTTTTCATCCACGGTTAACATAGTTTCCTATTTAAGCAGTTTCTAACCACGGTAATACTGTACTTTTTACACTCTATATCTAACCGCGGTGCTCCAATAATTACATTCATGTTTTTACAAGCAGTAGCTCCTTTCGTTCCACTTAAGTGTTGACTCGTCTTCTTACTTTTGACGTGGATATTTTAAGGACGGTTTATTAGGTTAAAACTTAAAAGTGAAGTAGTAAGTATTTTAAATTTTAATACATAATTCGCTTTCTAAATAGAGCATCATGAAATCATAAAAATATATATTGATATAAAAATCGTAAAGATCGAAGAACGAACGAGTTAGTTACAACTATTAATACTCCCTCCGTCCCGCGACAATTGTCCCCTAAGATTATTATATACCTCACATATGAATATCCTATGAGACAATTGCCGCGGGACGAAGGGAGTATTAAATTTCATATGTGCAAATGGCGATTGGATGTCGAATTAGCTTGATATAAGTAGGGCTTCAATCACTTCCACTTTTAGAAATATGATAAATAGAATCACTACTAGAAAAATGACATATATCTCATAAGTAAATAGTATTTTCTATGTCCTTCATTTAGTGACCTTATCTTTGGGCACAAGTTTTTTTTTTTTTTTTTTTTCATTTTGATGATATAGTAATAAATTAATGTGTTAAAGTGTTGAAGTGGAATAATTGTGGGTCCATTTGGTTTTTTTAATAGTAGTATTAAAATGTTAAAGTATTAAAAAGTAGATGAATAAAGTGTTAAAGTGATTGTGGGACCTACGTCCTAAATTGGAAAGAGTTAGTAAATGGAGGACGTCTCGATATAGTATTAGTGTCATTAAATGGAGGACGGAGGAATTTTATAATTCTAGCCCATTTTTTGAATTATTGCCCATTTACCTTTGTACGTCACAATTTTCCTATGACAATATACAACCACAAGTCCACAACACATGCTCGTGTGTCATTATTACGAACCACGACATGGTTGTGTGTTACGATCACGACCACGACATGTGGTTGTGTGTAACTATCACAACCACGACTATGGTCGTGAGTTTTAGTCGCGAGCTTGGTCGTTACAGCCGCAAGTTAGTCGTTGCATGAATTCTATGATATGACCACAACACGACCTCGATATGACCATAACACATGATCGTGTGTCACTACCACGACCACAACATGACTTCGACACATGATCGTTAATTACGACTACAATTATATACGGCCACAAGAGTCATGACATCACGACCATATACGATCATGAGTCAATCAGTCATGTGGTCGTGCACAAGGCTCATTAAGGGTATAAATGTCAAAAGGGGCTAAAATTATACTCCCTCTGTCCACTTCATTGGTCATGTTTAGTATTTTGGGTCATCTTACTTCACTAATCATGTTTTCTAATATGAAATTAATTAACCCTTACTTTTCACTTTTAACACTTGCGCTTAAAATTTCGTGGTGAAAAAAACATAAATAGTGAAATAGGACAGAGCGGGTACCATTTACTTATAAGATGCTAAGATTAAATTTACTTACTAAAATAAGCTTGAGAGATTAACACTACTTTAATTATGTATCACAATTTGAGACATAAGATCTCTCCCATAATCTATATACTATATAATAGTAAGCCCGTGATTATTTTTAGAAAATTTAGTTCATTAATTACATATATTTCATTTAATTTATGGTAACGGATTTTAGTATTAATAATTATTTAATTATATAATTTGTTTATCAACTATTTTTATTATAAACTGTTTATTAAAATGGTATATCATTATTACACATTAATATTTTTTAGCCAACTAATTAATAGTAAACGTTACAAAAGTATAATTTACGATTTTAGCAATTTAATTGATATGCCGACTTTAAGTTTATTCCATATTTATGTTATTACGTGCCTACACATAGTTTTATCTTATACCTCAAATATATTTTAAAAACGTCCAATATTCGTCTAGATAGAGGGAGTATATTTTCTACTTTCAAACTTGTATTTATTACAAACTAGAACGTGGTCCGCGCGATGCACGACGTTCAAATATTTGCAAAAATGGACCTCATAATATTTTTTTTAAATAATAAAAAATTAATTTATTAAAGTGACTAAAATATCCCTATACTTAATAGTGAAAATACAAAAGTACCCCTTCGTATTTTGTTTTTATATAGTACTCCCTCCATCCCACTGGGATAGGGACCTTTTTTTTCGGCGCGGGAATTAAGACGAGAATGATGATAGTGGGATAAAGTGAAAGGTAGTGGGTTAAAGTGATGTGTCAGAATTTTATTGGGTTAGAATTTTCCATTTTGGGAAAGGTCCCTATATCAGTGGGACTTCCCGAAAAGGAAAAGGTCCCTATATCAGTGGGACGGAGGGAGTATAAAGATTTCAAATTTCACGATTAAAAAAAAGTCAATATTCACATTACTGTTCCATATTGTGGATGAGGAATACTAGATCAAGACGAGTCTAACATAAATCCCTATAGATAGTTAGCATCCGATGCAACAAACATTAGCTAATAAAGGAAGGAAAAATAATTGTACCATAAGACCTAAAATATTTTTTCGTATGTTCCCCACACATCGTGTGGGTCAATAACTAGTTGAGAAAATTATACTCCCTCCAACCCCATATAAAATACGGATAAGAACAACTTACTGTATTTGGGAAGGAAATAGTATCATTTTACATTAATTTTACATTTTCATTTAATTACAATATTTTTAGGATATTTTAGGTTACACAACATTACCCTTTAGCTTATAAAATCCCATCCAACTCGAGAATTTTACAATTCTTGCAAAAGGAGGTACTCATCTTTTCCTGAATTTTTTTTCAGATATCCGATTAATTTGTTTGATTTTGAAATTCTAAATAGTTCGGGTTACTAGCAAATCGGATTACCGTACCATGTTCCATCATTCATTGCATCGGTGGATGATCGCTACGTATGAAAAACAATTTCCGAAACCAGTGTTTTGTTTGTAACAATGCTGGTTCTAGAATTGTATTTGACATGTAGCAATCATCCGATACAAGTTATTGTCGCATCGGGGCATAAATCGTTACCAAATACTAGTATGTGCTGATTTTCACTGTTGGTTAACCAAAGTTTGACAAAAAAGACTCAAGCAACATTTATCCCGATGAACTTTTCCTATCACTCAGTATTCAAACACATCCAAAATGGAAGAGAGATGAAAATGTTTCCCACTTTTTTTTTACTTTTTACCCCCTTTCCCTTTTTTTGGCTTGCTTTTCTTCTTGTTCTTTCTCTTTCCCTCAGCAGCAGCTCCCTTGTTGCTGGGATTGGCCTCTATTTTACTAACTCGATCATCATTTGAATTTCTGTCTGAATTTTTCTCATCGGCCATTTTCTCTCTATCGAGACAGTTCTTCTCCACGAGCAAGCTCACTAGGGAGTCTATCTGAGGTCGACTCTCCTCCATCCTCTTCAAAAGTTCACCAATCTCAGCCATTACCTCAGAATCAAGCTCACTGCAAACAAGTATGGTCACTGCTAAAGTTAGGAAGAGGGACATGTAGAGTAAGTTCAATGAAATATGTTCAACGAAAAGGGAGCTACGGCGATATACCCAGCGTATAAATGAAGTTTAGAGTTTGGAGACAGAGACATATTTTTTTTTTAAGTGATGGCATTACTCATGACTGAGAATTCGGGATTCAGCCCTACAACAGTATATATATATATATATATGGATCGTATCTTCATGCCATCTTGAGGGCTAGTTGACTGGAGTCGAGCTGAGTCTAGTAGTGTCATGCTCGAGCTCGACAAAAGAAGTCCCTAGCTCAAGCTGGACTTGTACTCGACCTAACTTCAAGTTTTTGAAGCTCGAGCTCAACTGAGCATCATTGACATTTCCGTTTTCGTAAGTAAATTTCAAAAATCTAAAAGTTAATGTGATTTTGTTAGAAGCTGCTCTAACAGAACACAATGTGTACTGGAGCTTGAGGGTTGCTAAGTAGTGGCTCTAAACTCGAGCTTGAATTCGACTAAACTACAATGAGTAATGTTTAGCTATTGAGCCAAGCTTATTAGCTGAGCTCAAGCTCGATGATAACTTGAGTTCAAGTACATTGAGTTAACTGACCTTGTTTGGAATAGAGATAAGAGTGTGTTTAAATCCCCGATCAAACGGCTGGCGTCATAGAAAATATATTTTTCTCCACCAGAATGAGAAAATGACCGCATGACTGCATAAATTACGAAGACTATATGGTCTTCTACCTCCACCTGAAAATTAAAAAACAAATCAGCCACATGATCCACTATGAGATTGGATGAACTTCTTAGTACCTTCTTTCCCAGAAGAAGACTCTTCAGATTCTCGTCGTTCAGATTTGTACATGACTTGAATGCTTCGGATATCTCCAGGAAAAGATCCCAGTTTATTCGCAAATTCCCATTTCCATTCTCCAAGCTTGAGTGTGAAGCACTCTCTGAAGCATCTTCTGGAGATTCTGCAACGGTCTTCTTACCTTCATCGTCTACAAAAGGAGGTATGATTATGCTGGTCATATTTCCTTCAACTGTAGTAGGTTGATCACCGGATGCTTTTGTACTACTTGGAAATAGAGTTTCCATGATATCGCTTTTGCAAGAGAAGGATTTCAAGTCAATGACTATAGCATCCGGACATTCAAACTCCCGATTAATGTCCCCAGTAACCACAATGACAAGAGGATCACTGATAAGCTTGAATGCAGCAGCAACTGCTGCTCCAAAAACATAACCATGCCTTTTAGGTCGAATAGCCTCATAGAACTCTCTTGGCAGATGGGATTTCATATCACCTTCAGTTATCAGCCGCATAAATGTATCTAAGGGAAAATCCCAGTTCAAAGACAATAAACACAGAATCATGTACATTCTTAGCACTAGCACAGGAAAGTATGAATCGTAACTCATCTTATAGTTTTTGAGCCATGCTTGTGCATTAATTCTTTTGTCAAGGACTTTCTGAACAACAAATTGAACAAAGTCAACCAAAACTAGAGTTTGGGCACAGTTGTAGGTGACCGAACCAGTTCTTCGACTGGCATCCGGTGGAAGGCTTACTAAGTACTCAACGAATGCGGATTTTGTTGTGAAAAAGAAGCCACGTGGGTGAGGAGCCAAGATCAACAATCTTTCCAAAAGATAAAGGGTACAGGGCGGAGACATATACTCATTGGCCTTCGAAGTCAGTACTGAAGCCCAAAACAGCGATTGACACAAAGGATCCACAGTGCATGTCAGTGAAGATTCTTGCATACATACTGTACTAGATTTAGATTCCTTCACAGGATCTGGCTCAAAAGTTCCCCTGATATGCTCAATGACTAACTTCCAGAATGAGTTGTTTGAAAGCTTTCCGGCATATTTATCATAGAAGCTATCCTTCAGCTTGCTATTTCCCAGCATTGTCATTACTACGGCTCCAATCTGATCATAGCTGAATTCCCCCCTTCCACTAAGTTGTCTGATAATACATTCTTCAAGCAAATTCCTGGAAAGTTCAGTTTCTCTGAAAGCTATCATTTGCTTATGTAATGATGCACGGGGGTCCTGAGTGAAAACAAATGAAAAGTACCTCGTACATAGCTGCAAAAGATCTTGCAGCTTTCTCTTATCTGTGTACTTCATGTCAATGGTATTTAAATGAAGTAAGAAGTTTGCTATGTCAAAAATGTGCAGCAGACACATACCTTGACAGAACTGGATAGAGCGCTTAGCCATGGGGCTCCTACTAAGGTTCTGAAGAGCATCCAATACTCTAAGTCCAACAAAAAGTAAATCTTGGAGCCAGAATTTACGAGCAGCCGATGCAAAATCACAAGCTTTTAGAGTCGCCACATGTCTGTTCTTCCAAGTGAGCCCCTCAACATTTTTTACCCATGCAGCATCAGGATTCAGTAACTGGAATGTGATACTAGAATTGTCAAGCAACCTCAGTCCAAAGAAATCAAAGCAGAACCCAACGACACCTTCTAGTTTGATGGAATCTGTCTTTTCAAGGCTGTCAAGACACTCTGATATCTCTAAACTGCGTACCTTCCACAAGTTCCAAAGGTAAACAAGTGCTCCAACAGAGACTTGGTTCTGCGCCATTCTCTGATCGAATTTCTTTGGATCCAACTGCAAGTCAGTATCCCACGCATACTTGGTAACATTCGCTTTAAAATGCACATCTAGAAGTTTTCTGAGAACAAGTATTTCACCAACTGGAGTTTCGTATTGCTTTGAAGCATTGTAAAACTGCATCAGTTCAGACAAATTATTCTGCTCATATAACAAAAGGTTGACCAGAGCACAAATTGATGCATGAAAAGTTTCAGAAACCTTCTGAGCACTAGACATCACTCTATCTAGAAGTTCCAATTTCTGAGGAAATGACTTCAATGGCCATCCTTGATTTCCAGAACCCCACAGAACTGTAGAAATAACATGAGATAATATTAACAAACATGCGTTAGAAAACTGTCCCGCTTTTTCCAGAAGATCAGCTTCACGAAGAGTATCTCCAAGACTCTTGGCAATCTCGGAAGCCTCGTTGAAGTTTCCTAACTCTTCCTCCAAAACCAAAAGCTCTTCAAGGCAGTCCAATGACTTTAAGAAGTTGCGCTTAGATTCTGTAGAACAGAAAGATCTGACGAACTTCGTGCGTGATGCACTATCCTTTGCCTTGTGACACTCTAGAGCGCGGTTTTCCAGAAACTCCTGCACAATTCTGTCAATCTTCAAAAGTCTTGCCATCATTACGCTGTTCGATAGAGCTTGCTGTTTCCATTCCTCAATATACTGCAAACCGAGGTCAACATGATTCCCTTTAGCACAAGCTGATAAGCAGTCTCTCAAAAAGTTCCCACTCTCATAAACTTCTGCAGCAAGTTCGTGTTTTCCAGCTAATGAGAAACATTCTCCAGCTTTTCGAAGTTCTGACTTACCACACTTTTCCCAGTAGATCCTTCCTGCATGGAGCAAATTGCAAAAAATATCAGAATAATGCAAATATCCATATACAACATATTTACTTGACTATCAATTATCATGCATTTTCTACCAAGACATTCAGCTTTGTGATTGTTAATCTGTAAAAAATATATTGCATCACTTTGTGATTGTTAATCTGTAATATACCTGCTCTTTCATACTCTCCCAATTCACAGAAACATTCAGCTGCAGATTCAACTCTGTCAATAGAATCAAATATTTCTGCAGCCTCTCTCAGAATCATAGCTGCCTCTTCAGGATTTGAACCACATAGACTGTCTGCAGCAGCTCGAAGTCCAGAAGCTTTAGCCCTTTTCTCCCAAGTCTCATCACCCGCCTTTTCAAAGCACATTTTCGCCATTTCATAGTTATTTTCCCAAAAGAGCTAGCACCAGAAAGAGAAAAAGGAAAAGACAATATATACTTAGTAACTGATACTCTGCATAAATGATCAGAAAAAAGAAAAAGACAAATAAACCTTTATTCCTTGTGATTTCCACTCCTCAGGAGTGCTAGCCCTGTGCATTGTCTCTGCAAGAGTATCATCAATTTTTGTCACTTGCACGAGAGACAGAATCCTCCAATAATCAAGCATTGGCTTGGAAACCTCTAAATTGCTTTCACAAATCCATAATCTCTGCTTTGTTCGAGTTATCGCCACATATAGCTGCTTCAATTCAGAACATAATAGATTGTGTTTTGACTGGCAAAAACTTGGAAAGGATTCCAAAGAACTGCCAACAAGAAGATCTTTAGCATTCAAGAATTCATACACAGTTCTCCATTGGTTACTCAACGGTGAGGAGCCAAAAAAGTTATACAACAGAACATCCTGTATCCAGCATTAAGACCAAGAAATCAAAATGTGACGGAAATGGGAATCTGATAACTAGTATACTGACTGATAAAATAAATAAAAAATTAGAGAAAGATAAGAAGTAATCCAATTATAAAAACTGTTACCCATGCTATCTGATTCAACTCATTAACTAACTAACAATATCTACTGTAATCTACTTATAAAAAGAAAGATATCAACAGTAATGATGCAAACATGTACAGTTCGTAGGCTAAGCAGCATATAAAACGAACATAAAAGAGTTTGATCTCCTAGAACCATAATACAATTACGCAAGAAACATAAATTTGCAATCTTCATTTGTACTCGACTTCTCAAACCAACTAAAAGAAATTGGAATGATAATATTTGTGACAAACACATTGCCTGTGTTTGAAGTAATTAGTTAAGCAGAGGTAAGATCACATAAGTAAAACAAATGGCTGACCTGAAACTCAAGGCCCTTACACTCCACTATTGTCAGAACGAGAGCTTGTTGCCCAATGAATTTGGAAATTTCCTTTCTTGCAGAATCATCCCTTACTAAAATAACTTGGTCTGCACCAAAACCTACCCATTTTCCACTAGACATTCCGCTGTGTCCAAAAATGGATATAATCAAGTTCTCATCAGTTCCGGGCTCAAGAAAAATCGGTGACTCGCCATATATATGACTAGTCTCTGGAGCCAGCACATCAATGGAATATGGGAAATAATAGCATATAAGATCTACGACACTCTGTGCTAATCTAAGTACTCCAGTATGAGTACGAAAATTGTGGGACAAGTTAAACATATCTGATATCAATCCTTTCTCCTTTCTCCCTGAAAGATCACTAATTTGAGGTCTCATAAGAAACTCGTTATAGAACAAGGATCTAATATCCTCAAACCTAAAGTCAATCCCTCTGGCAATGGTCTGTGCTGTATCACCAGAAAACACAAATCCTTCATCAACATTGTTGCAGATGTATCTAAAAAGGGATATTTGTCTCATGGTAAGGTCTTGCACTTCATCAATGTAGACAAAGTCCATTTTATCACCTTTCAGGTCTTCATTCTTGAGCCTGAGATGAATATCACTCACAAAATCAGCAAGATCAAATTCACCACGCTTCATCTTAACTTTCTCATAGTCCTTAAATACATCATAGATTGCACATCTCTGTTCCACAGATAACGTGGATATCCTACTCTCAGACAATGCTATGTATTCCTGTCTGCTTCGCTCGAAACTACATGCTTCACTTTCCAAAGGACCTCCTTTGATATGTGACATTATCTCAGTAAAAACTCTTGAAGCATCAAGACCCTTGGTCAGCTTCGTATTAAAATGGGGCCAGTATATGGAAGAAAATCGATCATAAGTAACCTCATTCTTCCTCAAGAAAGTCTGGAGTGTGACTGATCTTGTACCTTCAGAATGAGAGGAATCTCTGACATAAGGGAACCTCTGAAAGTAAGATTTTCCAAGAGTGCCATCAAGCATCATCAGAAACTTCTGAAATGTAATGATGAGGGGGTATTTTTCCTGTCTAATTCCAACAAATGTATCTGGAATATCTTTAAATTCAGAAACTTCATCAACATCATCCGCACCATTGAAGTTGTTATCCCCAGAAAGTTTTTCAGTATCAATGCTGCAAGAGGTTAAAAATGTTGAGACACAAAAAATAACGAAAAACCTCTAACAAAATAAACGAAAAATTCTCTAATAGTATATAGAAAAAAAAAAAAAAAAAAAAAATTATGCAGCAAATGTTGTTGCAATTTACTCAATTTTCCTTTTCCTTCATAGAGCTGCACTTGAATAGATGCAGCATTCAAGCCAGTTTAACTTCGAAAGATGTGAAAATGCCAAATTTCTTTGAGAAGACTCAAGTAGCATAAAATGACAAGGTGCAAAGCATATAACATTAAATGTTTTTAGTAATATCATAACATTGCAAATGGCTCTCCCAAATGGGGCATTGCATATCAGTTTGTTCCTTCATTTCATGAAAAGAGTACGAGTTGTTATCAGAAATAATGTACAAGAAAAGTATAAGATAGCAGCAAATGCAATGTACCAAAAAGAGTATAAGTTGGCAGCAAATGCAACGTGCAAACTATTCATCATAAGAATATTATAAATTGCTGTAGCATTGCAATTATTTATAAAATAACTGACAAAGACAGAGTGGGAAGGAGTACACACCTTTGCAGCTGAGCTAAACTCTTTTTAACAGCATGACACAGCTTCGGGCTGACCGTTACAAATATTTGGTGTAATACGGATCCGCCATGTCGCAGTCCGACTTCAACTTCATCGGTGAAACTCAGATTGCTGTCAGCTGCCCTAGAACATTGCGAAGCAATGCAGTACTTCTGAAATGTCTGGTAAAGCTTCCTAGTTAGTGTAGTCGTCTTCCCAGTGCCAGAGCGACCTAGTATGAAGCAGCTTCTAGTATAATATATTATTTCGCGTTCCTCATCAGTAACCTCAAAAAAAGGGAGACCAACACCTTTATCCTCAACATCAGATAACAGATGACTCACAGTGCAAGATGACAACGGGTAGAATTTAACTAACAACACGCTTTCACTAATTTTTGAGTTTTCAGCATATGCTCTGCATTCAATAGAACCAATGTCTGCACCAGAATCTAATTTGGTGATGCTGGAATCCTTGAAACGGAATATATCACTAGATAGCGGCCAACACAATGGAACCTCAATATTCCTAAACAAATTAAAATAAATCAATTAATTTTAACAACTTTGTTCAGCTGTGCTCATAGGCAGTAAAGTAATGCTAGAGGTACAATTAAAATATAACAAATATATGGGGGTAGCACATGATCAAGTCTCAGGGTACTATAAAAATGAAATATATGAAGCCCAATTTTTATTTTGTTCCTAATGCAATGTACTCTTTAAGTATAGAGTCCACATCATAAGACATGATGATTGCATCAGTCATCACTTAACCAACTGGGCATACCTCTCAAATAACTTTTCGTTGCAGTGGCTGATGAATTCATCTGTATACAAAGAGGCTATGCTGTCGATTCTTTTTAGCAGTTTTGCGGTATCCGTCATAGGCAAAATGTCCCACACTTTCAAAACTTGCTTATAGACGGAGTCCTTCATAATGTCAATTGAGCAGACAACATAGTATATGTCAACCTTAAACTGCTTCAAGATGTATGAAGAGTTCTTACATTTCCAGTCTACATTTACTTTTCTAGGCCGCCAACCTCTAGCAAGCTTCAGTAACAAACTTATGACCAGCTTCTTTGTACTAGAGAATCTCAATTTCTGAAATGATTTCCTAAAGTTGTCGCTGAATAGAACCTGCAGGTACGCATAACAGCCAGGGAGGAGAAGAGAAAATCAAAGGTTACATCACGGGAAGATGATAGTAGCAAAAACAATAGTGGAAAACATCGTAAAGGAAAGATATAATTTTAGGATGGATGCTTAACCAAATTCTAAACACAAAAAGAAATATTATTATTTAGAAGAGAGCAACCGGCAATATAATATGGATTGAAATATCTTGAACGTCTCAACTTAAGAGTTACGAGACGCTCATTTGATGCTGACATGAGCAAACCTGAAAGAGAATACCATACACAGCAACATATGACTACCGAATATATCACTAGTAATCCAGTACCTGCCACCTCAAATTTTTGAAAAGTGAACTCTCCCCACTTAGAAGGTTGCACTCTTTTTTAGCATCTGTAGTAGCTCTTTTGATTTCAGCTTCATTAGCATTGAAGAAACACTGTCCATCATCAGATGCTATTGATTCCCAATCTGAATCACTTACGGTTGACATCTTGGCAGTCCCAGGTAGATCCCATCTCAATTGTGCAGATTCACTGTGGGTATCTGGAAGGCATAATTCGCAATTTTCCTCTCCCTGTGAAACAGATACGGTAGTTATAACTCAGGCAAGTAGAGAAATGTAGATATTCCGAGTAGATTATTTCCATGTGAAAACAACAAATTTAAATCAAGAGACAATTCAAGTAAAGAAACCATATAATCATAAGAGTTCATGATGGGAGCATATTAGGAAACAGACATAAAGGTAGTGCCTCACTTAACTCTATAAAATTAACTCTATAAATAAACGCCAAGGACTAAGAAAAACATAACTGATCCTAACCATATCTGTTTATCTCATGCTGCTTAACAAGTGAAATCATCTCGAAAGAAGAAACAAGATGATCCCCCCTCTTCCAAACATGCATCCTCACTACTTCAAGCCTATGTAATCCAAAGCTTAACTTTTGAAAAAAGTTTGACCAACCTGTCGAAACACATTTAGTATCTAAAAGACTAAAACCCAATAAACAAATTCGACACAACAGGCCAGACCAAAGTATCTTCCTTAGCCTTCTCATTTGGTTTGTGTATTTGATTTGAGAAGTTGAAGCACCAGCCAAGAAATCAGACGTTAACGTATGTAACACTGTTTCACAGCTTCGAACGACCACCAAAACACATCTCTTCAGCAAGCACTAGCCGATTAAATTAAGGCCGAGGACAAGCAAGTTCAGAAGTCTACAATTAATGACTAATAAACGAAAAAATCAGGAAAACTACAAGCAAGAATACTTAAGAAGAAGATTACATGCTAAAATGGAGTAATCAACTGTTGAAGTCAAAGTAGCGGAACAAACAAAAATTCTTGCACCATTATAACGCACAACAGTTGCGATATTTCTCTCTCTCTCTCTCTCTCTCTCTCTCTCTCTCTCTCTCTCTCTGCCATGGCCGAAACCCCAGCTTACACCAAAAAATAGTACGAATAAACTCCAAAATTCACCCAGAAAAGCAAAACAATCCACACCCGCAGCTACACACACTCACATACCTGGTGCTTGTACGGATTCTCGTCCAACATTTCTCTTAGAAACCCTGGCAACAACAAATCCGTAAATTCATCTTCCGCCCATGATCGCTCACTACTTCCTGAACAGCTCCCTTCCATTCTTCACTTCACAAGCATAAATTCTGCAGAAATACAGAGACTAACTGAGATGAACATGAACATAAACCTGCTGCATGCATGAAGGATTAAAAATAACAGTAAAAATGAAAAAAATCGGCTGAAAACAGAGACTGAAGAGGCGAATGATTTTACTTAGTGATTATGGAAAACCGCCACCAACCTGAGAAGAAACTTGTGCACGCAAACTAGCTTCGAGAGTAAAAAAAATGGAGGACGGTGAAGGTGAAAATGGTGAGTAGAAAGAGGTGAGAGAAAAAGGTGAATTTGTACGGACGGGTTTTTTTCTTAGTGTTGTGGTCTTCTGCTTTCATCCATGGTAACTACTGTGCTTCGACTCTTTCTTTTTTGGGAAAAATTCTACCCATGGTAGAATGGTAGAATATGCTTTTTACTCTCTATTTTAACCACGGTCACTTCATAAACAAATTCACTTTTTATAAAATAAAATTGAAAGTACGATAAGAAAAAATGTTTATTTCCGTCATCTATCCACCTACACTCTTATTTATTGGGGCGTCTTCATTTACTAAATTATGCCACCTAATTATAATATGATTATACGATTATTTAAATGATTGAAGATGGAAGAGAAAGCCTATTACTAATAATGTATATTTTGTTAGGTTTTACGTAAGTTGTAATGAATAAACTCCTTTCTCGATAAAAATAAATAAAGAAATAAATAAATACTCATGTATGTTAATAGTAAAAAATACAAATAGGGAAAACAAAAAAAGTAAACCAATAGTAGTTTAGAGATTCGTTAATGTTGGTAAACAAGGCCGACGTCATTGGTCTTGGCCTCGTTGATACGTAAAGAAATCAAAGTAGCAAATAAAGTGGTGAGAATGGATAATATTATCACTTAGAGATTCAGACAAGAATAAAATACTAGCATTATATAAATCTATATCTAAAAATAAAATTGTACTGCGTAACAATAATAAAGTTTGAAAAACATGCGAGCTTGCTTTGAATTGGTTAGGAAACCACGCGAGAATAATTCTCCTCCGTCTGATACTGATACTGATTGATAGTATAACCGTTTTTGTAGACGGAAATTCAGACGAGAGTACTAGTAGTGAATAAAATGTGTTCTAGTGCGTTCAAAATATTACTATGTCCTTCATAATTCAATCGTTCAGTATCGCTTCGACACAAGATTGTAGGGTCAATGTTAAAAATGAATAGTAATGATAATTCTTTCAATTTAAGAAAACAGAACAATTAATGTGAGACAATTTGATTAAGAAAACATGACAGCTAATGTGGGACAAAGAGAATACCATTTTTAAGTATTGTAATATTCCTCTACATCTATGGGACAAACAAAAACATAATTTGTCCATATATCAATGGGACATAGGGAGTAGTAGACTTACCAAAAATGAACAAATCATTCCAAAAATCTACACAAGGAAAGGAACCAATATACATTCCATAGACAGTTAGGAAAGCTTGTTCATACTCAAAAGCTTTGACAAAAGATACATATACAAAATCTTAATTGTTCATCGAACTCGAACTCGAACTCGAACTACAAACAAACGAAATTCTACAGCTATACATATTTCTGAATTTCCAATAACTTGTTTCAATATTCAAAACACAAAAAAACCTCCCCAAATCCATTGCTAATAAGCATTCATGCAATAAGAGGAAAGGTTGGCTAGCTATCTTCTCTTACCTCCTTTCCCTTTCTTCTGCTTGTTTTTCTTCTTATTCTTTCCGTTTCCTCGACTCCCTCCCGTTCCTTTGTTTCTGGGATTCGTTTCCTCCGATTCCACAGCTGCTGAATCCTTCATCTCACTATCTTCATCTTTGAACATTTCCACATTAGCTGAATCATTCGTCTCCATTTCCACAGCTGCCGGATCCCTTGTCTTACTATCTTCATCTTCAAACATTTCCACAACTGCTGAATAATTTGTCTTATCATCTTTCAGTTGAGGCAGCCTCGCCTCTATGCTGTTAAAAAGCTCTACCATGGTGTTAGGGTCGGGGTCGTGCCCACTGCAGCCAAGCAAAGTCATGATTTGAGTTAGATCGGAACATATGGCGTAAGTTGGACATAACAATAAAACGACAGCGATTATACCCCCAACGTATGTAGAAATCGAAAGGATGGACTTTGGACAATCAGACACCTCTGCATGCTTTGCAGAATTATCATACAACTTAAACATAAATAAGGCTGCCCCCACCAAGATCTTCTCTTGTGAGCCTATTATACATGCATTCAACTTATTTACTGACCTTCTAAGTAACAAAGAAAGTAACGCTCTTGAATCCTCGCGCACTTGGCTGTAGTCACAGGGAAACCCTTTATCTTCACCGGAACGAGACCCCTTTTCAGCTAACATTGGAATGGCAGAAGCTATATGGTTTATATGCTCCTCCACTTCCACCTGAAAAGTAGAAAATAAATCAGTTACGCAATCCACATCAGCCAAGAACTATGAGATTATAATTTAGAACAAACTTTATTTTACCTTGTTTCTGAGATGAAGGCTCTTCAAATCTTCATCATTTCCATTTGTAAGAGGCTTGAATGCTTTGGAAATCTCCTCAACAAGTTCCGAGTTTGTTTTCAACTTCCCATTTTCATTATCCGAACTCGTTGAAGTAGTTTTTGAAGCCAATTGTGAAGATTCTGTTAGGGTATTCTTACATTCATTGCTGGCGACAGGAGGCAAGACGACACTGCCAGGCAAGATATCATGGGATGCTTCGGTGCTTCTGGGAAATAGTGTTGCCATGATATCCTTTTTGCAAGAAAATGATCGCAAGTCGAGGAAGACCGCATCAGGATAAGGAAAGTTGCGATTAATGTCACCCGAAACCACAATCACGAGAGGATCACCGATCAGCTTGAATGCAGTTGCAACCGCTGAAACAAATTGATGATAACTGCGCCTTTTAGGTCGGAGAGCTTCCCGGAACTCTCTAGGCAGCTCGGATGCAATATTACCTCGATCCATCTTTTGATTTAATATATCAAAGTTCAAGCCCCAGTTTGCAGACAACACACACAGGATCATGATCAATCTCAGCACAAGTACATGAATATATGAATTGCATTTTAGACCTGATCTTTTAATCCATTCAACGGTCTCAATTCTATTGTACAGTAGTTGATCGACCACACGAAGAACAAAGTCAACCATGCTTCTACTATAGGGTTCGTTGCGTGTGCTCAAACCGGTTCTGGGGTTGGCATTTGGTTGCAGACTAACCAAGTATTCAACAACTGACGACTTCGTGGCATAAAAGAAGCCCCGTGAAGAAGGAACCAAGATCGTTAGTCTTTCCAAAAGGTAAAGAAAACAAGGTGGAGATATATAGCCAGGTGACCTCCAATGGATATTATAAGTTTCAGCCAATGCTAAATGCAGTGATAGACTCAAACCCTGCATGGAGCCCGTCAATGGAGATTCTTGCACACAAAGTGAACCTGAAGCATCCGATACTGCATCCTGTTTAACAAAAACACTGAGATACCCGATAAATGAGTTCCAATGCGTTTCATCTGGAAGCCTTGCAGCAATTTTATCGTAGAAGCCATGCTTAAGCTTACCACTCCCCAGCATCGTCATCACTGCCCTGCCAATCTGCCCACTAGTGAGTCCCCCCGCTCCACCAATATATCTGTAAACACATTCTTCAAGTAAATTGCTGGATAGTTCAGATTCTCTCAACGAAACCATGTCTCCTGATAGAGACTCTCGAGGATCACTAGGGAAAACAAGATTGAAGTACTGAAGGCATAGTTGAATGAAGTTCTGCAGCTTCATGCTATCCGAGTGCCTCATTCTGATGGATTTTAAATCAAGTAAGAACTTGGCAACGTCGAAAATGTGTAGCAAACACAAACTTCGGCAGTACAATGGCAAGCGCCTCGTGGAATTACTATGAAGTCGTTCAAGAGCCTCCAATACTCGAAGTCCAACAGCGACTAATTCTTGGAGCCAGAACTTACGGGCAGCAGATGCAAAATGACGAGCTTCTACAGTAGCCACATTTCCGTTCCTCCGGATGTACCCCTCAACATCTTTTGCCCATGAAGCATCAGGATTCAGCAAGTGAAAAGTGCCACTGGCATTATCAGGCAGCCTCAATCCAAAGAAAGTAAAACAGAGCCCAGCAACACCTTCTTGTTTAACAGAAACAGTTCTTTCAAGGGTGTCGAGACATTCTAATATCTCCAAACTCCGTCCCTTCCACAAGTTCCAGACGTATACGAGTGTTCCAGCAGAGACTTGGTTCCTTGCCATTCTCCGATCAAATGAACTTGGATCCAACTGCAAGTCATGATCCCACTCATACTTGGTAGCATTCATTTTGAAATGTATATCTAAAAGTTCTTGAACAACAAGAATTTCACATAGTGGAGTATTGTACTGCTTCGAACCATCGTAAAACTGAATCAATTCAGACAAATTCTTATCATCATATAGCAAAAATTTCGCCTGAGCACAAATTGATGCGTGAAAGGTTTCAGAAACCTTCTCTGCAACTGACATCACTCTATTCAAAAGTTCCACTTTCCGAGGAAATGACTTCAGTGTTCGTCCTTGATTTCCAGATCCCCACAGAGCAATAGATACAACATACGAAAACAATATAGAACAGGCATCGGATAACAGTCCTGCCTTTTCAAGTAGATCAACCTCACGAAGAGTGTCTCCTATTCTCTTGGCAATCTCAGAAGCCTCGTGGAAGTTCCCCAACTCTTCCTCCAAAATCAAAAGCTCTTCGAAGCAGTCCAATGAGTTTAAGAAGACGCGTTTGGATTCAGTAGAACTGAAAGCTCGAACATATTTCATCAGTGATGCATAATCCTTTGCCTTGTGACTCCTTCGAGCGCAGTCTTCCAAAAACTCCTGCACAATTCTGTCGATATCCACAAGTCTGGCCTTGATCACACTGTTTGATAGCGCCTGCTGCTTCCACGTCTCAATATACTGCAAAGCCAGGTCAAAATAATTACCCTTGGAGCAAGCAGACAGACACTCTCTGAAAAAGTTCCCACTCGCATACACTTGAGCAGCGAGTTCATGTTTTCCAGCTAACGAGAAACATTCACCAGCCTTTCCGAGCTCTGATGTCTTATACCAGTAGATTTTTCCTGCAGTGACAGTAGATTAGAAATTATTTGTTACATAAAACATCGAACACCACTAAACTAGGTAAAGAAACTATCCTAATACTGGTACATCCGTGTTTATGCGCTAACAAAAACATGATCCTTTTGTTGAACAAACTGCAATAGAGCAAATGATACAACTGCGACCTGTGTGGCTAATCAGAAATATACCTGCCCTTTCATAGTCCCCCAAATCGTAGAAACATTCTGCTGCAGATGCGGCTCTATTAATAGAATTGAATATTTCAGCAGCCTCTCTAAGCATTCTAGTCGCCTCCACAGAATTTGAACCACGTAGACTGTCAGCAGCAGCTCTATGTCCAGAGGCTCTAGCCATTTTCTCCAAAGTTTCCTCGCCTGCTTTCTCAAAGCACATTGTTGCCATCTCATAGTTCTTTTCCCACAAGAGCTACATTCAGACATAAGTATATAACTAAATGAAAAGAACACACTAGAAACGATAGAGATTGATAAAACAAGGAACGAATGACAGAGAGCAGAAAAAGATGGGAACCGGACCTTCATTCCCTGTGTTTTCCACTCTTCAGGAGTGCTGGCCCTTTGCATTGCCTCAGCAAGAGAATCATCTAGTTTCCTCACTTGAACGAGGGACAGCCTCCTCCAATAATCAAGCATTGGCGAGGAAACTTCTACATTGTTTTCACAGATCCATAACCTTTGCCTTGTTCGAGTGATTGCCACATATAATTGCTTCAATTCAGAGCATAATATATTGTGTTTCGACGTGCTAAAAGATGGGAAGGAGTTTGCAGAATCACCATCTTTTTCTTTCAAGAATTCGTACACGACTCTCCAATGGTTACCCAGAGGCGAGGAGCCAAAGAAGTTGTACAGCAGAACATCCTAAATCCAGTATCAGGTTAAGAAATCAAAATCTGATAGTAATCGAAGAAATACTATTATTGTTCAATATATAGTCGACAACAAAACAAATACGAAAATATTACCTGTTTATCTGAATTTTAACTAACTAAAGTATCCACTGTAATAATACAAACCTATAACGTTCGTAGGCTTAATCAAAATACAAAAAATGACGATAAAGAAAAACAAATTGCTTACCTGAAACTCAAGGCCCTTGCACTCCACTATAGTCAAAATGAGAGCTTGATGACCAATGTAGTTCGAAACCTCTTTCTTTGCAAAGTCGTCTCTTACAATAATAGCCTGATCAGCGCCAAAACCGACCCATTTTCCAGTTCCGCTACTCTTTCCACTATGTCCAAAAATGGATATGATCAAGTTTTCATCACTCCCGGGCTCAAGAACAATAGGGGATTCCCCATATATACGACTAGTCTCTGGAGCCAGCACATCAATGGAGTGAGGGAAATAATAACATATAAGATCTATAACGCTCTGTGCTAGTCGAAGTACTCCAGTATGAGTACGGAAATTGTGGGACAAATTGAAAATATCCGACATGAGTCCTTTTTCTTTTCTTCCTGAAGAATCACAATTTCGAGATCTCATAAGAAACTCATTATAGAACAAGGATCTAATATCCTCAAACCGAAAGTCGATCCCTCTCGCAATGGTCTGTGCCGTATCCCCAGAAAAAACAAAACCTTCATCAACATTGTTGCAGATGTATCTAAAAAGAGAAATCTGCCTCATGGTAAGGTCTTGCACTTCATCAATGTAGACGAAGTCCATTTTATCGCCCGGAAGTTCTTCCTTGCCAAGTCTCACATGAATATCACTCACGAAATCAGCAAGATCAAATTCACCTCTCTCCAGCTTCCTTTTCTCGTAGTCCTCAAAAATATCATAAATCGCACACCTCTGACCCGCACACAAAGTCGAACTCCTATTCTCTGACAATGATATGTAATCCTGTCTGCTTCGCTTGTAATCACCTTCCACAGGACCTCCTTTGATGTGTGACATTATCTCGGTAAAAACTCTTGAAGCATCAAGACTCTTAGTCAGTTTATCATTGAAATGGGGCCAATACATGGAGGAAAATCGATCATAAGTGACCTCATTCTTCCTCAAGAAAGTCTGGAGGGCAACAGATCTTCTGCCTTCAAAATGGAAGGAATCTCTTACCGAAGGAAACCTCTGAAAATATGACTCCCCAAGAGTACCATCAAGCATCATCAAAAACTTGTGAAACGTAATGATGAGAGGGTATTTTTCCTGTTGAATTCCGACAAATGTATCCGGGATGTCTTTAAAGTCTGCAATTTCATCGACGTCGTCCGTACAAGAGGTGATGTCTGCAGTAGTATTCTCAGTAGCAATGCTGCAAAAGGTCAGAAAAGTTGAGACATACAAAATCAGTAAGCACTAAGCAAAAGACCTCGACTACCTTTTAGACGATAACGGTTTTAACACACCTTTTCATCTGAGATACAGTCTTTTTAACTGCATGACACAATTTTGGGCTGACGGTTACAAATAGCTGGTGTAACACAGGACCCTCGGGTCCTGCATCGACCTGTTCATAGTTAGTATGGTTGTCTCGTGAAGCAATGCAATACTGCTGAAATGCCTGGTACAGCTTCATAGTTAGTATGGTTGTCTTCCCAGTGCCAGAACGACCTAATATGAAACTGCTTCCGTTATAACGTATTATTTGGCGTTCCTCATCAGTGACCTCAAACGGCAGATCAACAACCTTCCCCTCAACATCCGAAAGCAAATGATTCACAGTACCATTGGATAAGGAGTAGAATTTCATCAACAACAAGCTTTCACTCACTTTTGAGTTTTCGACATAAGCTCTGCACTCAGAGCTACTACTGCTTGCACCAGAGACTAATTTGGTGTCACTGGGACTCTTGAAACGTACTATTTCAATGGAGTCCGACCAACTTAACGGCACCTCAAGATTCCTAAATGAATAATAGAAAAACTCGATTATCTACACTACTCAGCATTAATCAAAATCAGGAAGAAAAAAAAAAAATGCTAGAAGTACAGCATGAAAGATAACACCAGCCGGTGATAGCACGTGACCCAGTCTCAGTCTTGTATTAAAAATACGAAATTTCTCGAGCCATTTTACATGTTTAGAGTAAGATATGGTGGACTCATCCGAATGTCACGTGACCTAACACACGTACCTCTCAACCAACTTGTCATTGCAGTGATTGATGAAATCATCGGTATACATAGATGAGATGCTGTCAATTCGTTTCAACAATTTTGAGGTCTCCATCATTGGCAGTATGTCCCACACTTTCAAATACTGATGATAGACGGAGTCCCTCATCACATCAACAGAGCATACAACATAGTATGTATCGACCTTAAACTGTTTTACTATGTATGAAGAGTTCTCGCATTTCCAGTCCACATTTACTTTAGGCCGCCACCCTTCTGCAAGCTTCACCAACAAATGAATGACCAACTTCTTTGTACTTGAGGATCTCAGTTTTTGAAACGACTTTCGAAAGTTATCACTAAACAAAACCTGTAGATATGCATAGCAGCCAGTGAGGATACATTCTTAACGATGTACAAGACACAAATGAAACTTCATAAGCAGCAACACGAAAGTCTGGAATATCATAAACAAATGGAACCAGAATAAGGCATATTGCTTATTTAACGAAAGAGAAGAAGATACAGAACAAGACGACATGTCATCATTAATCTCGTACCTGCCACCGTAGATTTCTGAAAATTGTACTCTCCCCACTTAAAAGATCGTCCAGTTGGTCCAGGACTTTTTTAACGTTTATGATAGCCTTCCCAATATCCGGTTCTTCATCAGCATGGAAGAAACATTGCCGGTCCTTGGCATCAGACACTATCGCTTCCCAAACTGAAGCACTTTTACTCAACGTGCTTTCATTTCCTAATATCCATAGACAATGACTGGAAGAAAGGTATAAGGTTGGTTATAATTTCATTGAAACATAAAACAAAATCAAAGAAAAGAAATGGTATATACCAAGTTAATCCTTACCGAGCTCTAGTCAAAGCAACGTTGGTTCTTTGAGGACTACACAAGAAACCAACGGATCCACCTTTGTTAGACCTTACGGTTGAAATAATTATGATATCTTCCTCACCACCTTGGAACCCATCAACTGATCTCACCTTAACTGTAATCCTCTCAAGGTTATCACATTTGCGTTGAAGTTTATCTTTGATTGCTGCAACTTGAGCAGCATACGGAGAAATCAAACCTATACTGAGTGTTTCTCTTGAGCTACTCCATGCTGAACATGATACACATCAATATCATGTGGGTACTAAAAAAAGAAGAAAAGGCTCGTGTCTACTAAAATGCATAAGGTGGTATACAAAGAAACTATCTATGAATATAAAATAGAGAAACTATTAAGAAGAAACTAGGTCGGAATAACTTCTGAAGAAAACAAAGAATGTGAACACATATTATCATAAGCTATCCGTGCATGTAACACTACATTTATAAAACGGATTGGCAGAGATTTATGGCTTCCACCTCGGTCAAGAAGGAACTCACAATCCGTACGAAGGTGAGTAAATATTATCCATTGATTTATTCAGTCTAAAGAACCTATTGTCTAACGTAAAAATGACATATACAGACAGAAACCATCCAGAACCAGTAATATAATCATTAATGCAGCCAGGACCTTTCATGTAAGAATACCTGAATTCAAGATTACTATTGGTAAGTGTAACAGATGAATCTGAAATAGGTTGACACGTAATGCATACCTTTGATGAGTTTATGAACAAGCTTCACTACGACTGCAACCTCGAGCATATTTCTCCTGCTAACACCCGCATCATCAAATTCCTCCCTTCCACCGCGGATATTGATGAATGAATACGGGCCAAACATTTTCCCTTGAAGATAGCATCTTTCATAGCTTTTTTTCTGCACATTAGGACCATCCAATATCTGATTTTTATAGAACTTTGAATTTGGAAACAGACTTATCGATGGATGCATCCTGTACTGGATATCGAGCAGATATTTTCTATGGCCCATTGAGCTTAATCTTTCAAATAAGCTTCTCCCAAAGCCAGCTTCTTCAGACAGCTGTGCATAAACAGATCATCATCATTATTGATAACCTTCCAGTAAAAAAAAAACAGCCAGAAGCAGAATACGACATGAAATTTAAGAAATGACAATTCAATGGAGACCTTGCTGAACACTGTTGCTGGCAGTTGGCACTCGTCACCAACCAAGATAGCATGCCTTACACCTTTGATCTGTAAGGCAATGGCTGTTTCACACTCCTTAACCTGAGCTGCTTCATCGATGACCAGCAATTGGAATGGCTCTATATCAGCTTCGTGCAAGTTGAATGCAGATGAAATCGTGCAAAATATCAACGAAGCTTTTTGGAAACAGAAGCTTTCATCGATGAACATTGGAAAGACAAGTTCACTGAGACAAATCTGAATAGATCTTAGAACAGATACACACTGGCTTCTGATGCATTGTAAGGATGCTGTATCAGGAAAGGATCCAGAACCAGTCATTATTCGTTGCGAAAAGGTAGTCTCTAGATACTCGGATGTCATGTCATTGTCATCAAACAAGAACTTTTCTAGAGAGTTGAGAAGATAAAAAAGCTGCACAATCTTCTGATGTTTTCTCTCATCAATGAAACTTCTCGGTAAATGAGTGATCAATGTAAGCATGCAATTTCTGAGAGGTGGTGCTAGATTTATAAATCGATCTCTAGCATAATCCAAAAATGATTTGATTTGAAATTGAGCAGATCCACCATCAGATAACTCTTCGGTTTTAGTCTGATCATTTTCCACAAAGATTTTATGCTGAGAAACACCATCTTCGAGAAAATCAAGCATGGACATAACACAAGGCCTCCAGCCAGTTTGTGGTGCTAAGATTTCCATAAGACTATCAATGCGGTAATCTACAAAGATGTCCTCAATGTTGGAGCCAACTTTAAGACGGTCGTTGTTCCCGAATAGGAGCAGGCCTCCTAAAGAGGGAGTCAAGGTCTTCCCACTTTCAGTTTCAACCGAATTTCTCACTAGTGTCGTCACCCGAGATGCCAACTCTCTGACTGCGGTATTTGTTGGAGCACAAATGAGGGTTCTCACGTTCATTTGTAAGAGAATATACAGCAAAACACTCAAGGTTGATGTCTTGCCAGTTCCAGGCGGACCCCATATAAGTTCCACACGGGACTGGTGGCTGCATCCAGTTTTTCGTATAGAGGCCAGAACTGCCTCTAGTTGTGATTCATTTAACTTGGATAATACAGTTGATCCAAATTTTTCCTCGACTTCATTGTACATATTCTGAAAGCAAAATTGACAGTCTTCCTCAACCTGTCAAAAATACACACCAGTTAATATATACTCATGAATCTTACACTACTTAATTACTTCCATGCCACACTAGCTAGTCCCATGGAAAACAGAAATTATAGATCATGATTCGGTTTTATACAAGGAAAATTACCATAACTTCGTACGAGTTTATAATGGAGGCAAATTAGGAGAGAGGAAGCAATTACAACTGCCTGATAAGCCATACAGGGGGGGGTTGGAAAACACACAGACACACAAGATAGAGCTAATATGGAGAACGAAAAGCTGAATACTTTCAAGAAATGCAAGGAAGGTCCAAAAATGATAATAATATGAGAATTATGAATAAGCTATAGCCACAGACACAATACATCCGTTGGAACAGATAAAATTTTCTTTAAGGGTACAATAACTCCAGAATTACAAAAGAACTAGTACATTTAAGCCAGAGAATAGCATACCGGGCCGTTCTTGACCAGTACTTTCTCAATGATATTCAGATTTTGACGCATTCTTAATGCCTTCCATATCCTTTTATTAGTGGTCATGTTTGCCAAGTAAACCACGTAGAGTGATCCATCTCCAACTCTGCTAGCTGCTCTAACTTTGAATCTGGAGGACGTACACCTATAATCATCCTTCTCATCGTCAAAAATTCTTGTCACAGATGCAAAAGTGCACGTGCGTCCAATGCGCCACAAGTCAGAAACGCTTTCGGGTTTTGAATCCGAAAGCAGTAAGAAATCACCGGGCAATGTTGTGTAAAGTTCTTTGCCACAATCACTTGTTTTGTTTCTCCAGTAGTCAACTTTAACATGGTAACGAAGTCCCTTCCCTCTCGGCCCTTCAAGAGACACCACCTCAGCAAAAGGTGCTTTGTAAATAGCTTCCAAGGAAGAAGCAAGTTCAGCTCGCGTCTCTTCCAATAATGGGCAGAAATACGATGAAAGATAATGATCCACACTTTCGAATTCTTGAGGAATATTCTCCACCTATACGATAACAAGAACTGAAATCAATGAAAGATAACCGAGCAGAGCATTCGATTACAACGTAAATGGAAGGATTCCAAGTAGCAGAATTGATCCTAACTTATATTCATACATCTCATGATACTCAAAAGGTGAGATTATCTATCAAGAAACAAAAAAAATGCAATCACTTTAACCTCTCCACTTCATCCAAGCATGCAACTCTAAGGCTTATTATTTCAAACAAGTTCAAAATAGCCAAGTATCCATACAAGAAGCATGATTCTTGTTTGATTTCTCTGTGTTTTTGAAGAAACTTCACACTCCATAACTGGTGAACTACACCAGCAGGTTTACAAACCCTAGATTTGCACACACACACACACAAAAAGTGGGTATGTGTGTGATTTTGATTCTTGAAAATGAAATATTTTCTTCGATGAGGCCCAAATAAATTCACCCAGAAAAGCAAAACCCGTAGCAACACACACACTCACATACCTGGTGCTTGAACAGATCCTCATCAAAAATGTCTCTGAGAGACCACGAGAAGAGAAAATCAGTAAATTCATCTTTACTAGTTCCAGAAGAGTTCCCTTCCATTTCTCCACTTTTTTCAAACAAACAAATTTCTGCAGCAGAATACAGAGACCAAAATCAAACGAAAATGAACGCAATCATGTAGCATGCATGAAATTGTAGAAGAAACTGCTAAAATTAGAGAGAGATAGAGAGACAAAACGGAGATTGAGGAAAAACTGTGGAGAAAAAATGGCCACCAACCAACCTAAGAATCTCCCGTACAGATACTACAGCGTTCGAGCAGAATTCAAGTAATAGGGTAGAGAGAGAGAGAGAGAGAGAGTAGGGAAGGTGAAAGGTTTTTGAGCAGAAAAAAATGGCGTTGGGGAGTGTAATGGCGGGTCTTTTCAATTTCCTCATGAGTGTTTCTACCCTTTGGTAAGATTACCTTTTACCGGTATTGGATAGGTTTTTGCTTTTTTATTTTTTTTACCGCGGTAACAATACTTTTACTCGCTGTTGTTTAAGCTTGGTCATCCTACTCTCCAACGCACGGTATCGTGTATTCGTGTGTACTCTATTTTTGAGGATAGGCGATCCTAAAGACAATGGAAATTGTCTTCCATGCCTCTCCCACTTTATCAATTGACAAGTGTCAATTCCAAAACCACCAAAATTAACCACTAAGCTACAGTAAATGGTATTAGGCCCCCCAACCACTACTAGTAAATGGTATTAGGGTCAGTTAGGCCCCATTCCTCCCGACGCCACCCCCCTCCCCCCCCCCCCCCACCCCCAATCACCCACCCCCAACCACTACCACCTCCCACTCCTATGGCCCACTTTATTTAACATCATGTATAATTTCGTTCCACTTTATTTGACTTCCGTTATTTAGCGTATATAATTATAAAAACCCTCAACTGTCTGCAGTGGACACTATTATTGTGACAACTGACAATTATAAGATTTATTTTTTTAGATAGGTTAGTATATTTAAATATTTTATACATTAAAAAAAATTAGAACAAATTAAATTGAAGAGAAATTTTCAAAAAATAATATAGCCATGGAACATTATTTTATTTTGCATTTAAGTAGTATTATAATGCATTTCCGTGTTTTCTAATGCACTTGAGATTGTTTTATAATGCATGTCTTTTATAAATAATGCATTATTTCAACTCTTAATGCATTTATTATAAAATATTCTCTATATTTTTATATGTGAATATCAAATATGAAGAGACAGTTTTTCAATCATGCATTATAAAAAAAAATTGTTGTAATAACATTTTATAATGCATCTAGTTAAAGATTATAATGCACTGTAATAGTATTTTTAATGCATTATAACAAAATTATAGTATAATTTACTCAATGTCGTAGTAAGAGGATAAAGTTAATTGCATTATAATATGTAGCATTATGCATCATTTTCTATGCATTATAGTACGAAAAGTATTTAATTGTGCATATATTATGCGAAGAAAATTATGCATAGTAATATAGTACATTGCATGGAATGCATTATAATACAAAATGAAATGCATTATTAAAATTGGCCACGAAGCAAATTAAAACGTAAAGGGGAAAAATGTAAATTTGATGACGTATAATTAAAAACATAAAGTAATCCTACTTACTTCTCTTTTCGATAGAAATATTGAAAAAAAAAATGTGAAAAATAATTGTATTATACATATTTGTATGTGTAATCTATAATATGCAATTTAAATCCCATAATTGTAGGGGAATAACCGTCCATAAAGAGGGTAAAATACATAATTAACCCTCTACAAATATAAATGAATAAAATATAATATAAATAGTAGAATGATTATTGACCATTGATCTTTAAATTTGGACGGTTACGATCTTTTCTTATTTCTTACAACAAACCTCCTTTTTATTTGATCTCTCCTCCATATATATATATATATAGCGGAGAGATCACATACAAAAGACAGGTTCTGTAAGAAATGAGAAATGATCTGGACCATTGATCTGTGTGATCTACGGTGTAGATTAACTTGTGCATTATGATTTTACTAAAATGCATTAAGATTGTATAGATAATGCATTATAATGCACTGTGCATTATAATTATGTGCATCATGCATTATAATTATATGCATAAAATGCATCATTTTTTATTTTTTACAATAATCATATTTTGTACAGGATCTCACCCCTATATATATATATATATATATATATATATATATATATATATATATATATGCAACATAAATATAGCACGTTAAATATATTACTCTAATTTATTTACGAAGTTGGCATTATGTAGAATTTTCACCAAAATTGTCATTCATATGGTCTAATAATTAATTAATTAATTAATTAATTAAATGTGTTTTCAACTATCCCACGTTGATTATTTATAAAACTTCCTCATCAAAGTACCAGTATAAAAGAAGATATCACCCCAACGGATATTAATTATTCTTCTCCAAACAATTTCAATTAGGGTTATTGTCAAATAAATACATGAACTATGCCTAATTTCCGAGTTCATACATGAATTTTGACTCGGCATGAATAAATACATGAATTTAACGAGTTTGCTGAGTTCGCCCGCGAGTTGGATTTTGTCCGACGTGGCAGTCGGAAAATCTACGTGGACTTCAACGACGGCGAAACAAAACGACGTCGTTTCGAAAAAAAAAATGACATCATTTTACATAAAAATTAAAATAAATATGTTTATAGTAGTATTTTTTTAATTAAAAGTGCTTAGGAGGTGTACCAATAAACACATCCATGAAGTATTCTCCGGAGCCGAGGCTCACGCCGGACTCCAGCTTCGCCACCAGCTGGCCGGAGGTGGAGTAGGATTCCGGCAAGGCCTCGGTGGCCGGCAGAGGGTCGTGGGGGTGGCGATAGCCGCCTTTGTTGAGGCGGGAAGCAGTGTTCTGGCTCTTCATCTCGGCTATTCTTGCGTGGAACCGCTGAATTCGAGTCAAATCCTTCGCCGTCGATTCCACCACGCAATCGCCAGGCTTCGTGCCGACATGCCTGTGCTTCATGTTGAGCACAACGGTCGGTTTAACCTTGATATCCTCGACCTCGACACCATCAAGAACAGCTCCATTCCGAGCCAAGGTTTTGTCCGAATTCGGCTCCGAGAAGGAGTAGTCGGCATCGGAAGAAGATGAAACGACAGCATTGAAGCTGGGAATTTCCATGGCGGAGTAAACTGAGGAGTTGGAATTGTAACGAACTCCTCCACCTCCATTAAATGCTAAAAAGCCATAAAACAATAAACACAAGTGTAACCAAACTACACAAGTGTAAAACAATATCAAACTAATTGTCATCTTCTCCGTCATCTCTCCTCTCTTCTCCGATTGGCGACCGTCATCTCTCCTCTCTTCTCCGTCATCTCTCCTCTCCTCTCTTCTCCAGTCGGATCTCTCGATTTTTCTTCTTCTCCGATTTCTCCGAGGAACAGCGTAGTGAGCTAAACACACCCTAAACCCCTCTCCACCGAAAACCCCTAAATTCACATATCCGACCCGATTCTCCACGCCCGACCCGATTCTCCGCCGCAGCGCAGCCCGACCCGATTCTCCACGCCATCCGCGTCCTGCCGTTCTCCGTCCTCCAACCGCGAGGGTTTGGTGGGTGAATTGGTTTTCGTGGGAGGTGGTTATGGCGGCGGTGGAGAATGGGAATTTGGGGTTTGATTGGAGGAGGGAGGTGAGGAGGTTTTGGTTTTGGATGTTGAAGAGGTTTTGATTCTGTGTGATTTGCATTTGGTAGTTCATGGACGGCGTGGAGGTGGATGCCGCCGCTGCCGCGGCGGCGGATGGGGCGGTGGAGGGTGAGATGGCGTCGAGGGCGGCGGAGCTGAGGAGGGAGGAGGAGGATGAGGGGGAGAGGAAGGGGTGGGGAGGTTGGACCTTCTGGGCGAAGGGACGGCGGAGGCTGGGCGGCGTCGGTGGCGGCGGATCTCAAGCTGAAGAAGTCGAGGCGGCTCCTCGGGAAGGAGGAGCTGAGGAGGAAGGAGGAGATGAATTATTATTTTTTAATTTTTTTTAAATATAAAACGATGTCGTTTTTCCCACAAGATTGCCTTGTTGGATCGGGTTTGCCACGTAGGATTCAGTTTTGGCCGGAAATTGAATGTGTGACAGAATTGTTCCGATTATCAGGTTCATGTATTTATTCATGCTGAGTCAAAATTCATGTATGAACTCGGAAATTAGGCATAGTTCATGTATTTATTTGACAATAACCCTTTCAATTATATCAAATTACAAACGAGTATTTTCAAGTGATTTCAAATGAGTACAACAATTCTAAAAGATTATTTATATTAATTTTCTACTCCCATTATTTTATTTTATGACAAATTTTTGTTATTATTGATAAAGACGTGGAGCTCGTATAGTTTTGAATAGTTGCAATATAATTGATGTTTCTAGATGTATCAGAAATTTGAGCAATGAAGAGTGGTTAAATGCGACATCTGCTAGGACTATTGAGGATTTAATCAATTCAATTTAATCCTAGATCATATATAAAATATTTATATTAATGAAAAAATTATATATTAAAATTTATATCCGAATATAAATACTCGAGAAACATCACGTTTCATGATCAATTATGTAGGGAACGGGTTACTTGCCATTTCAAAAAGGAAACAAATTAAAAAGGAATATCACATCTTATTGAGATATTCAATTATAATTCAATTCGACGCTATCTTTTTTTCCCCATGGATCATAGCAGAACACTTATCCATGTCCTACTTTTATTATGATACTAAATAACCGGTGTCTTGAGCATTAAAACACGCAAAGAAATGTAAATAGTACCATTCACTAATGCATTTTTCTAATCGGAAGAACAATAGAGACTGAATAAGAATTTTTACTCTTTATTGACTTATCATTTCAGTCATAATAAACGACGTGCAACTTCATATATAATACAAGTATACGATAAATACTACTTCTGAACTATATATCTCATGTTAATATGATTGGGTGTTAATTATTTTTAATGAGGTGTAATAATATTTTGTGAATATTTTCGTAAATCTTCATTAATTTGACTTTTTAAAGATTAAAAATTAATTGAAAATGTCTCCTTTATATTAGTTGATATAATGTTTTGATAAAATGGATTATGTTTCACTTATAAACAGAAAATCTAACACTTTAACTGAATATTATAAACAGTCAAATTATACTCGGATATGTATTTTATAAGAGTATATAAATGGTCATTTTATATTTTTTCCTTTATAATAAATTTCTTTGTGTTTCTTTCATTATTGGTTGTATAAATACTATATCTATTTACTCGGATATGATTAAGATAATGATGTTTATTTTTTTTTAATTTTTGAAATTATTAATAGGAGGTTTTAAAGTTCATGAATGATTTGAAACCGGGATTAACCCCTTTATCACTAGCCAAATAGACCCATACCATGCATTCTTCTTTTATACTTGCATCGAGATGATATAATCTTAAATGAACATACATTTTTATTTAAAGATATAATGAAGTTTTATTAATAGTAATTTTCAAATAATCTTATACTTTATTTTGAATCTAATGAGAAGTTAGGAGGAAAAAAGAAGGTAAAAGAATTGCAGAAAGCATAATTTTATCTCTTTTTGGTCATGTAGATAATTGAAAGTTTGGTACTAAACAAAAAATATGAGAGTATGAACAATATACAATAACCAAAAAAAAAAAAAAATCATATTATTATGATAAAGCTCAAACTCCAAAAAATAATGAATATAATTTTAATAGATATTTAAGACAACTTGGTTAAATACATTAGAGTAGAATGTTTATTCCATGCATAAGTTATTAGATTAAAAGAATGTAATAGAATAGCTCTGAATATCATTACAGAACAAACGGAGTAAAAGAATATAAAATTTAACTCAACAAATCGACGAAACTCAAATTTGAGATCATATCTCCGTAATCGTACACTAGCTCCAAAAGTATCAGTTGAAGTTTCAAATTATACAATTCAATTTAATGACAATTCATAATTGATTTTAACATGTTTGTATTATTTAATAATATTTTCACTCGATTTAATAAATTTGATTAAACTACTACGTGCATCATAATAGGTGGACTTTAATATTATTTTAATTGTATAATTATCTAGAAAAGATACATGCTTAAATTAATTTGTGTTTGAAATAATTAAGTAATGTTATGGGCCGGGTCAACGACTTGCTATAACAAGCCCAATTTCATAATTTAACTCCTAATAAAAAATAAATATGATTTACTGCAGCGTATACAGCCTCCCCATTGAAACTTGAAAATAGCAAAAAAGACGCAAACTAAACAGAAACTTCAATCACTCGCCATATTCACGAATTGATTCAAACACTTTTATTTGTGGATTTCTTTTTATTATGAAGGGAATTCATTGATCGGGGGTTTCTCTTGGATTGTATATGCCAAAGGGTTTCTTCAATCTCTAGTAAATAGCAGTTTGGGGAAAAACATTGAGAAACAAAATTTGGGTGGATTCATCTTCTTCGTCAGAACGCTGAACAGAGCAAGCTTCACAGTATAAAAGTTGACGGGTAAGTTTTCTTTAATGGCCGTATGTTTAAACACACAACTATATATCAGTGATAGTTATTAGGTGTTCGCCATTATCACTGGACTTTGTTTGTGGAGTGTTTGATTATGGCTGTGAATAGTTAATGGCTGTAAATAGTTTTTAATGGCTGGATGGTGGAGTGTTTGATTATGTCTAGAAATTTGACAGTTAAGCCTTCGTAATCAGGAACTTTTCTTTCCTAGCTTATAGTGGAACTTCAATATTTTTTTAGAATTTTTTTTAAATTTCTTTCTGCCTTGATGGTTTTGGTAATACTGCTCAGAACAATTCTTGAATTGATGATTGATTTTTTATTAGTTGAGAAAATATCTTCAAATTGTTTAGAAAAGCTGAAATGTGTAGTTGTTTTGTACATTAATACTGACTTGATGTGCTATTAAACAGCATCACGTCCATTGCTCTTTCCACCATACAAGTGCCTGTACGATACGTTATGAATATAGATCTGAATGTAGCTCTTAGTCTTGATAGCTCGGACGAATCCCCGTATCAAGACTTCCCTCATATCTCAATTCTTAGTTCTGATGATGACGACGACATTGTGGATTCACCTACTCTTGGCGATACTCGTGTAGCAAACCGAGAAATTTCACCTAGTGTGAACTCTGTTCATGATACTTCGAGCCCAACCACAAATGTAGGTGTTGGTAACATTGACAGCAATGCGATACTTAAACCGCTGCTTCCTTTTCCTCTTGCAACGCTCAGCCATCTCCGAGTCGGGTAGACAAAACAAGATCAAGATGAAATTTTTGTTGCAGTAGGAGGAGGGTTTCCAATTCTTCAAACTATCAGGGGTGTTGGAATTTCTTAACCAATATTTTTTGCTGCTTTGATGGCTAGTGTCAAATCGGCGGCATGGTAAGTGTCGAATCGGCGCATGGTCGCCGGATTTTTTATTTTTATTTTTATTTGTTTTGTTTCGATTTTTATTTCAAAGGCGATGCTTATTGTCCAATTTTCTACAAACCCAGCCCAATAAAATTAATTAAATAACAATTTTAATTAAATTTAATTAAAAATGTTAATTTAATTTAGAAGCCCAATTTTCTTCAAACCCAACCCAATAAATTTAATTAATAACAACTTTTTAAAACAATTTAATTAAAATTGTTAATCTAATTTAGACGGCGCAATTTTCTTCAAACCCAACCCAATAAAATAAATTAAATAACAATTTTAATTTTTAAATTAAAATTGTTAATTTAATTTAGACCAGTAGAATTAATTAATAACAACTTTAATTACAATTAATTAAAATTGTTGATTTAATTTAGAGTCGGCGCAATTTTCTTCAAACCCAACCCAATAAATTAATTAAACAACAATTAGTGCAGTGTCCGTCGAAATTCGACAGAACTTAAATTATATCGCAACATCTAGGTAGAATATGAAAAATGACAGAAAAAAATAAGTAGGATGATAATTTTTTTTTTTTAAATGTAAATATTGAATTATATTGTAAAGAATAAGACATTGAGAGACAATAATTTAAATTTACACACATTCAATGTCAAGTCGTCTGTTGTTCGTAAGTAATAGAAAAGTAGATAAAGAAGAGTAGCATTTTTCAAGCAAAGCAGTCATTTTCATTGAAAATTTAAATATCAACATATTTGTTTTACTTTAACACTGCACATAAAATCTCGCGCCAAAAAGGAAGTGGACTAGTGAAGTGGGACGAAGGGAGTATAACATAAATAAGTACATATCATTATTAATACTCCATATGTCCTCTTTTACTCCGCGTATTTCTTTTCGATATGAGAATTATTGAGTTTTTATTAAACTAATTATCATACTATAAAAGGAAACATGTCAACAAATTGGGATGTCGACACATGAATTAGGAAAATTTTGTTTAAATGACTAATTATTACTAGTATAAAAATAAACGGGTCAAATTCAGCCAAATATAAATTGTATTTAAATATTTCATCACGTTTTATATTTAAATATTTCATCACGTTTCAATAAATTAATTGCATAGAGGAATGACCTACTCAGCGGATGTAACAACATACTATTAATAAATAAAATATTTAAATATACTAACCTAACTAAAAAAAAAAAACCTTATAATTGTCGCAATAAGAGTGTCCATTGTAGACAATTGAAGGTTTTCGTAATTACTCCGTATTCATGCTAAATAACGGAAGTTAAACAAAATGAAACGAGTATTTAGCTATATACCTTCTTTCTTTCTTTCTTTTTAATTTTTTATAATTTTTTATAATTTTTATAATTTATTTTTAATGTGGGTCATAAGGTGGTAGTGGGGTGGGTGACAGAATTGGGGGGGTGTGGCGTGGGGTGGGGGTATGGGACCAAGCCGCCCCCACTTTATTCATACCACTTTTACTTCATAAAAATATGGAAGTAGTTTTGGAATATTTTGAGAAGGATATAAATGCCATGTGTCAATTGATGAAGGGGGGGAGGCATGGAAGACAATCCTTTTTGTCTTTAGGATCCCCCGTCCCCTATTTTTGCATGGTACGAGTTAATTTATTTGCTGGTACGAGTTTTTTTTTTTTTTTTGATCGGGCAAGGAGAAAATTTTATTAATGAAGAACGACCGGTACAAGGGGTACCAACCCGTTACAGAAAATCTCTACGCCAAAGTATCAACTAAGCTCCGTCTACACCAATCCGTAAAATTTAAATTACGCTCGACGATGCCTTTGACAAAGCACCAGCTCCAAAATCTGCATTTGATTTCATCTTCGAGTCTTCTAAAATCCCATTCTTTTCGCTCGTGGATAACCATGTTTCGCCACCGCCAAAGAACCCAAGCTGCACACTCCCACAACCCTCCAAGTCTACTTTCATATTTTCTATTTCCCAGTAGGTTGGCAAAACACAAGAAATGGTCTCCAATCTCTCTAGGTGGAACCCAGCTACGGCTCCCACACCAATTAGCCAAATTATACCATAGATCACGTACCTTTAGGCAATCCAAAAAGAGGTGTCGAGCATTCTCCACGGCGTTGTGACAGCAGCAGCAAACAGCTTCATCGACACCGAGCAGCCTTCTCTTTCTAAGATTATCCCTCGTGGGAAGACGGTCTCGAAGCAGCCGCCAATTCATCACCTGGAATTTATATGGAGCCACAGTTTTCCATGCCTTGGCAAGATATTTATTTCTGCCTTCAACACGGGTTCGGACGCCACTACTTCCAACGATCGCCTCGTACGCTTCCTTTACGGTAAACTCTGCCTTTGCCCCATTACCCCACTTCCATGCATCGCTAACTCCCTCCATGATATTAAAACCATTGAGGAAATCAAGCAGCTCTGATTCTTTTTCTTTCTCCCTATCCATCAACTCTCTTCTCCAAGTTATCTCCCAAACCCATTTGCCTTCTTCCCAACGCCCCATCTCCTTCACCCTCCCACTTCTGTTGGTACTAAGGTAAAAAAGACGAGGAAAAAGCTCTTTCACCGATTTTTCCCCGGACCAGATTCCATTCCAAAAATTTGCATCCCTGCCATCGCCGAGCTCTTGAGACATTCGATCCCAGAACCAGCTTCCCTCTTGTCCCTCTACACCATCCACAATATTTTTCCACCAGCCGGTCCTCTTACCCCTTCCGGTGTTACGAGTGACTCCTCCTCTATCCCAAATTAAATCACCAAACCTCGACCTTATGACCTTCGACCACAGTCTGTCCTTTTCTTTCAAATATCTCCATATCCATTTGCTAAGAAGTGCTCTATTGAAAGCGCTCAGATTTTTGATACCCACACCCCCTTCCTTCATGGAGCAACACATGTCGTCCCATTTTATTAAATCGAACCTTACGTCGAATCGGTAAGGCTTTCGGTTTATAGTTCAATTGGTTGAACCGTTGTATAATTAAATTAATATTAAATAATATTAATAATAATTAAATGCATGATATATATAAAAATATGAATAAATGTATAACTTAGGAAGTTAAAAATACATTAAAGCTATAAAAAAAAATATTCTTAATATAATTTAAATATCATGTTTTAAAAATATTTTTTCAATCAAAATTTATTGATTATATTTAATTTTTTATTCTTAGTAGCTGTAGCTATATGAAGATTAAAAAAAATGTAAAATTATCTTTATTATCATAAAATGAGAATAATTAACATTATGTTAACAGATCGTTTTCTTGAAAAATAGTTGGGAATCAGAAAGAGAGAGATAAAATAGACATTTTTTTTTTTTTTTTTTTTTTTTGATCGGGCAAAGTTAGTTGTTAGATTAGATGTTAGTACCGCCAAGCTCCCAAACTCCTAGAATATCTCCAAGTCCACCTTATATCTCCCAATTCGCTCCCATGAGGGATCGAACCCAGGTCCACTCATTCAAGAGGGGAGCCCGGTGGCCAGGTTAAAATAGACATTTATATACTCCAATTTAGTCTTTTTTTTTTTTTTTTGATCAGAAAAGAAATTTTATTGCTTAGAGAAGGAGCTCACAGATACAAGAAGTACCCCGTGAGAAATTTTACAGCAACGAAGGGAGAAAAGAAGAGAAATTTGAGTTCCAGTCAGAGAAACTCAGGTTAATGTTCAAAACACCTCGAGCCGCACACCAACTCCAAAAGCGACACTTAATCTCTTCTTCGATACGATTGAAGTTCCATTCCGCGTGATCAAATAAAACAGAGTTCCGCCATTTCCAAAGGACCCAGATAGTGCAGATCCAAAGCCCTCCGAGCCATTTGCGTTGTTTCCCCCATCCAAAGAGATGAGCGAACTGATCAAAATGGGCAGAGATCGAACCTGGAGAGACCCAACTAATGCCAATCCAATTAACAAGTTTGTTCCACAGCAAGTCTACGTCACTACAGTAAAGGAAGAAGTGTTGGGCAGATTCCTCATGTAGCCTACAACAACAACACAAAAGATCTCCTGGCGCAATAGAAAGACGATTATGGAGATTGAGTTTAGTTGGAAGGCGGTCGTATAGCAGCCGCCAAGCTGTAACCTGCGATTTAAAGGGAGCGAAAGCCTTCCAGATGCGACTAAATCCATTCCAGCGCTGACCTTGGGCAGATTCTTCAGAGTGAACTAACGAGAGAGTCGCATAAGCAGCTTTGACCGAAAACAAGCCATCATGGGAGGAGCCCCTTTTCCATTCATCTGGGACATCAACACGAACTGAGTAGTTCTGGATAAGCTGTAAAAGCTCGTTCACTCTTGCAAGATCACGGTCTAAAAGCTCTCTTCTCCAAGTAACCTCCCACTTCCAACTATCTTGCCTCCATGCTCCCATATCACGGACTGACCCATGCTTGTTATCACAAAGCTGAAAAAGCCTAGGAAAAGAATCCTTTAATGCTCTCTCACCAGCCCAAATGTCGAACCAAAATCGAACCGAGTTACCATTACCAAGTTTACGGGATAAGTTCTTCCAAAAGTAGCCTTCGTTACCCCTACCTGCAGCAGCGAGAATTTTAGCCCACCACCCCGTGAAGCGGGCTCCATCGCTTCCTCTATTCTGTCCCCTTATATCGAAGGGGAAATCGCCATGCCTAGCCCTGATAACACGAGCCCAAAGACTTTCTTCGTCCACTAGGAACCTCCAAGCCCATTTAGTTAGGAGGGCTTGGTTGAAGAGCAAAAGGTTTTTCACTCCCAGGCCTCCATCTTTCTTAGTTTTACAAATGTTCTCCCATTTAACCCAAGCCATTTTCTGAGTACCCGCACTTCCTCCCCATAAGAAATTTCGCTGTAGAGATTTAATTTGATCAACCACCTGCTTGGGAATAGGAAGAAAAGACATATAATATAACGGCATAGCATTGAGGACGGAGTTAATGATCGTAACTCTCCCACCCATTGAGAGGGAACTCGGTCCCATCTACTGAGTCTCTTCTTGATCCGATTAATAACATCCTTCCATGCTTCAACAGAATTCAATCTGCCTCCCACCTTTAGTCCCAAGTAATGGATAGGGAACGACGCAGTCTTGCAGTTGAGGATTTCCGCAATATCCTCCATCATGTCCGAATCCATGTTAACTCCATGCACACTGCTTTTGTCGAAATTAACTGCAAGACCCGAGATAAGTTCAAAATTTTTTAGAAGCCACTTAATGTTTTCAGCGTTACCAGGGCTGCCTTCAAGAACGAACAGAGTGTCGTCGGCATATTGTATGTGGGAAACCTTCAAGTCTTGCCTCCCCACTGAAGCGGCATTCAATAAACCTACTGATATAGCATGCTTCGTCAACAAACTGAGGCCTTCTGCTGCAATTAGAAAGAGGAATGGAGAAAGGGGATCGCCTTGCCTCACACCACGCTTTAACAAAAATTCGCCCGAGGGACTACCATTTACCAGAACGTTTGCTGATGCTGTGGAAATACACGTGTTCATCCAGTCAAGCCACTTCGTGGGAAAATTCATTCCCCTCATCATATCTAAGAGATAGCGCCAATTAACTGAATCGAAAGCTTTAGCGAAGTCAGCTTTGAAGATCAACAAGTTCTTTTTCTTCTTTTTAGCCTCCTCAATGATCTCGTTCAGAACGACAACTCCGTCAAGAATATTCCTGCCGTGAATGAAAGCTGATTGATTCTCACTAATGATTTTCCCCATGACAGATTTTATCCTCCTAGCAAGCACTTTTGAAATAATATTGTATAGACTACTGATGAGAGAAATAGGCCTTAAGTGTTTGATGTCACATGCACCTTCTTTTTTAGGCACAAGGGTAATGAACGAGGAGTTGCATCCCCGAGCAAGAGAACATTGACAAAGAACTCATTGAATACCTGGATGAGATCTCCTTTGATAATCGACCAGCAGTTCCTGAAAAATACAAAGTTGAATCCATCAGGACCCGGGCTTTTAGAACCTTCGCAATCCCAAATGGCATCACGGATCTCGTCCTCAGAAAATGGCTTGATTAGAAGCGCACTATCAGCCTCGTCTAATTTGGAAGTGATTAAGGATGACGGGAACTCCACCCGCACAGAAGATTCCTTTTGAAAATGGCAGCGAAAATAATTCGAGATGAATTGCTTGACGACAGCTGGTTCTTCAGACCAAACACCCTCCAATTCAATTCCAGAGATACCATTATAAAGGCGCCTAGCATTGATTGATTTATGAAAAAGCATATTGTTAATGTCGCCATCTTTGATCCAATTAAGCTTCGCCTTTTGAGCTATGAGAGATTTCCTGTTGTTGAGAGATAAAAGAAGCTGAGCTGCGTTCTCGCTCCTACGAAGGGCTTCCTCTGCAGTAAGACCCGAAGAGTCATCGCGTAGGTCCAGTTCGTGGATATTATCACGAAGAGACTTGATTTTTCGGTCGATGGGGCCGAAACAATCGAGGTTCCACGATTTGAGTTTAGCATAAGACGCTTCAGTTTTTCCTTAAACACATAGCTGCTCCATCCCACAATACCATTCTCTTTCCAAGAACTCTCAACAACCCTCTGGAACTCGGGATGAGAGACCCAAGCGTTAATGAAGCGGAATGGTCGAGGGCCCCAATCAGTTATGTATAAGTAGTTATTGTAGTGTGTAGATGGTGAAATTCTAGTTTTTCAATTAATAGGTCATGGGTTCAATTCTCTTAAAACATAAAATATATTTTTTTTGGGTAAGAGAGAGAACCGTCCGGTTTTTCGAAAACCGCCCCGATTCGACGGTTCGGGCGGTTTTGACCTGTTCGAACCGGTTCAGGCGGTTCAAAGCCGGTTCTAACAGACCTCCGGTTTTACCGTCCAAACCGGACCGGTCCATGGCCGGTTCCCAGTCGAACCGGCCGGTCCGGTTTTTAAAACATTGGCTTGGTCATCCCACTTTCCATAAATAGTAATATGGAAATAGTTTTTCTTTTTATAAAGGAACTAGTAAAGATCACGTGCGTTGCACGTATAATCTTGTTATAAATATAATATTTTATTTAATATGATTAATTTATTACATATATTAATATACTTGGTGATAACCGAACAAAAGTCTTTATAAGTTGAAATTTATTCATTAGTTATCATGAACTTCAATAAAATGTTAGAAATTGAGTGTAAAAATATACTCCTCCCGTTTCTTCATAAATGATTCGTTTTCGAATCACCTCTTCATATGTATAGATTATCTTAACTATGAATTGTACATTAATTTTGTTAAATTAATTTTATTCATCGAAGTAATTCAATCATTTGAGTTTTTCCGTATAAAGAAGTCTGATTCATTCTGTAGTTATAAATAAAATACCAAAATTTCTAAAATTCTTTAAACTCAATTGAGTTAAAAGTTGTTATAAGAAAATACTTCAAAGTTTTTCCATCATCTAAAGTACTACTTGAACCTAGTTTTATTTTTCTTTTTTCCTAATACAAATTTAATACTCCTTCCGTGCATCATTTCTTGACACTAATATTATACTCGGACATTCACCATTTTTGAACATTTTTATTTTAGGAAGTAGGTCCCACAATACACTTATGACTTTAACATTTTAATATTATTAAAAATATTAGATGAACCCATAATTCTTTCACTTTAACACTTACACACATTAATTTATCAACATAACATCAAAACACATTAAACTACATGCCCGAAATATCTATTCAAGAAATGGTTGACGGAGGTAGTACGTATTAAATTTTAAAAAATGCATCACTGATGACATTAAAGTTTGAGACATTTATAATGTATGTCTTAGGTAATAACTTTATAACTACCATTAGGCTAACACGCATACACGAACATAGTTGTCAAGTCTACTTTACATTTATTCACTCCATAGTTTTTTTGTAAAGACAAACTGAATCAACAAAGATTTCTCTAAAAAAAATAACAATTTTCTTGACCTAATGATCATCTTAGAAGCAGCTTACTTGCCATCTTCCAAAAATAAATAAATTAATTTCCATGAAAAATCTTAACTAAACCTCATTCCAAATAATATTTCTCCATCAAATATAGTTCATGATGTCCATGCATCCATGCCTCTTAAGATCTCACCACAATCGATCTAAACCCATACACTGATACGTAGGGGTATTAATAGCGTTTCAATGTCGACCATGATCACGCTTAATATGTGTTCCGTAAATGTGACAATGTCACATTCTCAATTTGTATAGTTTTGATATGTAGATACCTAAATCATATGGCATAATCGTGAACATGTTATTTTATCATTCCTCTAAATCTGTATAGATTCACATCATCTACAATATTTTAACATCTTAACTATATGTGTGATATATATGTAGACCAATCAACTATGTCTTAGATATAGTGTTAGAAAATAAATTAAAGATTGATAATTTGAAGGCACAAACTTATAATTTAGATCGCTAGAGCCACCTATTCTTTTATATTTCCTCCGTCCCACTTCACTTGGTTTCCTTTCCTAATCGAGACGTCTCACTTCAATTTGTGTGTTTCTTATAATGGAAAGAACTAACTTTTACTTTTCAATGTGGACCCACTTTTCACTTTTGACACTGCACATATAATTTCGTGCCGACATGAAACAAGCCAAATGAAGTGGGACATAGAGAATAATATATTGGAAAACGACAATTATCAAGGTCATACATCAAAACCAACTTGGTAAAAAAGAAAAGAAAAGAAAAAGCAATCAAGAAGTAAACTATCAACAATAGATTAAATAGTATTATGAGAATTAAATCTTATAAAGAGAAAATAAAAAACTCTTTATAATATCCAACTTTTAATTCTCTCCGTCTCATTTATATGTAGTCCACTTTATTTAAATTGAGTCTATTATACATAACAAAATATCATGACAAATCAAATACACAATTTTATGTACTAAATTTTATTTATAATTCTTCCTGATTATTAGATTCACAAATTATTGTCACATGCAACTATTGTTTTAAGATAAATTTCGAAATTCAAATGTGTGATAAAATATTTAACATAAACTTTCTTAATAGTATTTAAAAAAAAAATCTATTTGAATATAGTATCGTGTAATAAATGGTTGTACTGTTGCAAATATAATACTATTTCATCATATATCTAGCTAAAAATTGTAATAGTTTATAGAAATAGATACTTACTCTGTTTACAATTTTAAAGGTTTTTTCCCGATTTCGACCATTCATAATCTTTGGGGCCTTTTTAGTTTAGACATTGAACTCCCAAAAAAAAAAATAAAAAAAAATAGAATCACCACACATTTTAATCTTTAACATATTATAGTATTAAATTTTGGGTCAATCCATTAACACCCTAAAGATCATAGATGGAAGGCGTATATAGGCATTATAGGTGTACAAAATTTCATGCACAATTTTTTTAAGGTCGTAATAGATATATTCTTGATTTTAACAAGTAATTATAAATTAAAATTGTGAAAAAAATCATTAAGTGATGTATGGAAATTACGCAAAATGTAGGATTTGGCTAACAAAGAGAATATATATCCTATTCTTGGGATAATAATGTATACCTTATGTGGGGTATTAACCGTATATAGATTATATTATTATAATATATTTATAATTATGATTATGGTTTTTTACTTAATTATTCTTAATTTAAAATAATTTTAAAGGACATTATAGGCAATACATTATTTTGTAACATAAGGCTCTTTTTAGTATAGGTATAGATAGATAATGTAACGAGTGAAGCATGCATGGTGCATCTTATCATGATATAATTCCTCAAAAAAAAAATTAGTTAATGGCGATGAGATGGTTAATGAAATATTGTACTATTTTCTGTTAATGGAAGGAGTACTTACAACCCGCATTGTAACGTAAATTTTAAACACCATGCAAAATTTAAGTAGAATGACTTACCAAAAATGAGCAAGCAAACAATTCCATAAATCTACATTGGTTAGAAACGATGTTCAATAATTACATAGAAAGCTCGATGAGACTCAAAAGCTTTGACAAAAGATATATACAAAATCTCAACCGATTCATCGAACTCGAGCTATACAAACAAGCAGAATTCTACAGCTATACATATTTCCCAATAGCTTGTTTTAATATTCAAACACACAAAACTCCTCGATTCTTTGGCTTGTTTTCGTTCTTATTCTTTCGTTTCCCTCGACTCCTCGATTCCTTTGTTTCTGGGATTCAGTTCCTCCAATTCCACAGCCGCTGAATCCTTCGTCTCACTATCTTCATCCATTTCCACAGCTGCTGGATCATTCTTCATACTACCTTCATCTTCGACCATTTCCACAATTGCCGGATCATTCTTCATACTATCCTCACCTTCGACGGCCATTTGCACAGCTGCTAACTCCTTCGTTTCATTGACTTCCTCTTCAAGACTAATACAGTCAGAAATATTATCATTGTCCATCTCTTCGGAGACAGGAACCAGTGAACTCAGTAAAGCTTCAAGTTGAGGCAGCCTCGTCTCCATGCTCTTAAGCAGCTCTATCATGGCTTCAGAATCATACTCACTACAATCAAGCACACACATGGTCTGTGTTAGATCGGAACATACGGCATGATTTGGAAGAAAGAAACATATATCCAACACTAAAATGACAGCAGCGATCATATGCCTTAAATTGTGATAACTCACCATTTGCGTAACAAAGAAACAAATGTGCGTAAATCCTCAACCAAGTGGCTGTCGTCACAGGAGAACTCTACATCTTCACTGGAACGAGACCTCTGTTCAGCTAACCGCGGGATGGCAGAAGCTATAAGGCTTATATGCTCTTCCACTTCCACCTGAACAGTAGAAAATAGATCAGAATCATCGGATACATGTGCACACAGCTCTGAGATTATTCGACTTAAATTGTTACCTTATTTATCAGATAAAGGCTCTTCAGTTCTTCACGATTTCCACTTGTAAACGACTTGAACGCTTTCATAACATCCCCGATAAGTTTCCAGTTCGTTTGCGAATTCCCATTTTCATTCTCTAAACTCGTTGAAATAGTTTCTGAAGCCGTTTCTGAAGATTCCGCAATGGTATTGTTACCTTCATTTCGGACGACAGGAGGGCACGACATCACTGCTAGGCAAGATATCATGGGAAGCTTCTGCGCTTCTGGGAAATAGTGCTGTCATGACATCAGTTTTGCACATGAAGGATCTCAAGTCGAGCAAGAGAGCATCAGGATACGGGAAGTCGCGGTCAGTGTCACCCGAAACCACAATCACAAGCGGATCACCAATAAGCTTGAAAGCAGTAGCAACTGCTGATACAAATTCATCATAGCTATGCCATTTAGGTCGAAGAGCTTCAGAGAACTCTATAGGCAGCTCGGACACGATCTCAACTCGATCCATATTCCAATTTAACACACGCAAGTCCAGGTCCCAGCTTACACACAACAGACACAGGATCATGAGCAATCTCAGCACAAGAACAGGCATATATGAATTACATTTTAGACCAGATCTTCGAATCCACTCTGCTGTCTCAAATTTATTGTCAAGTAATTGTTCAACAACTTTGAGAACAAATTCAACCGTGCTTCTACTCTGGGATTCGTTGTTTCTGCCAAAACCTGTTCCCGGGTTGGAATTTGGTTGCAGACTTACCAAGTATTCAACAAATGTGGACTTCGTTGTGAAAAGGAAGCCCCGTTGATCAGGAACCAAGATCAATAGTCTTTCCAAAAGATAAAGGAAACAGGGCGGAGATATATAGCCAGGTGCCCTCCAATTGTTGTAATAAGTTTCTTCTAAAGCTTTATGCAACGATAGAGTCAAAGCTTCTGTGGAGCCCCTCGATGGAGATGCTTGTGCACAAAGCAAATCCGAAGCACCTGACACAGCATCCTTTTTAACAGACTCATCAATTCCTCCGAGATACTCGATGAATGACCTCCAATGCGTTTCACTCGGAAGCCTTGCAGCAATTTTGTCGTAGAAGCCGGGCTTAAGTTTGCCACTCCCCAGCATCGTCATCACTGCCCTCCCGATCTGCTTACTAGTGAGTTTCTGCGCTTGACCAATATAAGTGTGAACACATTCTTCGAGTAAATTCCTTGAAACTTCAGTTTCTCTCAAAGATATCATGTCTCTGGATAAAGACCGCTGAGGATCACTTGGGAAAACAAAATTGAAGTACTGAAGGCATAGTTGAATGAATTTCTGCAGCTTCGAGATATCTGAGTAATTCATTTTGATGGATTTTGAATCAAGTAAGAACTTTGCAATGTTGAAAATGTGTAGCAAACACATACTTTGGCAGTACAATGGCAAGCGCTTTGTGGAATCACTATGAAGTTGTTTAAGAGTGTTTATTACTCGAAGTCCATCGACAACCAATCCTTGGAGCCAGAATTTACGGGCAGCAGATGCAAACTGACGAGCTTCTATAATAGCCACATTTTCGTTCCTCTGAATGTACCCCTCGACATGTTCTGCCCATGCAGCATCAGGATTCAACAAGTGAAAAGTGACACTGGAATTATCAGGCAACCTCAATCCAAAGAAATTAAAACAGATTCCAGCAACGCCTTCCTGTTTCATAGAATCGGTTCTTACAAGGGTGTCGAGACATTCTAAAATCTCCAAACTCCGTTCCTTCCACAAGTTCCAGGTGTAAACCAGTGTTCCAGCAGAGACCTGGTTCCTTGCGATTCTCTGATCGAATGAAGTTGGATCCAACTGCAAGTCACGATCCCACTCATACTTGGTAGCATACATTTCGAAATGTGTGTCTAAAAGTTCTTGAACAACAAGAATTTCACATATTGAAGTATCGCACTGCTTCAAAGCATTGTAACACTGCATCAATTCAGACAAATTCTTATCATCATACATCAAAAATTTCGCCTGAGCACAAATTGATGCATGGACGCTATCGGAAACCTTCTGAGCAACTGACATCACTTTATTTAAAAGTTCCACTTTGCGAGGAAATGACTTCAACGGCCGCCCTTGATTTCCAGATCCCCACAGAACATTAGAAATAATGTACGAAAACAATAACGAACAAGCATCAGATAACTGTCCCGCCTTTTCAAGTAGATCAACCTCACGAAGAGTATCTCCCAGACTCTTGGCAATCTCAGAAGCCTCGTGGAAGTTCCCCAACTCTTCCTCCAAAACCAAAAGCTCTTCGAAGCAGCCCAATGAATTCAAGAAGTTGCGTTTGGATTCCATAGAACTGAAAGCTCGAACAAACTTCATCAGTGATGCATTATCCTTCGCCTTGTGACTCTTTCGAGCGCAGTCTTTCAAAAACTCCTGAGCAATTCTATCAATCTCCCTATTTCTAGCTGATATTACACTGTTTGACAGCGCCATCTGCTTCCAATTCTCGATATACTGCAAAGCGAGGTCAAAATAATTACCCTTGGAGCAAGCTGACAAGCACTCTCTGAATAAGTTCCCACTCGCATACACTTGTGCAGCGAGTTTATGTTTTCCAGCCAACAAGAAACATTCACCAGCCTTTCCTAGCTCTGATATCTTTTCCCTATAGATTTTTCCTGCAGCAACAAATTCCGAAAAGAATAACCAGGAGCTTACGTAAATTGTATCACGAAACTTTAATAACTATTCCATTGTTATTTTGACACAGTTCCGAAAATCAACAAAAACACATGCCAGGGCCTATAGAATGCCCGAATCATAGGAGGAGGAGAATATACCTGCCCTTTCGTAGTCCCCCAATTCATAGAAACATTCAGCTGCAGATGCAGCTCGATTAATAGAATCGAATATTTCTGCAGCCTCTCTAAGAATCCTAGTGGCCCCTTCATAATTTGAACCACGCAGCCTGTCAGCAGCAGCTCTATGTCCAGAGGCAATAGCCAATTTCTCCAACTTCTTGTCACCAGCTTTTTCAAAGCACAGTGTAGCCATCTCGTAGTTTTTCTCCCACAAGAGCTACCACCAATGATGAATAAATGAATTAATAAAACAAACAAACTAGAAAACAAATTCTTAATGATAAAACGAAGGAGATTGAAACAGACCTTCATGCCCTGTGTTTTCCACTCTTCAGGTGTGCTAGCCCTTTTCATTGCTTCTGCAAGAGAATTGTCTATTTTCCTCACTTTCACAAGGTACAGCCTTCTCCAATAATCGAGCATTGGCGTGGAAACTTCTACATTGTTTTCACAAATCCATAATCTCTGCCTTGTTCGAGTAATTGCCACATATAGTTGCTTCAATTCAGAGCATAAGATATTGTGTTTCGACAGGCTAAAAGATGGAAAGGACTTGGCAGAATCGCCATCAAGAAGGTCTTTTTCTTTCAAGAATTCATACAAGACTTTCCAATGGTTACCCAACGGCGAAGAGCCAAAAAACTTGTACAGCAGAACATCCTAAATCCAGAATCAGATTACAAAATCACAATCTGATGGTAGTTGAAGAAATAACATTATTGATCAATAAATAGTTATACGAGACGCTTAAGAGAAAAGAAATTGATAACCTGAAATTCGAGGCCCTTGCACTCCAGTATAGTCAGAATGAGAGCTTGATGGCCAATGCAGTTAGAAACTTCCTTCTTCGTACATTCATCCCTTACAATAATAGCCTGGTCAGCGCCAAAACCGACCCATTTTCCAGTTTCACTGCTCTTTCCACTTTGTCCGAAAATGGAAATGATCAAGTTTTCATCACTTCCGGCCTCAAGAACAATAGGGGATTCCCCATATACACAGCTAGTCTCTGGAGGCAGCACATCAATGGAGGGTGGGAAATAATAGCATATAAGATCTACAACACTCTGTGCTAATCTAAGTACTCCAGTATGAGTACGGAAATTGTGGGACAAAATGAATATATCTGACATAAGTCCTTTCTCTTTTTTTCCCGAAGAATCACAGTTTCGAGATCTCATCAGAAACTCGTTATAAAACAAGGATCTGATATCCTCAAACCGAAAGTCGATCCCTCTAGCAATTGTCTGGGCTGTATCCCCAGAAAAAACAAAACCTTCATCAACATTGTTGCAGATGTATCTGAAGAGAGAAATCTGCCTCATAGTAAGGTCTTGCACTTCGTCAATGTACACAAAGTCCATCTTATCGCCCGGAAGATCTTCTTTGTCGAGTCTGACATGAATATCACTCACAAAATCAGCAAGATCAAATTCACCTCGCTCCAACTTCCTTTTCTCATAGTTCATAAAAATATCATAGATCGCATATCTCTGTTCCTCGGATAAAGTCGAACTCCTATTCTCTGACAAAGATACATAAGCCTGTCTGCTTTGCTTGTAATCACCTTCCACAGGCCCTCCTTTGATATGTGACATTATCTCGGTAAAAACTCTTGAAGCATCAAGACTCTTGGTCAGCTTTTCATTGAAATGGGGCCAATATATGGAGGAAAATCGATCATAAGTGACCTCATTCTTCCTCAAGAAAGACTGTAGGGCAACAGATCTTCTGCCTTCCAAATGAGAGGATTCTCTTACGGGACGAAACCTCTGAAAATATGACCTTCCGAGAGTACCATCAAGCATCATCAGAAACTTGTGAAATGTAATGATAAGAGGGTACTTTTCCTGTTGAATTCCCACAAATGTATCTGGGATATCTTCGAAGTCGGCAACTTCGTCTTCATCAACATCCTCCACACGAGTGGAGAAGTCTCCAGAAGAGTCTGCAGTAGCAATGCTGCAAAAGGATAGAAATGTTGAGACATAAACGGCATGAAGAAAACGTCAATTCATGTACGAAAACTCTACCAGCATAACAAGGAGTGGGATTAACACACCTTTTCATGTGAGATACCATTTTTTTAACTGCATGGCACAATTTCGGGCTGACGGTAACAAATAGCTGGTGCAATACAGGACCCTTGGGTCCTCCACCGAGCTGTTCATCAGAATCTCGCGAAGCAATGCAGTACTGCTGAAATGCTCGGTACAGCTTCATAGTTAGTATGGTTGTTTTCCCAGTGCCAGAACGGCCTAATATGAAGCTGCTTCCATTATAACTTATTATCTGTCTTTCCTCGTCAGTTACCTCAAATGGCAAAGCAACAACATTTCCCTCGACATCCGAAAGCAAATGATTCACAGTACCGGTAGATAAGGAGTAGAATTTCATCAACAACAAGCTTTCACTCACTTTTGAGTTTTCGACATAAGCTCTGCACTCAGAGCTACTACTGCTTGCACCAGAGACTAATCCGTTGTCACTACGATTCTTGGAACATTCTATTTCACTGATGTCCGACCAACATAATGGCAGTTCCAAATTCCTAAATGAAAAATAAAATAACTCGATTATTCTAAGCAATGCTAGAAGTACACATGAAAGATAACAAGCAGATGATGATGGCACGTGATCGAATAAGATATGGTGAACTCATCCAAACGCCTCCTCGTTCGATATGCCCTAGCAAATTAGCATATGAGACTTACAGATCATTAATGAAAGCAAGCTCAAGAATCTGCACAAGATGAGTATGAAAGCAAGAGAAGCACAAAGATTACGAAACATATTTCATTTTTTACAACACTCAAACACAGATGAGGGGATGAGGCCCGATCAAATTCACACAGAAAAGGAGAAATCTGCAGCTACAAACACACACACACACTCACCTGGTGCTTGAACAGATCCTCGTCAAGAATTTCTTCGACCGACCACGAGAAGAGCAAATCAGTAAATTCATCTTTAGGCAGTGATCGCTTACTACTTTTTGAGCAGCTCCCTTCCATTTTTTAATTTTTTTTTTCACTTTTCAGACACAAATTCTGCAGAATACATAGATTAACTCAGATGAGCATGAACAAAAAGCCCTGCTGCATGCATGAATTATTTAAAAAAAATTAAAATATGGGCTGAAAGGAGAGATACAGACAAATAATTTCTCTCGGTGATTGAGGTTACCAACCTAAGAATCTCCCGTACACCATTTTTGAATGCTGGAGCAAACTTTCCAACTACGAGAGAAAGGAGAGTGAGAGGGAGATGGAGGGATTTTGATCGTGGGGGAGATGGAAAGTCCGGTTCAGAAAAAGGTGTTGGGGAAGTGTAATGACGCGGGTCTTTTCGATTTCCTCCATGAGCAGTGCCAGTGAGTGGGTGATATTCTGTTTTTACCCTCGGTAGGAATAGAATTACCTCCTTTTCATTTTTTTACTTTTTTACCGTGGTAAGAACATGCTTTTTACTCTCTTGCTTTCAGCTTCCTTTCTCCAGTTTTAGACTCACTGTCTCCTCTATTTTTTTTTTTTCATGTTTTTTGTACTCCCTTCGTTTTCCATTTACTGACATAATTACTATATTGGGACGTTCTGCATTTACTGACATATTCCGTTTTAGGACGTAGACCCCACAATTTAACACTTTAACACTTTATACATCTACTTTTTATTATTTTAACATTTTAATACTATTAAAAAATTCAAATGGACCCACAATTATTCCACTTTAACACATTAATTTATTATTATACCATCAAAATGCAAAAAAACATGTGTCCATAAAACTATGTCAATATATGGAGGACGGAGGGAGTATTTTGTTAGTCAAAATCACGTCAAAGTGAAAGTCAAATAAGATAATACCTGGTATTTTATTAAATGAAACATATACAGTATTAGTAGCTAAAAGCATGCATATAACTTATCGTGATATAATTCAGCTTACATGCAGTTATTCAAAGGAATAATTTATAGTACTCCCTCCGTCCTCTATTTATTGACGGAGGGAATATGGGCACAGGTTTTTTTTTGCATTTTATGGTATAATAATAAATTAATGTGTTAAAGTGTTAAAGTGGAATAATTGTGGGTCCATTTGAATTGTTTAATAGTATTAAAACGATAAAATAATAAAAAGTAGATGTATAAAGTGATAAAGTGTTAAAGTGATTGTGGGGTCTACGTCCTAAAACGGAAATTGTCAGTAAATAGAGGACGTCCCAATATAGTATTAACGTCACTAAATGGAGGACGGAGGGAGTATATCGTTTTCAAAAAAAAAAAAAAAAAAAAAAAGGAACAGATTAGTAGTGGGTTTATACTGGAATAGAACAGTTATAATTTTTTTCAGGAACAGCAAACGGTTATCTTGTTGATTTTTATTTTTTTTAATAAATATTTATAGAGCAAATCTATCCGGATCAATTTGATCCGGATCAAATGCGGACGAGATCCTTTGTCCCCAAATTAGTGTACAAATGGTGTATTCCATACAAATTTAGGAAGTTTTGACATACACTAATAAAATGGGGCATAATTGTAAAATTGCCCAAATAATATGATATGATATGTCTAAACTATCCCTATTAAATGCTAAAAATCTGAATATTATAAATTTAAAGATTAATTGATCTTTTATTTTTTCAATACTTCATTTATATCTCCACCATAAATACAACATGTTGATTTTAAAATTAAATTAATGAAGTTTCAAACATGACACTTTAGAAGCATTATAGTATAGCCGGATTTAATGTAACTATATATATCTTGGTTTAACTAAGATATAATCACACCCCATTTACCAAATATACATACAAGCGCACTAGTAGAAATATCCATTGTGTACAATATAATATCAAAATGAATTTTTCATTTTAGTAAATACAATGTATGCTTTTAAAATATTTACATGTGTTTAATATATTTTCAAATTTATTTTTATGGAATTTCGATGAAGCCAAACTCAAACATACACATATACAAAAATTATATCAGTATAACTTAACTAATACTACTATTAGTAGAACTAACTAGTATACAAATTTAAATTACCACTATGCCATAATTTGTGATTGAATATGTATGATTAAATTTGATATACTAATTATATATCTATGATACGTTACATAATACTTTATTCTTAAGAAGATTTTGATTCGTTTAAAATTAAATCTGTAGGTTGTTATAGACTCTATTCATGTACGTACTTTATATTCCTGAATACTTCTCATTACTTGTGGATTCGATTTTCAACTGCATCCATTAGAGAAGTATACAAAACAAGTGCATGCATTCACTTTAGGAAGAGTTTTCTTCTAATGAGAATTGTACACAAGTCTCGACATTGGCCACGCATTCTAAAAGCTACAAAACCAAGTATCGTATAAAAGTTTAAATGTATAGAATTTGAAACCGTATTCTTTTTATTAGAGAAAAAAGTACAATGTCATAGTTATTTCTAAAATAAAATTGTTTGCGGGTATTCCACATAAATATGATTACACTACTTATATAAAAAATCATTTTCCCATTATTAATTATATTATGAATGGCTTTTCAATTCATACACACGCGTATATATTCCATGATTTTAAAAAAAAAATAGAATTAACTATTTCTAGTATTTTCTTGTAGATTATATTTTGTTAAGTTGGTATGAAATTATGTTAATAAAAAAAGGCACAGTTCATCATTTTTTCTTAAAAAAACAAAAACAAAAGTTGATTCAAATAGCATCACTCTTCTAGGTATTAATGTTATATCAACACGTTCATCATTTATTGACTCTTACAGATTTGGACGTAGGCCACAATGCACTTACGGAGTACTGTATTACATTAGTAACAATTTATCTTGGTCCACTAGTCACTAATGATTAGTGCATTTGGATTGCGATTTTTTTTCTTGACAAAATAAAAGGAAAATTTGAGAATTTTTTTATTGAAAGGGTAAATACAGAACATGCATGCTATTTTCCAGAAAACAAAATGATAATTAAAATCAAAGATACCAGCCATTTTACCTTTCGAACAAAATTGCGGTTCATCAAAAAGAAGATAAATCTATATACATATAATGTGAAAAGTGCAATTTAGAAATCCAGAGAAGAATATCAACTTTGTACAAAACAAATTCAGAGAAGAATAATTTAAAGCTAAGTATAAATTATTTGTTTGGCACACCGTTAGTCCGGGCAGAGGATCGTATCTCGAATATAAAAGTGAAAATTTCCGAATTCAGCGCCAAAAGTGGCCTAAACCAAAATGGGTTCGCTCATCACCAATTCATCATAGGATCATCAATATATTTACATTAGTAATTAATACATGCTTTTAAAAATCACTAGCGGAGATTGCGTGCGATGCACGTATAATATTGTTGGTTATATAAGGATTATTTTTTATGTTATTAGTAATATCAATACACTTGAAGATAAATAAAAAAACACTACAAGTTGAATATAAATTGAAATATATCCGGAATATTAATTCTAATGATAGTATTAATATTCTAATGATTTATTTTAATTGTAAGGGCAACATAGACAAATCAAAATTTGTAAACAAGACGTTTTTTATAATAGTATATTTTATAATAGTATAGATGGTTTATTAATACTATAAACAAAAAATCATGTTTTATGATGTGAAAGTATCATATCATTCAAAACTGTGAACCTTGACAAAAGAAAAGACTATATATATACACAGCTCTTATTTGTTCATCAAAACTGATATTACTATTTCTTCTTACCCGCCTTTCCCTTTTCTTGGCTTGTTTTTCTTCTTATTCTTTGCTTTCCACTCTTCTCTGCTTTGCTATCTTCGTCGTCATCGAGACTAATGCCGTCTTTGTCTGAACAAACACTAAGGCCGTCGTCTCTGCCTAAATTCAGAAACGAGTCTAGTGTCGGGTGCTTTGTCACCATGATCTTGTAGAGCTCACCAACCTCTTTCTTCGCCTTGGCATCATACTCACTGCATTCAAGAGTTAAGCACGAGCATACGGTGGAAGTGTGAAGAAACGTGTCCAGCAATAAACTGGCTGCATCGAGGCTGAGATCATTAGAATTAAAGAAGCAAGAAATAATATTCACAACAAGCATAGATTACTTATCAATGAATTCTGTTAGCTTACCTTCTGCGAAACAATGAAAAAAGTTCGCACACCCCCTCAAACATGTCAGAACTAGAATCAGAGCGCCGTCTAGCATGACTTGCATAGTAAGAAGCTAGGATGTTGAAATGGTACTCCAATTCCTCCTGAAAAGTAGATAATAAATCAGCTACAGAAACAGAGATCAACATTATGAGTATGAGATCATCATGAACTTCATTCTCAGAGAATAAAGACTTGGATCTTTATCATTTCCTCTTATACGCGACTTATAAATGCCTCCATGATATCAATCATAAGATTTATGCTTAAATTCTGATTTCCATTTCCATTCTCTGAGCTTGAGATTGAGACTGAAGCAGTTCTTGAAGCCATTTCAGAAGATTCCACAACGGTATCCTTACATTCATTGCTGACTACAGAAGACATGACTATGTCCCACGACAATATTTCATGATATCAGTTTCGCAAGAGAAGGTTCTCAAGTCAAGCACGATGGCGTGAGGACATGAAAAGTTAAAATTAATTTCACGCGAAACCACAACGACAAGAGGATCACGGAAGAGCTTGAATGCAATAGCAACATCTGAAACAAATTGACATAAAGTACTCCTTCTTGGCCGAAGAGCTTCACACAACTCTGTAGGCAGCTGGTATATGATCTTAGCTTGAGCCATCTTCTTATCAAATATATCCAAGGACAAGTTCCAACTGCACCAACATACACATAATCATGAGAAATCTCTGCACAAACACATGAAAGTATCTTTTACGGTCGATGGGATGGTTATCAATCCATTTCTCTGCCCCAGTTCTGTTATCAAGGATTTCCTCAACCACCCTAAGAACAAACTCAAAGATGCTTCTAGTATAAATTTTGTCGTCCGTGACCAAACCAATGCTTGGATTGGCACCCGGTGGTAGAGTTGTTATGTATTCAATAAATGCGGATGTTGTTGTGATAAAGTAGCCCTGTGGACGAGGAGCCAAGATCAACAGCCTTTCCACAAGATAAAGGAAACAATTTGGAAGCATAAAGTCATGTGCTATCCGATGGATGTCATAAGTTTCTACCAGCCCTCTATCTCAAAGCTTCGATGGAGCACCTTAATGGAGATTCTAATGTACATACTATACCAGATTTAGATTCCTCTGCAGAACCTGATCCAACGATTTCCCTGATTTTCTCGATGACTAACTTCCAAGGTGAGTGCTTTGAAAGCCTTCCAGCAATTCTATCATAGAAGCTATGAGTCAGCTTACTACTTCCTAGCATAGTCATCACTGCAAGTCCAATCAACCTACCATTGAGTTCATTCCTCATGCCAATATATCTGAAAACACATTCTTCAAGTAAATGCCCTGGAAAGTTCAGTTTCTCTCAAATATATCATGTTTTGAAATAATTGATTTCGAGGGTCTAAAGGGAAAGCTATTGAAAAGTAGTTGAAGCACAGACCCACAAAACCCTGCAACTTCGTCTTATCTTTGTTTGTCATGTCAATGGACTTTAAATTGAGTAGGAACTTTGCTATGTCGAAAATGTGTAACAGACACATACTTTCACAGAATAAGGGGAAGTTCTTAGCCTTAGAGCTCTGATGAAGTTGTTGAAGAGTTTCTAAAACTCTAAGTCCAGCAACAACTAATTCCTTGAGCCAGAATTCATGAGCAGCCGTTGCAAAATAACGAGCTTCTAGAGTCTCCACATTTCTCTTCTTCCGAAGGAATCTCCCTACAAACTGATGATGCATGAAAGGTGTCAGACACCTTCTGTGCAACTGACATCACTCTATTTAGAAGTTCAACTTTCTGAGGAAATGACTTCAACGGCCATCCTCGATTTCTAGATCCCCACAGAACTTCAGAAAAGAACATAGGATAAGAATAACGAACAAGCATTGGAAAACTGTCCAGCTTTTTCAAGCAGATCAGCTTCACGTAAAGTATCTCCGAGACTCTTAGCGATCTCAGAAGCCTCATTGAAGTTTCCCAACTCTTCCTCCAGATCCAAAAGCTCTTCAAGGCAGTCCAACGACTTCAAGAACTTGTGTTTGGAATCTGTAGAACCGAAAGCTTGAACAAACTTCATCAGTGATGTGCTATCCTTTGCCTTGTGAAGTTTCAGAGCACAGTTTTCTAGAAACTCCTTTGCAATTTTGTCAACCTCCATGTACCTAACCATTATTTCGTTGTACGATAGCACTTGCTGCTTCCACTTCTCAATATACTGCAAACCGCGCGAGGTCAAACTGATTCCCCTTGGTGCAAGCTAACAAGCACTCTCTGTAAAAGTTCCCACTCAATCAAACCTTGCTGGACACTATCGCCGGCAGTTGGCACTCGTCACCAACCAAGATAGCATGCCTCACACCTTTGATCTACAAGGCTATGGTTGTTTCACACTCCTTTACCTGAGCCGCTTCATCGATGACCAGTACTGGGAATGGCTCTATATCAAATAAATGTAGCTTGAATGCAGACGATATAGTGCAAAATATCAGAGAAGCTTTCTGGAAACAGAAATCTGTAGTTAAAATTCTATCAACGACTTTTGGAAAGACAAGTTCACTGAAACAAGTATGAATTGATCTTAGAATGAACACACTCTGGTTTCTGATGCACTGTTAGGATATTGTATCGAGAAAGGATCCGGAAACAGTCATTATTCGTTGCATAAAGATCGTCTTTAGATCCTCAGACGTCATGCCACTGTCCTCGAACAGAAAATTTTCTAGAGTGTCAAGAAGTGAAAAAAGTAAAAGTATGTTTTGATAGTTTCCATCATCAATGAAACTTCTAGGTACGTGAGTGATGACTGTCAGCAAACAATTTCTCAGAGGTGATGCTAGATATTGAAATTGAGCTCTAGCAAAATCCAAAAATGATTTGGTTCTAGACACTGCAATTTCACCATCAAAGTGTTCTTTGGAATTGATCAACTCGTTTCCCACAAATCTTCGATGCAGAGAAACATAATTCTCAAGAAAATCAAGCATCGATGAAACGCAATGCCTCCAACCAGATACCGGTTTAAAGATTTCTGTGAGCCTTTCAACATGGTAATCTATAAATATTTCCAGAATGTTAGACTCGAGTTTAAGGCGATCATGGTTCCCAAATAGGAGTATCCCTCCTAAAGAACTCGTGGAGCTCAAACAAAAAATAACAGTGATGTGAGAATGAAAAATAATGTACATTAGCTACTTACACTGGCAACTGTAACGTCTACCTCAAACTAAATTTTCTAAAGGTACAATAGTTCAGGAAGTCCAATGTGCTTATAGACAAGCAGAATAATATACCAGGTCGCTCTTGACTAATACTTTCTCAATGATCTTCATATTTCGACGCATTGTTAACGTGTTCCATATCTATTATGAGTGTTTATGTTCATCAAGTAAACCACATAGAGTGGCTTGTATTGTTGATCGCCAACTTCAACAACGTCAGCAATTTTAAGTTTGAAACTGGAGGATGTACAATTACCATCATTCTCCGAATATTTCACATGGAGGAGTGTGCATATTTATGTTAGGTGTTATTCTGTCGTGCGACCCGGCGCAACGGCTTTCGTGCTAGTGTGCGCTCATCCATTGCTTGTTGGTGGCCTTATTTCAATTTGACGTGAAGAATTTCTTTCAACAACATAACGGACGCAAAGCATTTAAGGGAGGGTATTTCTCTCAGTCTTAAAGGTCCGAAAGAAGATAGTTGTATCACAGATGCAAAAGTGCGCATCCATCCAACGATTTGCACGTCAGAAACACCATCAGGTTTTGACTCTGAAAGCAGTACAAAATCACCTGGCAATGTTCGGTAAGGCACTTTGCCACAAGTTGATGAGGTCGAGGCAAGCATTAATGAACTCAACCCGAAACTGCAGCTTAGGGGTCCTGTGACGAGATTAAGAGCTAAGAAGTTGCAAGGATATCTTCAGTGTTATATCCAGAAGATGCTTGAAGGCGAGGGATTGGAGTTTCGAAGCTACAAGTTAGTGAATTTTGTGGTCATCGATGAAGACATCTAGTTTATTAGTATTCCATTTATTTTTATTTAGAGCCTAATTACAACAAACTGTTTAGATGCATTGGGCCAATTGAGTTATTTATTATGTTTCAGTTAGGCCCAATAATTTACAAGCCCAAGTCTTGTAAATTTTCGAGTTTAGTAGTATTTAAGAGAATTCCGTAGGGTTTTGATATTCAGACTTGATTGGGCAAAAAAAAAAGAAAAGAGATTTCAGTTTAGTCTCGCCGTATTTTTCAGAAAATACACAAACCCTAGTTCTTGGTAGGATTCGAATTGGCTCTTTGAATCTGAATCTATAGTTCGTTTGTGATCTCTTGTGGGTCTCGGGTTAACTACGCCATCGAAGAATTGCTTCTATGATATGTGTTTCAATCGTTCGTTGATTTGGGGTCCGTATTGAGGTAAATCTTCAAAACTGTTCTTCGTATATTGATCTTGTCTTTTCTCCTTCTGTCCAGCCTTCGTTTCACCTTCATATTTCGTCCATAATCACCCCTTCCCTCGTCCAAGTCCTGATTTCACCTAAATCCCTTCGATTGCAAGATTTAAGCCCTAAAATCGATCTGAATTTGAGTACTGAACAATCCTGAGTTTTACTCATGAGAATTTTCTGAATTTTGGATATGTTGTTCCTTACTTTGATTAGGATCTTCTGTTAAAATTTCAGCTTAATCGGAGTTCTTTTGCTATAGTTTCTGGTCAAGTTATTTTCGTATCTGTTTTCGAATTTTTAGTTGCGAATTCGGATTGAATCTGTAATAGCTGACGTAGTTCGAGTCTTGAGGCTTCCGCATAGTTTTGATAGTCTTTCGTCGTTCATATCATGGTCGTATCACAAGCACTTATTTTATTTATCCAGTTGCCAACTTTAATATTGTACAGACTCATGTCTGGTGTTGCCTCATTGAGAGATACTACTTTAGAAAAAGGTGCCAGGCAATATTCAGTAAGGCTCTTTGCCACAAACACTTATTTTATTTATCCAGTTGCCAACTTTAACATTGTACAGACGCATTGAGAGATACTACTTCAGCAAAAGGTGCTTTGCATACATTGTTCAAGGAAGAAGCAAGTGCATCACGCATCTCTTCCGATCACGGGTACTCATATGATGAAAAATAATGATCCACATTTTCAAATACTTGAGGAATCTTCTTCACCTGCGTGTTAATAAATATTGAAATTAAAGGGAGTTCTGTGTTTTGACAAATAACATCAATGCCAAGGACTTGGAGAATCAGCATTGTTCATCACTTATATCTATTTATCTCATGATGCCTCAACTCGTGATGTCATCTCGTAAGAAGCAACAACACAATTACGTTAACATCTGCTCTCCTCTCCATTCCATCATGTATTCATTGTTATTACAACCATATATAGCTCAATCCAAAGCTTTATTCACAAACTTGTTAAACCAAATTTCTTAATGTATTGAGCATGTATAAGCCAAGTAGCTCTGAAGAAGCACAACTGACAAACCGGCAGCTAGAGTGTCTTCTTATAAGCCCTTTCATTTGGTTTCTTGTTTTAGGGCCCGTTTGGCTAAACTTATTTCAAAATGCTTATAAGCTCTAGGTGCTTATAAGATGTTTAAGAGCTTATAAGATGTATGAGAGTAAGAGCTTATAAGTTGTTGAAGTGTTTGGATAAAAGAGCTTATAAGCTCAAGGAGATAATAAAAAAATAAAATCTGAAAATTAAAAAATAAAATTAAAAAATAAAATTTTTGAAATCATAATGTTATAACATCAAATGGAAGTGTATATAATATCAATATAAAAATAAAATAGAAATATAGTGGTAAATAAGCAAAAAAAAAAAAAAAAAGGGGTGAAGGAGCTTATTTTTGGAGTGCTTATAAGCACTTTTTGCTTATTTTTGCATTTTATAAGCTCTTAAGAAGCTTATTTTGCCAAACACATTTAGAGTGCTTATAAGCAGTCAGACAGCTTATAAGCAGTCAAACACCTTATAAGCTAGCTTATAAGCTTAGCCAAACACCCTCTTAATCAATTTGACACACTAGGAAAAAAAAAAAAAAATCAGACATTAATATACAGGACTATTTCCCGACTTTGAGGACCGTCAAGAATCATCTCTTCATCAAGCACAAGTCAATTTAAATAAGACTGGAGAATGCTAGTTCAAAAGTCTACACTAGCTGAACAAGAAACCAAAAGAAACATAAAGAATGTACTAGTGAGGCTACCGAACGAACATTATTCATACAAAAATGGAGTGATTAATCGTTGGAGTCGAAATCACCAAATTATTTTTGATTTACATATTAACAACACATAACAAACAGCTATACACCCATAAATATATTGCAATATTATGCAACTGGTAAAACACGCCAACAGTTTCATCTCCCACCCCCAATTTTTCACTCGATTGTAATTTGTGTAATTGTGCCTCCGATAATGTACCGATTCTTTAGTATAGTTTGACAAAACAAAACTCGATAAAATCCCACAACCGAATACGCGATGAAATTCACCCAAAATAAAACCTGGTAAAATCCTACAACCGAAATTCCCCCGAAACAAAACCCGGTAGAATCCTACAACCGAATACGCGATGAAATTCACCCAAAACAAAACCCGGTAAAATCCTACAACCAAAAACACGCACACTCAAGTACCAGGGACTTGTACAGATCCTCGTTCAAAATTTCAGCGAGAGACCACGAGAACAACATCTCGGTAAATTCATCCTCAGGCAGTGACCAGACTAGTTACTAGTTCTTGAATAGTTCTCTTCCATTTTCACTTTACAAACGAAAATTCTGCAGAAATCATAGACTCCTCAGATGAAGACGAACATAAACAATGTCGCATGCATAAATGATTGAAAATATCGGCTAAAACAGAGATAGAGGAATGACTTTTCTCAGGAAACAAGTGGAAAACGTCACCAACCTAAGAATCTTCCCTAGGCGTGGTACATTCAAGCAGAATTCCACCATTAGAGCGAGAGATCGAACGATTTTGACCATGGAAAAGTAGTTGAAAAAGAGGGAAACGAAAGTCTGTTGAAAACAAAGTGAGAAGAAATTGTGTGGGAAAATTGAAAGGGCAGGTTTTTTTTTTCAATATCTTCTACTCTTTACTTATTTTAACCCACGGTAAAGTTACCTTTTTTTTTTTACTGGGATGGTAAAAATATTGTTTTACGCGGTTTAGTAGTTGTAGCTTTTAGTTTTTTTTCGGATGGTAAACGTTCGATCATGACCTTTCTTTTATTTTTTTTATTTCCTTTTAAATTTTAATACCTTTATAGGGTCAAGATTGAACGTTTATATTACAAGTTTGCATTATCTCCAGTTTTTTTGCTTTATTATAGACTTACTAGTTTGCTCTGAAGCTAACGTGTTGTTGAAGTAAAATTATGTAAAATTGAAATTAAATTTTCTTCTTTCCGTCTCTTCTAAGATGTTACACATTAATTTTACACTTATACTTCATCAGTCCATGAGTTTTAGAGCCGGGGTCGACACAGAGTTCATTATATTTGTGGTGACGTGTTAAAGTGATGTTTAAACGTTATGATAGTTGTTTGGTGCATCGTTTTACACCAAAAATAATTCCAACTTTTCAGTCGGTATGCCCACACTGCACAGATAGCAGTAAGCAAGATCGTCTCCCAAAGGACCGGCGAGATTTCCTCCGAATTTCCAACTGCAAAATAGTGATTTTTTATTAAACTACTAACGAAAATAAACAAGAAAAATAATTGAACAAGAACAGAGAAAGCAGCTTGCAATTTGATTTAACAAAATAAAAACGATTCCGGCAGCGAACAATTCCACTCTAGCTTAATTATTCTGATCCTCGATGCAAAAATAACTCTAATTACATGCAAACAAATCAGTTATGATTACCGAAGACGCTTCTGACGCAATCTCATTTCTCCATAAATTATCGATAATTGGGAAGACGCTTCACCAATTATTTCCCTAATCGACTGACAACCGTAAGAGACGCTCTATAGATTTAATGAACCGATAGCATTAAAAACTAGAGAAACCCAATTCGAAACCGACAAACTCTGACGCAGGATTGTCGAATTAAGACAATTATTCCCTTGACTTTAACAAGTCAATTTACCACTAATTAAACCTAATCACAATTACGTATGACCGATTCAATTGGCTACAAATCAACTCTACTCAACTAAGCATTGTACACTACCTAGACGAATAAAGTGATTAATAGAAATCAACACAGAGAATAATCGATGCTTGCATAGAATTAAAGTATGAACACAAATTAGATCTCACAGATTAATTTTGCTAGAGCTTCCTTGTTCTCACCGGAATAGAGAAAATTAACTAGAAATCACAAACAAATTAAGATAGACAGTAAAAGAAAAGAAGAAGAAGAAAGGAAGAACGGCGGCTGCTGCTCCTCTCCTACATCCCGCCTCTCCTCTTCTATGATTCTAAGATGATAAAAATAAATCCCCAAACCTAATCTATATATAAAAGGAAAATATTAATAATGTCTAAATGGTCTTTAAAACTAAATATAATTCTAAAAACTGAAATTTCTTTAATTAATCCCGTATGAAATTATTTAAAGTCTTGTAGATGGTCAAAATCCCGAAATTATTTAATTCTCGCCCAGCTACAGTACTTCACAGCCGGTATGGGCACACCGCCTGATTTACGTTCTGCTCAATGTACACTTCAAATGCCCATATTCATAAAATCCATCCAAAAGTCTGCAAATTCTTCAATATTTGATATTTTCCCTACAAACACCATACATTCACACTTATTCCCAAATAAAGAGTATTTATTTAAGATTAAGAATTAAATGTACAAGAAATTCCACAAAATATGTAGAGAAAATATGCCCAATCATTGTTTCATTAAAAAGTGTTTGCAATAGAACGAAATCTATCCTAGCACTTAGTAAGTAAAAACCCAATGTCAAATCTTAAGGAAAACTTTGCAGGGCAAATAATCGTGTAGCAAAATAATCCTAAACTAGCCTAAATCTAAGAAAGCAAGTAAAAAGAATTGTTTGGTTTTGTTTTAAATCCTAGGCAAGAAAATAAATAAGCAATAAATCAAAGCAAGTAAATAAATCTAATCTAGAAAACAAGAAAGAAGATTCAAACTAATTAAACTAGAGAATTAAACGAAAGCAATTAAACTACCTAGGCATGGAATTGAAAAGAAAGCAATAACGAAAGTAGCAAAGAAAACGAATCTAAACATAGAGAAAATTAAATCTAAAAATCTAAGGAAATAAATCTAACTTTAAGAACTTGAAAAACTAAGGAATTGAAAACTGAGAGAAACGAATCTAAACTAAGAACTTGAAAACGAACGAAATTAAACAAAGCAATTACGAAAATAAATCTAAAACTAAGGAAAGCAATAAATCAAATAAAAGAAAGAAATAAAGAACTTACGAATTGAATGCGTAAACGAGAGAACAGGAACTAACTAAAAACATGAATTAAAACGAAGAACGAAGTAGCGATCCGGATCGAACAAAGGAAAACTAAACTAGAATGTAATGTGCTGAAAACTAGAGCTAAAACTAAGGTAAAGATCATAAAATTCGTTCACAAGGAGTAGTATTTATACTAGGTATAAAAACCTAGTTATACAAGGAAAGGAAAGCTGGCCGTCGGGTTTGGACGTGCGTCCAAAATGAGTTGGACGCCCGTCCAACTCTTCATTCCAGACGACTGCGCTCGTCTTTCTTTTTTCGGCCGTACCTTCCTCGTCCGAACTCCAAATTGACCTCCGTTTTCGCCTACGTGCTCATATCAAACCCCTCTTCCATATAATGCTTTCATTACATCCAAAATGAATCTTCAATAAAATCATGTTTTCATTACATCCAATCATGTTAGAACTTGAGGTCAATGATTGCTCAACAACCTTTCTTCACGTTTTGTTTCACAAAAAAGTGTTCGCAATAGAACGAAATCCTATTGTAGCACTAGCAAGTAAAACCAAAGTATCGAATCTCAAGGAAAACTTAACAGGGCAATTAATTATGTAGTAAACCTAAAACTAAGAAAGCAAGTAAAGAATATTTTGGGGTTTTTGTTTTAAATCCTAGGCAAATAAAATAAATCAAAGCAATAAATAAAAGCAAGTAAACAACTAATCTAGAACTCAAGAAATAAATCTAAGAATTAAACTAGAAGAAAGCAATTAAATCTACCTAGGCAAAAATCGAAAGGAAATCAATAACGAGAGCAACAAAGGAATCGAAAGCAAAGAAAGAAGCATAAATAAATCTAGACATGATGAGTTGAAATCTGGAAATTAAAAGCAAATTAATCTAACTTGAAAACTTTGAAAAACGAAAGAGAATTGAAAACAAGAAAACGAATCTAGACTTTAAACTTGAAATTGAAAGAACGAAATTAAACTAAGGAATTTAAACGGAGCAATTAAGAAAACGAATCTAAAACGAAAGCAAGCAATTAAAACGAATAAACGAAAGCAATAAAAGAACTTACGAAAATTGAGACGAAGAACGAAGAACTTGAATTAAATAAACGCCTTGAATTAAATTGCAATAAACGAAGAACGAATCCGGATCCGAACAATAGAAAGCTAAACTAAAGTATTTGAATCTGAAAACTAAAGCTAAAATATGCTAAAAGGTGGTTATAATTCGTGTACAAGGATGGTATATATATACTAGGTAAAAACCTAGATAAATAAGGAAAGATTTGCTGGCCGGAGCGTTGGACGGTCGTCCAACGTACGTTGGACGCTCGTCCAACGTCGCACTCGCTGTGCGCTGCTTTTATACTCTGGACGCTCGTCCACCGCAGTGAGCGCTCGTCCAGCGCACTCTGGACGGTCGTCCAGAGCCTTGGACGATCGTCCAGCGTCTTGCTCGCTCCAAACTTGATATTTCCTCAATTCTTCGCCTTTTTCGAGCCGTTTCCTTCCGTTTCTTCCACCTAACGATCCTACACAAACCAAACTCCAAACAACCAAATCATAGCAAAATACAAACGAAAGAGACGCAAAACATAACGAAACGGACTCGACAACACTACAAAAATCCTAACATTAACACACCAATCAAACTCCCCCACACTTAAACCTTTGCTTGTCCTCAAGCAAAACAAAACAAACAATAGACTCAAGTATCGTGAACTATATTGGCCTCAAAGCTTTTCAAAAACAACTCTCATGTTCATGATCAAAACTATGCACACAACCTTAGCATCAATCAACACAATCTACTCAACTAATTCAAAGTATGCTAATCCATCAAAGAACACTCCCAAACATGTGAAATTTTGTATATGAAAGTGAACACTCAACTCTCTCAAAGAAAAGATGTAATATAATGCACATCAAGAAGGTTCACTCAACATCAATGCAATGCAACATGTTTACCATAAGCTTGCCTTTAATCTCAACATCTCCACCTAATGTAATATCTACAAACAAAGATCAAAAAGGTCTTTATATAAGCTTGTAATGTAGGGACATTGGTTAAGGTAGGGAATATATAGGCTAAGTGACTCAAAATGCTCTAAATCATCAACCTCTTTTTCAACTCCAACCAAAGTATGGATTTTAATCTCCATCTTCTACCCTCCAACACACCAATTACAAACTCAAAGATGCTAAACTATACAAATCAAAGCTAACTATCCCCTTATGTTTATTTTTTTTTTCTTTTTCTTTTTTTTTTCTAGAGCTCAACTAATACATGTTCTTTCTAATTTGAACAAAGGCTCTATTTTTTTTATCTTTTTTTTTTTTTTTTTTTTTTTTTCTTTTCTTCTAAGCTTATAGGGGATAGCTAACTACACTTAAACAAGCATCTCAAATTCCTTTTCTTTCTCTCCTTCTACACCACAACAAGTATTTTCAAATTTTCTCCTTCCATATCACCAACTACAACTAAGGATACCCATAATCATCCAAACCTCCTATCATCCGGTTTCACAAAGAACGGCTAATAAAGGCTCAAAAAGGGTAAACAAAGGATTATGAACAAGGTTAGTGTATAGGAATCATGTGGCTACGAAAGAATGGCCTAAGATCATTTCCTAGTTCGTAAATATACTAAGGTCTTGATGGAGAAACAAGACAAGTTCTAGAAACAACGAAGCAAGCATGATCACTCAATCAAGAATAGGCATAAATATGCACAAAAAGCTCAAATCTCACGGGTTCAAACTATCTAGTTCCCGACATCAAAGCATACATCAAATTCGTCAAATAAAATGCGTCGCTTCGCCAAGGTTCCATGCATAATAAAGATCATGAATTTTTCCAAAAATCAACAATTCTCTATCATTGGCCAAGTCCACAATACTATCATCACATGCTCATTTGACTCAACGACTCAATTAACTCCTAATGACTCAACAAAAGTAAAACTTCATGCCAAAAGTTCAAAGACCCCCCCCCACACTTAAAATCAAGCAATGTCCCCATTGCGAGAAAATAAAAAGGAAAGGGATAGAAAAACTTATCGCATGAAGACAAACAACACACTCGAAATCCCGAGAAGGTTCCAAGTGAGTACCTACAAAACAAACACAAAACAAAATACCAAAGCGTAAAATAGAACAAAATAAAAAGAAAACAATAAAAGACTCAAACAAAAATAAAAGACACAAACATGCTATGGGTTGAAGAAACCTCGGAAACGTGGATCATTCCATCGGGGATCGTAAGGAGACCACCAACGAGGGTCGTTCGGGTCCGGTGGAGTAGAGGTAGAGGTAGAGGCCACCGAGAAGTCGGTAAAACGAGTCAAGTGACTCTCCATGTGAGACACCCGACTATTCAACCCCGTCACTTGGGTCGACAAATCATCGAACCGATTAACCACATTCTCTTGGAATTGTGTAAAATCGGTCCTAAAGTCGGCCCAATAAGGGGGCCAAAATTTGTTTCACAAAAAAGTGTTCGCAATAGAACGAAATCCTATTGTAGCACTAGCAAGTAAAACCAAAGTATCGAATCTCAAGGAAAACTTAACAGGGCAATTAATTATGTAGTAAACCTAAAACTAAGAAAGCAAGTAAAGAATATTTTGGGGTTTTTGTTTTAAATCCTAGGCAAATAAAATAAATCAAAGCAATAAATAAAAGCAAGTAAACAACTAATCTAGAACTCAAGAAATAAATCTAAGAATTAAACTAGAAGAAAGCAATTAAATCTACCTAGGCAAAAATCGAAAGGAAAGCAATAACGAGAGCAACAAAGGAATCGAAAGCAAAGAAAGAAGCATAAATAAATCTAGACATGATGAGTTGAAATCTGGAAATTAAAAGCAAATTAATCTAACTTGAAAACTTTGAAAAACGAAAGAGAATTGAAAACAAGAAAACGAATCTAGACTTTAAACTTGAAATTGAAAGAACGAAATTAAACTAAGGAATTTAAACGGAGCAATTAAGAAAACGAATCTAAAACGAAAGCAAGCAATTAAAACGAATAAACGAAAGCAATAAAAGAACTTACGAAAATTGAGACGAAGAACGAAGAACTTGAATTAAATAAACGCCTTGAATTAAATTGCAATAAACGAAGAACGAATCCGGATCCGAACAATAGAAAGCTAAACTAAAGTATTTGAATCTGAAAACTAAAGCTAAAATATGCTAAAAGGTGGTTATAATTCGTGTACAAGGATGGTATATATATACTAGGTAAAAACCTAGATAAATAAGGAAAGATTTGCTGGCCGGAGCGTTGGACGGTCGTCCAACGTACGTTGGACGCTCGTCCAACGTCGCACTCGCTGTGCGCTGCTTTTATACTCTGGACGCTCGTCCACCGCAGTGAGCGCTCGTCCAGCGCACTCTGGACAGTCGTCCAGAGCCTTGGACGATCGTCCAGCGTCTTGCTCGCTCCAAACTTGATATTTCCTCAATTCTTCGCCTTTTTCGAGCCGTTTCCTTCCGTTTCTTCCACCTAACGATCCTACACAAACCAAACTCCAAACAACCAAATCATAGCAAAATACAAACGAAAGAGACGCAAAACATAACGAAACGGACTCGACAACACTACAAAAATCCTAACATTAACACACCAATCACGTTTTCTTCTCGTTTCCGCCCTTTTTATCCTACAATACCAAAGACTCCAAAGAAACCAAATCATAGCCACAAACAACGAAAACACACAAAAACTAAAGGAAAACAGACACGAAAAGACGACTAAAAGCCTAACAACTAGACACCAATCAATAGTAATTGTATGTCGGTTCACTACTTAGAATGGAAAGACCTGTACAATAATTTTTATGAAAAATGCTCTCCTATTCATTTATAGTGGATAGTTGAACATGACTTATGGTTTTTCGTCTCATTTTCTTGTTTCCGCATACTTACAACCATTTACTATCCATGTAATTTTAAGACCCCTCCGTCTAACTCGATCGGCCTCCGGCCTCCCTAACATTGGATAGGCTTGTGATTGAAATATATTGACCCAATTGAGTTTCGGGTTGGCCCAAAATGGAATCCGATGGGATCGGGCTGGTTTGGCAAAACCTAGATTGTTTTTGTACTCTACATTATCATGGGTCAGGTTGGGCCACTGATAGGATGATGAATCCTATCAAGATAGATTGGTAGACGCGAGAGCACGGCTCAACGTTCACACCGGCAACTAACGAGAAAATACAAGCGAAAGAATAGAGATTAGGGTTTATATTGATTGATAATGTCGACAATACACCCCTCTCTCTATAAATACTAAGACCCTGGGGTTGGTTCGACCTACGATCCGGGAAAGAACCAACAAGAAAACCCGAAAAGGAGCTCATAATCCGCTCGACTCGATAAAATAAAAGATTGGGCTAAGCCCAATCATCAACAACAAGTTAAATATCAAACTAATGATAAACTATAAAGTCTTCATACTTTCGTGGGCCTTGAATCCTCCTCTTCGGCCGACTCGATTGGCCCTCATCTCCCCGGCCCACGTCCACCTCCTCATTCGTGTCGAATGTTATCACATCGCTAGGCTGTGGTATCGTGGCTTGCACCTCTTCCCGGTTGAGATCCGTATCACCTTAAGCCCAATCATCAACAACAAATTAAATATCAAACTAACGATAAACTATAAAGTCTTCATACTTTCGTGGGCCTTGAATCCTCCTCTTCGGCCGACTCGATCGGCCCTCATCTCCCTGGCCCACGTCCACCTCCTCATTCGTGTCAAATGTTATCACGTCGCTAGGCTGTGGTGTCGTGGCTTGCACCTCTTCCCGGTTGAGATCTGTATCAACTCCCTCCCCATTAGAATCATCCTTGCCCTCAAGGATGAGTGAGGGAAATCGACGGGTAATGACATGCATGGGCTCCCACGAAGGCACACGGCCCTCATCATCATCCCAATGCACAAGGTCTTCCTCCACAGCTTCTCCATTCACCCACACTCTACGAAGCTCCGACAGTCGAGTTGGGCGAGACACAACGCATCCTCTAGCAAAGGATGAGGGAAGCACAGCTGCCTCCGTAGAGCCCCCTTCCACGAACGGTCGTAGCAAGCTCACGTGGAATACATTGTGAATACGACTCCCCTCGGGCAGCTACAAACGATACGCGACATTCCCGATTCGCTCCGTCACCGGAAACGGGCCGTAAAACCAACGAGCAAGCTTTTGGGACAATGGGCGCGCGACGGAGTGTAGGCGATAAAGTTGGAGTTTCAAGAGCACCTTGTCTCCTACCTTGAACTCCACATGCCGACGATGGCAGTTCACGGAGTCGCACATGCTTTGCTGGGCTTTGGCTAAATTCCGGCATAACCAAACCAGCAGCTCACCCATTTGCCGAATAAGTTCGGCCACCTCAGGCGGGCATGAAGCCGACGGCGTGGCAGCAACAATAGGAGGCGGATCTCTTCCATACAGTGCCTTGAAAGGGGACATGCCTAGCCCTTCATGATGGGTGCAATTTAGCGCGAGCTCGGCCCACGGCAAGAATGAAGTCCACTTGGACGGGCGATCGGCAACGAACACTCTCAAATATTGTTCGAGGCCTCGGTTCCGGACCTCTGTTTGGCCGTCTGATTCGGGGTGGTAGGCCGTTGTGAAGTGCAACTTTGTACCGCTTAAACGAAAGTTTTCCCAAACCTCGTTCAAAAACACCGTGTCGCGATCCGAAACCAAGGATTTCGGGAAGCTGTGGTGCTTCACTACCGTATCAATAAAAAGATTGGCCACTCTCCAAGCATCAAATTTCGTGGGTAACGGGGCAAAGTGGGCATACTTCGAGAGGCGATCAATTACCACCATTATTGTCGTGTAGCCCCGAGATTGCGGCAATCCCATCACGAAGTCCATTGAAACATCCTCCCAAACTTGGGACGGGATAGGTAGGGGTTGAAGAAGGCCGGTTGGCTTTTGGGTGGAGCACTTGGTCGTTTGGCACTCGACGCAAGACGCCACAAACTGTTTCACATCCCTTCGCAAACCCGACCAATAGAACGTCGATGCAATGCGCCGGTAGGTGCGGTCGATGCCCGAATGGCCCGCGGCAGGGGTGGCGTGGTGTTCATATAACAAAGCCACCTTAGCCGTGGATGTAGATGCCACCACAATCTGCCTTCCCCGATAGATCAATCCATCAATAAGTTGCCACTCTTTCGGAGCCGAGCCTTTCCTAATTTTCGCCACCCACTCTTGTAGCTCGGCTATGGTATCCACGTCCTTCCGAAGAAGGTCCAATATATCTGGAATGGGCTGAGCTACCGCCACCAACAAGCTCGCCTCCTCAACGTCCATTCCCTCGGACTCATCCCTTCGTGAAAAGGCATCCGCCACTCTATTCGTCGTTCCCGGTTTATATTCGATAGTGAATTTGTACCCCATAAGCTTTCTAACATATAATTGTTGATCGGGGGTTTGTATGACCTGCTGCAGCAACTCACGAAGGCTCTTCTGGTCCGAACGGATAACAAACTCACACCCCAGTAAGTATTGCGGCCACTTCTGCACGGCCTCGACTATCGCATATAATTCCTTGTGGTAGGTGGAAGTGACACGCCGACGCGGCCCCAATTTCTTACTGAATAAGGCGATAGGATGATCCTCCTGCAATAGAACTGCTCCCACTCTGAAATCGGATGCTGTAGGCACGTAAAATTTAAGGAAAATAATTAAATACTTAATTATATTTTCTATTAATATTTTTGGGATTAAATTAAATATAATTCCAAAATTAAATAGATATATATTTGGTATTTAAATATATGAAATAAATCTGTGCAATAAAGGAATAAATCTGATGGAGCCAATCAAATCGTGCCACATAAGCCCTAGGCCCGTTATTTACGGGCTCAAGCCTGAAAGCCCAACCATAATCTGCCTAAATTGAAATTCTCTACACCTATAAATAAGGGTGCTTAGAGCATTCATAAATCACCACAAGAATTAGTTAGAGAGCTTTAAAGAGAAGAATATAAATTCTTCTCTACGATTTCTCTACAATATTCAAAGTGGTCGGTCGTCATCCATCATCGCGTTCCTCGTGGATTCGTCGCGTTCTTCGCCAAAGTCTGCTCAAATCTACGCTAGATCCGGACGTCCTCCGAAGCTCTGCGTTCCTCGCCAAAGTCTACTCAAATCTACGCTAGATCCGACCGTCCTCCAAAGCTCCCGTTCGTCGTCAAAGTCTGCTCAAATCTACGCTAAATCCAGACGTCCCCAAATCACCGCGTTCTTCGCTAAAGTCATCCCAAATCAGCTTTTAATCCGGAAACAAGTCAAAAGACCTTCGGATTATCGCTAAATCCACATCAAATTCGAAGAGATCAAGGGGAGCCAAATTCTCAGCAAATCTCGAAGCCACCCAAAGTTCAAGAAGCAAATCGGAGAGAGAATCAGAGGAGTCATAGAGATAGCAACCCGCACCCTACTCAAATCCTTCAAATATTTATTTGTACACATCTTGTATATTTATTTTATGAAATAAATAAAATTTGTGTTTACAAATTTTGGCACGCCCGGTGGGACAACCTCTACCTCTCATCTCTACTCTCCGTCAAATCGATCAAGATCAAGATGCCTTCAACATTAGAAAAACAAATCGCAAATTTGACAAAGCTTGTTGAAGGGCTCGCCATACAAGTTCACGAGCAAGATGTTAAAATTGCAAAATTGCAGAAAAAAAGAATCGTTGATGCAAACAACGAAAAAGAAGAGGATGGCCATGAAGATGAAACTTTCGAAAAGCCGCAAATGGAGAAAAGTGGAAAACCTCCAGCTACAAAGCTCGAAATCCATTCTAATGGTTCAGTCCATGTTGATCAAGTCAAAGAATTCATCATGGGAACGATCAAAGAACAACTTGAAGTAAACTCCAAATCTTCATGGACATATAGCAAACCATATACTCCAAGGATTGATCTTTTGAAGATGTCAGTCGGCTATCAACCACCAAAATTTCTACAATTTGATGGTCAAGGCAATCCAAAGCAACATGTGGCTCACTTCATCGAGACTTGCAATGGCGCAGGCACATATGGAGATCACATGGTCAAACAATTCGTACGCTTTGAAAGACAACGCATTTGATTGGTATGCCAACTTAGAGCCAAACTCAATTGACACTTGGGGGCAATTGGAAAATGAATTCCTTAATCGCTTCTACAGCACTCGAAGAACGGTGAGCATGGTCGAGCTTACAAAGACAAGTCAACTCAAAGATGAGCCTGTCGTCGACTACATCAATCGTTGGAGGAACTTGAGTTTAAATTGCAAAGATCGACTATATGAATCCTCTGCAATTGGGATGTGCATCCAAGGCATGCATTGGAGTCTGCAATACATCTTGAAAGGAATTCAACCAAAAACCTTTGAGGAATTGGCTACTAGAGCTCACGACATGGAGATGAGCATGAATCTATATGAAGTTGAAGAAATCTCAAGACAAAAGCCCCACGAACTACAAGAAAGTCGAGAAATAGAACATGGGGGCAAATCTTTTGAAGAAACTCCAAGTGAAGATGAAGAAGAAGCGAGTGAATCTTCCAATCCATATGGCGATCTATGAAACTAAGTGAATACTCCTAAGCAAGAGTTTAAACTGTTCATAAAACTCCTAGATGCGAGTCAAAACCATCTAAATTCTCCAAATAAAGATATCAAGTGATACTCCTTGACACGAGTATAAAATGTCTATAAATCCAAATCATATGAATACTCCTTGACACGAGTATAAAATGTCTACAAATCCAAATCATGTGAATACTCCTTGACACGAGTATAAAATGTCTACAAATTCAAATCAAGTGATACTCCTTGACACGAGTATAAAATGTCTACAAATTCAAATCAAATGGACACTCCTTAACACGAGTATAAAAGGTTTACAAATCAAGTTCGTCAAAGCTCCTTGATACGAGCATAAACTATCTAACTTCAAATCAAGTTCGTCAAAACTCCAAAATACGAGTATAAACTATTTACAAATTCAAATTCAAGTTCAACTTGAAGAACTCCTAAATACGAGTATAAACTATTTACAAAGTCAAATCCAAATTTGAAATCAAGAACTCCTTGATACGAGTATAAACTATCTAAATTCAAATCAAGTTCATCAAAGCTCCTTGATACGAGTATAAACTTTCTAAATTCAAATCAAGTTCGTCAAAGCTCCTTGATACGAGCATAAACTATCCAAATCCAAATTCAAATCAAAGAACTCCTTGAAATGAGGATAAATTTTCTAACAAATCTCAAGCTCGAGAACTCTTGAATATGAGTATAAACTATTCACAAATTGAAAATCAAGAACTCCTTAATATGAGTATAAACTAATTAAATGTTCGAGACTCGTCCATTTCCACAACAAGTCGTTCATGAACAAGTCTCGAGGGGGCATTTGTAGGCACGTAAAATTTAAGGAAAATAATTAAATACTTAATTATATTTTCTATTAATATTTTTGGGATTAAATTAAATATAATTCCAAAATTAAATAGATATATATTTGGTATTTAAATATATGAAATAAATCTGTGCAATAAAGGAATAAATCTGATGGAGCCAATCAAATCGTGCCACATAAGCCCTAGGCCCGTTATTTACGGGCTCAAGCCTGAAAGCCCAACCATAATCTGCCTAAATTGAAATTCTCTACACCTATAAATAAGGGTGCTTAGAGCATTCATAAATCACCACAAGAATTAGTTAGAGAGCTTTAAAGAGAAGAATATAAATTCTTCTCTACGATTTCTCTACAATATTCAAAGTGGTCGGTCGTCATCCATCATCGCGTTCCTCGTGGATTCGTCGCGTTCTTCGCCAAAGTCTGCTCAAATCTACGCTAGATCCGGACGTCCTCCGAAGCTCTGCGTTCCTCGCCAAAGTCTACTCAAATCTACGCTAGATCCGACCGTCCTCCAAAGCTCCCGTTCGTCGTCAAAGTCTGCTCAAATCTACGCTAAATCCAGACGTCCCCAAATCACCGCGTTCTTCGCTAAAGTCATCCCAAATCAGCTTTTAATCCGGAAACAAGTCAAAAGACCTTCGGATTATCGCTAAATCCACATCAAATTCGAAGAGATCAAGGGGAGCCAAATTCTCAGCAAATCTCGAAGCCACCCAAAGTTCAAGAAGCAAATCGGAGAGAGAATCAGAGGAGTCATAGAGATAGCAACCCGCACCCTACTCCAAATTTATTTTCATCCAAATATTTGGTGTAATACGGATCCGCCATGTCGCAGTCCGACTTCAACTTCATCGGTGAAACTCAGATTGCTGTCAGCTGCCCTAGAACATTGCGAAGCAATGCAGTACTTCTGAAATGTCTGGTAAAGCTTCCTAGTTAGTGTAGTCGTCTTCCCAGTGCCAGAGCGACCTAGTATGAAGCAGCTTCTAGTATAATATATTATTTCGCGTTCCTCATCAGTAACCTCAAAAAAAGGGAGACCAACACCTTTATCCTCAACATCAGATAACAGATGACTCACAGTGCAAGATGACAACGGGTAGAATTTAACTAACAACACGCTTTCACTAATTTTTGAGTTTTCAGCATATGCTCTGCATTCAATAGAACCAATGTCTGCACCAGAATCTAATTTGGTGATGCTGGAATCCTTGAAACGGAATATATCACTAGATAGCGGCCAACACAATGGAACCTCAATATTCCTAAACAAATTAAAATAAATCAATTAATTTTAACAACTTTGTTCAGCTGTGCTCATAGGCAGTAAAGTAATGCTAGAGGTACAATTAAAATATAACAAATATATGGGGGTAGCACATGATCAAGTCTCAGGGTACTATAAAAATGAAATATATGAAGCCCAATTTTTATTTTGTTCCTAATGCAATGTACTCTTTAAGTATAGAGTCCACATCATAAGACATGATGATTGCATCAGTCATCACTTAACCAACTGGGCATACCTCTCAAATAACTTTTCGTTGCAGTGGCTGATGAATTCATCTGTATACAAAGAGGCTATGCTGTCGATTCTTTTTAGCAGTTTTGCGGTATCCGTCATAGGCAAAATGTCCCACACTTTCAAAACTTGCTTATAGACGGAGTCCTTCATAATGTCAATTGAGCAGACAACATAGTATATGTCAACCTTAAACTGCTTCAAGATGTATGAAGAGTTCTTACATTTCCAGTCTACATTTACTTTTCTAGGCCGCCAACCTCTAGCAAGCTTCAGTAACAAACTTATGACCAGCTTCTTTGTACTAGAGAATCTCAATTTCTGAAATGATTTCCTAAAGTTGTCGCTGAATAGAACCTGCAGGTACGCATAACAGCCAGGGAGGAGAAGAGAAAATCAAAGGTTACATCACGGGAAGATGATAGTAGCAAAAACAATAGTGGAAAACATCGTAAAGGAAAGATATAATTTTAGGATGGATGCTTAACCAAATTCTAAACACAAAAAGAAATATTATTATTTAGAAGAGAGCAACCGGCAATATAATATGGATTGAAATATCTTGAACGTCTCAACTTAAGAGTTACGAGACGCTCATTTGATGCTGACATGAGCAAACCTGAAAGAGAATACCATACACAGCAACATATGACTACCGAATATATCACTAGTAATCCAGTACCTGCCACCTCAAATTTTTGAAAAGTGAACTCTCCCCACTTAGAAGGTTGCACTCTTTTTTAGCATCTGTAGTAGCTCTTTTGATTTCAGCTTCATTAGCATTGAAGAAACACTGTCCATCATCAGATGCTATTGATTCCCAATCTGAATCACTTACGGTTGACATCTTGGCAGTCCCAGGTAGATCCCATCTCAATTGTGCAGATTCACTGTGGGTATCTGGAAGGCATAATTCGCAATTTTCCTCTCCCTGTGAAACAGATACGGTAGTTATAACTCAGGCAAGTAGAGAAATGTAGATATTCCGAGTAGATTATTTCCATGTGAAAACAACAAATTTAAATCAAGAGACAATTCAAGTAAAGAAACCATATAATCATAAGAGTTCATGATGGGAGCATATTAGGAAACAGACATAAAGGTAGTGCCTCACTTAACTCTATAAAATTAACTCTATAAATAAACGCCAAGGACTAAGAAAAACATAACTGATCCTAACCATATCTGTTTATCTCATGCTGCTTAACAAGTGAAATCATCTCGAAAGAAGAAACAAGATGATCCCCCCTCTTCCAAACATGCATCCTCACTACTTCAAGCCTATGTAATCCAAAGCTTAACTTTTGAAAAAAGTTTGACCAACCTGTCGAAACACATTTAGTATCTAAAAGACTAAAACCCAATAAACAAATTCGACACAACAGGCCAGACCAAAGTATCTTCCTTAGCCTTCTCATTTGGTTTGTGTATTTGATTTGAGAAGTTGAAGCACCAGCCAAGAAATCAGACGTTAACGTATGTAACACTGTTTCACAGCTTCGAACGACCACCAAAACACATCTCTTCAGCAAGCACTAGCCGATTAAATTAAGGCCGAGGACAAGCAAGTTCAGAAGTCTACAATTAATGACTAATAAACGAAAAAATCAGGAAAACTACAAGCAAGAATACTTAAGAAGAAGATTACATGCTAAAATGGAGTAATCAACTGTTGAAGTCAAAGTAGCGGAACAAACAAAAATTCTTGCACCATTATAACGCACAACAGTTGCGATATTTCTCTCTCTCTCTCTCTCTCTCTCTCTCTCTCTCTCTCTCTCTGCCATGGCCGAAACCCCAGCTTACACCAAAAAATAGTACGAATAAACTCCAAAATTCACCCAGAAAAGCAAAACAATCCACACCCGCAGCTACACACACTCACATACCTGGTGCTTGTACGGATTCTCGTCCAACATTTCTCTTAGAAACCCTGGCAACAACAAATCCGTAAATTCATCTTCCGCCCATGATCGCTCACTACTTCCTGAACAGCTCCCTTCCATTCTTCACTTCACAAGCATAAATTCTGCAGAAATACAGACTAACTGAGATGAACATGAACATAAACCTGCTGCATGCATGCATGAAGGATTAAAAATAACAGTAAAAATGAAAAAATCGGCTGAAAACAGAGACCGAAGAGGCGAATGATTTTACTCAGTGATTATGGGAAAACGCCACCAACCTGAGAAGAAACTTGTGCACGCAAACAGCTTCGAGAGTAAAAAAATGGAGGACGGTAAAGGTGAAAATGGTGAGTAGAAAGAGGTGAGAGAAAATGGTGAGTTTGTACGGACGGGATGTTTTCTTAGTGTTGTGGTCTTCTGCTTTCATCCATGGTAACTACTGTACTTCAACTCTTCCTTTTTTTGGGAAAAATTCTACCCATGGTATTATATGCTTTTTACTCTCTATTTTAACCACGGTCACTTCAATATATATATTCACTGTTTTTATAAAATAAAATTGAAACTCCGAAAAAATATTTATTTCCATTATCTATCTACTGACACTCTTATTTATTGAGACGTCTTTCATTTACTTTTTTTTTTTAATTTTAGAAAATAGGTCTCACAATTACTTAAACACAAACACGTTATCACTCAACTTATCAACACTATAACATTTTTATACCATTAAAAATATTAGATAGATCTACTAATACTATTATTCTATTTTGACATATTAATTTATAAATATAAAATCAAATGCAAAAAAAAAAAAAAATGTGCGCAAGATTTAGATTCACTAAATTAAGGATAGAGGGAGTACATGTCTAGATGAGATTTTTGTTTCTAAATTTGTGTTTTCAATCATGTACTCAATTTAAAATTACATAGTTTTGAAAGTTTTATTAGATATTCTTGAATTTATGGCAATTAAAGATATCAAATAAAAACCACATAATTTTAACTTGAATACACGATTAAAACGTAAGTTTAAGGATAGCGAATCTCATCCAACACATGTTTCCTCTATTTTAACTAATGCTAATACTCCAATACAATTCCTTCTAGGAATTTGTAAAGAAAACTAAAACGGCCTCCTAGTTATAATATGATTGAAGATGGAAGAGAATGCATGTTACTTAATACTCCCTCTGTTCATTTATACTAGTTATCTTTCTTTTAGGGTACGTGAATTAAAAAAATAGTGGATTTGTGTGTTATGTGTAAAAAGTTTTTTTTTTCTTTAGTAACTTTTTACCAAATAAAGAAACGTAACGTGTCACGCGGGACGTACGAAAAAAGAAAACGTAACTAGCTAGTATAAATGGACGGAGGGAGTAATGTATATTTTGTTAGGTTTTACGTAAGTTTTAAATGAATAAACTCCTTTCTCGATAAAAATAAATAAATAAAGAAACGAATATATTCATGTATGTTAATAGTAAAAAATACAAATAGGTAAACAAAAAAACTAAACCAATACTAGTTTAGAGCTTCGTTAAAGTTGGTAAACAAGACCGACGTCATTGGTCTTGGCCTCGTTGATACGTAAAGAAATCGAAGTAGCAAATAAAGTGGTGATTATGGATAATAGTAGTATCATATTATCACTTAGAGATTCACAAGAATAAAATCTCATTTGCGGTACCATAATCTCATCTGTCCAATTTTAACGGTCATGTATGTTAATGGGGCATTATTTGAAATGTCCATTTTGAGGTTTAAGAAATAAATTTTGTCCACAAAGTTAAGGTTGAATAAATCATGTCCAAATTTTGTTTTTTAGGACAAAATTGCCCCTCAAATTTGAATTGGGTTTTTTCATAAAAATTCCCGACGCGGGCTCATTCTTCTCAAACCACAATTCTCTGAAATCAAATCCTCTCTCTCAAAACCTCTCCCTCCCCGCTCTGCCTCCTTGCCGTCGCCGTCCAGGGGTTTGCCGTCGCCGTCGCGAGCTAAGTCTGCCGCCATCGTCGTCGCCATAGCTCCCTCTCAAACCCTCTCTCTCAAACCCTCTCACTGAAACCCTCTCTCTCAAACCCTCGTTGTCGCCGTCCCTTCGCCGTCGCCGTCCATACCTTCGCCGTCGGTCTCCGTCGCTGTCCAGCCTTCGCCGTCGCCGGAATCGCTGTCCAGCCTTCAACACTCCCTCACACCACACCGTCGTCGCCCCCCTCTCTCTAAACCTAGATGGCTGCTTCTTCTAGTTCGATTCGTACCGCCGGGGACGAACAGCAGGTGAATGTGGGTTTAATTTATGATTTTTGGGTTTTAGGGTTTAGGGTTTTGGTTGTTAGCTGTTGAATTTTCAGACTTGAGGTTGTTAGGGTGAGTTTATGGTTTATGGTTGCTTGAATTTTGAGTTTGAATTTTGAGTTTGAGTTTATGGTTTATGGTTGCTTGAATTTTGAGTTTGAATTTCTATGGTTGCTTGAATTTTGAGTTTGAATTTCTATGTGATTTTGTGATTAACTTGTGGTATGCTTGCTACATTTATTTACAAAATATATGCTTTCGCCCCCTACTCAACATTTTTTTCACCACCCCCTAAGTAATACTTGTCTTCTGGAACTAATTGATATTTTTATTGAATAAATCCACTGCTCAAGTTTTCAAATTTGTGTACTGGTTCCCTGCAACTCCTTACCTGCTCATTAGGGGAGTAAAGTTTGAAAGAACAACATTATCTTGTGTGCGAAACCCTTTCATTTGTTTGCTTGAATTTTGGTTGCTTCATTCTTGCTTCTTGCTTCTTGCTTGAATTTGCTCGAAATTCTGCAAATTTAGCATTCAAGTTGATTGTTCTGCTGCTCGAATTTTAGGTGTTGAAAAATTAAATATATTTGTTTATATCTCAAAATCTAAATCATGTTTGGTGGTTGTTTTGCTTATATTTGGTTGTTGTTTGCTATTTCAAGGCTTATATCCGTATTATATTCTCAACTTGCCTCAAAATATTCTTCATTTCAATCAACTTGCCTAATTTGCAGTGTTATGTTTCAGTTCACAACACTTTTATACTTCCCACTCTTCATGTTTTTAAGGTCTCTAAATCTTGGCTTCTAAAATGTACTTCTTTTTTGTAGGTTCATTGGGAGTATCCAAGGTCCGAAATGCAGAGTGGGAAGTATAAGCTTTTGTTGGCAGGCAAGGAAAATGTACGAGAACTGGTTTGGAATCGGCTGGAAGTTCACGGGGACCCTCAACAGTTCATGAACCTTACAGCCTTCGGGGATTGCCTCTGTTATCCCAACAAAATAATACGATCAAACAAGCTGATACACTATTTAATCGCACGGGAGGTGGTTGGTGTCCCTGACCTGATCCAACGGCCATATTCTTCCGGGTGAACAATAAAGTTGTTCGCTTCGGAAGGACAGAGTTCGCCTTGGTGACAGGGCTGAAGTTCGGAGCTTGTCCCCCTGGATTCGATCCCTTCGTCGTATTCGAATTTTCACGGGAGTCCATCTACGCGAGGCTCTTCCGAAAGCAGGCCGTTACTGCAGATGAGCTGTGGACCTTTTTCACAGACGATTCGAAATTCAAGGAGATGTCTGCGGTGGATAGCTTGAGGTTGGGGCAGGTTGTGATTGCTGTCCACACAGTGCTTGGCTTGGAGTCGAGCAACAAGGTCCCCGAATGGGTGTGGGCCTTGATTGAGGAGCAAGCGGTCTGGAATGCCTTCCCGTGGGGGAGCGTCTCCTTCCAGGTTCTTTTAAAGAACCTGAAGTCAGTCAAGTACTTCATTCCATCAAAGAAGTACCATTTGAACGGCAACCTCCTCGCTTTCATGGTACGTACATTTTCACAACATATAATTCCACATTTCATTTTTTCATTTTCTGGATATTGGGTATGATATACTAAATTTATTCATTTATCTATAGGGCTGGATTTACGAGGCATTCCCCGAAATGGGGAAATCATTCGGGGGACGGATTACGGAGAAGGAGGGCCATCGTCCTCGAGGCGTCCGGTACGCCTACTCAAAATCTGCTTCGTATGCCCCGATTCTGAGCGAAGAGGTTAGTTGTTTATGTTCCAACTTTTGTTTATGTTCCAACTTTTTTTGTTCCAACATTCTGATCCAACATTCTGCTTTCAGTTCCAACTTTATATGTTCCAACTGGTATCACCATTTTTCTGAACAAGTCTTTTGTACTCTTTTTTGAAGGTACCTATCTCGTTGGCTGCTGACCCCGAGGAGCTGAATGAGCCTTACATGACCACCCTCGAGCCCCCAGGAACCCCCTTCACTTTCCAATACGATCCTTCCCGCGTATCCCTTGCAGCCCGTGCAGCCCGTGCACCCCGTGCAAAGAGGAGGAGGGGGACTTCTGAAGAAGGAAATGAAGAAGAGGCTGAAGCCCAAGTCCAAGGCGAAGGGGCTGAAGTCCAAGCTGCTCAAGAGGCCGAAGTCCCAACTGAAAGCAGGGGTGGTAAGAGGGCTAAGGTCAAGGATCTTGTTGCGAGGGAAGTTGGGAAAGTGAAGGAGGAGCTCAAGCAGGAGCTGATGGGGTCGTTCGCCGAACACGTGGCCGGGTTGGTCTTTGAGAAGTTGAAAACGTTCAACTTCAACCAATCCGGGCATGTGGAGGCAGGTGGTTCCAGTGGCCGGGGAGAAGGTAATGAGATGGTGGATGTGGAGGACTAGGAGATGCAAGACGAGGAGCGTGAGGGTGATGTTGCAGCAGATGAAGATGAAGAAGAAGAGGTTTAAACTCCTCATCTTTTCAATAAATAAACTCAATTCATCAGTTTCTTTAATTTATTATATTACACAATGGGCAGGAGGATGAGGAGGCCGAGGAGGACGATGTTGAGGGATCGAGGGGTGCCGTGTCCGTCGGGCAGCAGACGGCGGTCAGATCTGGATCAACTGTTGCTGTGTCCGTAGGGCCTAAGACGCGTTTCAGATAGATTTCATTTGGTAATAAAAGGAACCTTTTCTGTAATTATTTTAAAGTTTTTTTGATAATATAATGAGCAATTTTGATGTCAACAGGTCAATGAGACAATCGACGCCGATGCCCCCCTCACGGAAACGGAACGTGAGCAGTTGCACCGGTTCGAAAGGGACATGACTGATGCACCCCTGCCACCCCTGCCCAATCCTTTCCTCACGGAGGCAGCATCAATAGAGCCAAGGCCCCTGCCCAATCCTTTCCTCGATGCAGCACCGACAGAGCCAAGGCCCCTGCCCAATCCTTTCCTCGATGCAGCACCGATAGAGCCAGAGGCAGCTCCAGACGCCTCTTCAGCAGATGCAGTGGTGGAGGCAGAAGCTGCACCACCTGAGCCAACAGAGGTGCAGACCTACAGAAGGACAAGGAGACAGAGGAAACCTTCTGGGGCATTGAAAAGCCCGTATTTACGGAAATGAATTCGAGGGGAGGTAAGTAAGTAGAAAACAATTTTAAAATGTGGGGTATGAAACAAACAATGCATGTAAATATTTTGCTGTTGGTGGTGTGAAACAAACAGACAGTTTTTGTATTTTGCATTAATTCGTAGTCTTAATCTAATTTGTATTTTGTATTAATTCATTGTATTAAGCCTTTAATCTAATTTGTATTTTGTGTTAGTACATCAAACAAAAATACTCTTGGAACTTAAACTGCTCGTATTACAAACAGTACTAACAGTTCTAACAGTTGCAACAGTTGGAACTGTTAAAAAAAAAACAATTAAAATAGGGTGTTTTAATTCCTGCATTTATTTTGAGATAATGATCATTTCACTTTTCTATACAATAAAAACCCTATAATCCTAAAAGTGAGAAATGACGAGAGGGTTAAAAATGGCATGACGGAAACAAAACACAACTCCTAATTTGAAGTTTAATGTTGTGTTATTGTCACCCATTAAATGCATTCAAAAACAAAACACAACTCCTATTTTCGAGTCAAACATGTCATATATCTTGTTTTTTTTTTTTTTTTTTTTTTCATATAAGTTACAACACAACTACGACAGTTCCAACTGTTCGAACAAACAGAACCTACAGTTCATACACAACCAAAATAAAATAGTACCAACTTAACTATGAAAATTTAGCCCTTAACAGTCCACTAAGCTAGTGATTAAGCAAATGTAAGTTTAATAAGAACAGTTAATATCAACATTAGAAGCCCAATTTTCTTCAATGCGGTCCACTTCTTCGATACTTCAGCTCGAACTGCAACCTCAAAATCAACTTTAAGAGCCTCAAGCTCCTGCTCTTTCAACCTCAATTGCTCGAGCAACGATTTCTCCACCCGTTGTGCTTCAAAAATTTGTTCACCGTGCTCGAGGATCATGAAGTCAATGCGACGTTCACAATTGTTTCGGCAGAAGCTGGTAGGTTCTGGGCAATCTAGCCACTGGAAGAAGTCGCAGTCATCTTCCTGCATAAACGAGCGAGCATTATTAACAAAACAATAAAAAACGAATCGTTAAGCCCTAATTAGATAACAGAAAATACATACCTTTCTGATTGGACAACAAAAATACCTACGCCCAGGGTTTTCTTCCGTATGCGATGTTAAAATATCAGCCTCCACTCCGTGCACACAACTTGGACGGGAGATCCGTGTAGGTCGGCAACCAGAGGAGGAGGAGCGGGTGGAGGACGACATTCTCTACTCGTTGAACTGAAGTGAAGTGAAGAAAAACGCTGGAATGAAGTGGGTGGAGAGGTGAAGCGGAAAAACGGTGGGAGGAGATTTGAAGTGAGGAACCCTAGAGAGAGACAAGTGAGTTTAAATACAATTCGTATGACAGCAAAACGACGTCATTTTCGGCAACCAAGGCCCACAGAGTATCATACATACGACACCGTTTCACTCTGTATGTAATGTTGGAACAGCGTCAAGTTGGAACAGTTGGAACAGATTATACTAAATATGAAACAGTTAGAACTAATGATCTAATTGGAACATTGTAACTGTTGGAACATATGAAAGTTGTTGGAACAGTTGGAACAGTACGAACAGTTGGAACATATGACAGTAATTTTGCACTTAACAATAGTTGTAATCATTTTCACGGTAAGCATGCATGCTTTCAGTAATTAATCAAACATAAAGAAAAACCGTAACCCACACCAAGTCATAGATCCAATCCGTACAACAACAGTTTCCAAACTTCAAGAAAAAAGGGTGTCAACCACCGCGAATAGATAACATAATTACGGAGGAGGAGCTCTGTCCTTGCATGTTAAGCGAGTATGGCCGAGAACAACACAGATGCTGCACTGCTTCTGCTTCCTCCGTTTGTTTGCACACAAAGACGAGGCCTCAGTAGGAATCGGTAAAGAAACAGAACAAGTGTTCTGATAGTGACCAGTTTGCAAGCACCTACTACACCGAGGGGTATACGAATTTGAATTGCCATTACTTTGGCTCCGAGATGAACCTGACTTGGCCTTCAGCCTTCTCTTGCGTGGACGGCCGGCCTGCTTGGGTTGGTCCGGTGCTCCAACCGACCATGCCTCAATATCAGCAGGAACATTCCACTCTTCAGGAATTGGAATTGGCATCACTTCTCCCGCATAAGTTTCCCGCAACGATGCGGTACTGAAGTACGAACTAACAAATGCAAATGGAGTCTGCTTTGTATGACTGCCAAATATAATTCAAATAAAATCGTAAGTAACTATAATTCAAATAAAAACGTAAGTAAGTAGACACTATTAAAACACGTTTACCGAATGGCTGCTGGGGCATGAGAACACGGTATCAGCTCCAAATCAAAGATAAGACAGGTGCATTGCTTCTTTTCAAGATCCACCACGTGATGCTTCATCCCTGTCGACACCTTGAACTTAGTTAGAGAAATTGGTTCAACACTCATGGTCGACCCCAACTCCAACGATCGACCCAACCTAGACTGTGCATAACCCGTTAACTCGTGAGTTCGGGCTGCAGCCTCAGCTCGTCGGTCTAGGAACCACTTCCCTATAAGAGAGCGCACACACTCAAAAAGCGTACAGACCGGCAACGCCCTAGCCCATCTTAGACATCCATTCACGCACTCAGCAGCATTCGATGTTAAAAAGCAATAACGGCGCACGGGACATTTAGAACGAGCCCATTTGATAGGATCAATACCCATTACCTTAGCATATGCACCGGGAGCAAATGATTTCAAATTATTCATTGCTGTATCGAAGTCTCGTTCTCGATAGGCGTGTACAGTTTGCTGGAAAATTGCAATTGCACTTTTTCCCCAAAACTTGAGGTTGTTCTGTATATGATAAACACAAAGCCCGTGAGGTATGCCGGGGTATACCACATCCATCGCATTCTTGATACTAACATGTTGGTCCGAAACGATCAACAGATTTTCTGGACATCCAAAGGCATTCCGCAACTGTGTTAAGAACCAAGACCATGACTCGTCACATTCTTTGTCCCCGAACCCAAAAGCCAATGGTAAAATCTGTTCGTTTGGATATTTTGTAACAGCAACGAACATCACACCTTTGTATTTACCCTTTAGATGGGTACCGTCTACAACAATCACAGGCCGGCAAGCCTTGAAGCCTCTTATACACGCAGCAAGAGCCATGAAACAGTACCTGAATTTCCCATCGGCATCGACCTTTAATTCTGTAACAGTTCCCGGGTTTGCATGCTCTAAGATCCAAAGGTACTTCGGAAGCCTCTTGAATGACTTCATGGCGTCGCCGTACACCATTGTCAGTGCATGGTTCCTTGCAGCCAAGGCGGTTTGGTATTTGATTTTTGCCCCAAATGTCCTCTCTACTTGTGCAATGATATCCATCGGCCTTAAAACAACACCTGCAGTCATCAAGTTTGGGACAAAGTATGCACCTAAAACCTTGGAGCTTATGGTTGGTTCGGATTGATATCTCAAATCCTTTTGACAACTGTGTGGACTCCATTCATGAATCTTCCATGCGCTACCTATTGCTTGTGCACGTAAAACAAACGAACATTTAGCATTACGGTTTTTGCACACTGTGTGGTATCGAATGAAACACGACTGCGGCGTTAAAAAGGATACGTGATTAGCAAGATGATATAACCCTAAGACGGTTATGAATCTATCCTTGCTTGCAAATATAGCATCCTTGCGAAGTGTATCATCATAAATGCATTCAGAATCTGGGATTTCTACTGATGTGGGCTCGTTAAGATGATACGATGCAGCGGGTATGATCCATTGCCCAGTATATTGTTGATCTCCCTCAAATACGTGATTACTTCCTTGAGACACCCAAGTCCGTCGAATGCTGCCACAATCCATATCATCAAGACTGTCCCTATCAACTTCATCATCATCATCATCGAGTCTAATTGTCTCATCCTCCTCCCTATCCAAATCCCGGTCGTCCAGACCTCTATCCAACCCTCTGTCCAAATCCTGATCCAACCCTCTGTCCAAATCCCGATCCCACCCTCTGTCTAAATCCCGATCCAACCCCCTGTCCAAATCCCGATCCGACAATTCCTGATCCAACCCCCTGCCAAAACCACGATCCAATTATCTTGTTTCCAAATTCCTACTGCCGAATTTGTTCAACGAAGCTTTAGTTGCCAGATTAGTGACCTTAGCCTTAGTCCCTTGTGATGCTTGATGATTTACAATCTCTAATAATTCATCATTTATGGGAGTTGTAGTAATGTAGAAGGTAGGTTTTTCTAATTCATTCAACACGTGATCGACATCTACATCATCCATAATCTTCAGTTTAATGGGCTGACTTGACGGGGATCTCACAAGTGCATAGATTTCATAAACATACCTACTTTTAGGCTTCATGAGACATTGTTCAATCTTGCTCGACAAATATGTGAACTTTATAGGACCAACCGGCGGTATAAGCATCAACTGTTCATCTCCGCCACTGTGTTCGTTTCCGGTCCATGTCCCTCCATGAACAATCACTATCTTCGAAGAATGCGGCATCTGCAAAATGCAAATAAAAAAACTTAAAATACTTCTAACTGTTGAAAAATAATTGAAACTCTTGGAACTGTGAACTGTTGGAATTGTTAGAACTAGGAGGAACTGTCTGGAAAAGTTCTAACTGTTGGAACAGTTGGAACTAATTTTGTAAAAATAGTTTCAACTTGTTCTTCTATTCAGTAAAATCCCCAAAATTTTCGTCGGAGAAATCAATCCTATTTTTTTGAGATAGTTTCAGCAGCTGGTTGGATTCACTAATTCATTTTCGCAACAAATGAAACTCATAAAATCATGAAACAAGACAAGACAAATACCTTCAATTCAAATCAATCCAATTCAAGAAAATTGGCCCAGCCCCAATTCGCCGGAATCGTCGCCGGAATCATGTAATTTGTGCCCGGAATGAACTGCCCAGACGGAAGCTCGGGAAGAACTAAATTGCCCACACTCAATTCGACGGAGTCGTCGCCGGAATAGCGCAACTTCTGCCCGGAATGAACTGCCCAGACGGAAGCTCGGGAAACACTAAATTGCCCAGACTCAATTTGCCGGAGTCGTCGCCGGAATAGCGCAATCTCTGCCGGAATCGAACCGGTATGTTTCGGTGCCCTAAAATGCCGCCGGAATCCTCCACCAAAAACCGTACGAGAAAGATGAGGGAGAGAGAAGCAAGAGTTACGAGAGAGAGATGAGTTGCGAGAGAGAAGAATTGTAGGAGAGAGGAGGGAGAGAGAGAGAGCTGAGGGAGAGATGAGAGAGAAGCAAGTCAAATATTTCACCAAAAATTTCAGCTCAAACTTTCGAGCTGAAGGGGGGGAAAAGCCGAGAGGATTGTGAAAATTTGTCAAAACTTTTAGGGGCATTTTCGTCCGAAAATGCAAAAATTGGACATATTTATGTAACTTATCTTACCGGACATAATTTATTTTCCGAAAGTCAAAATGGACATTTCGCACCATTGTGAGTATGTTAATTTAGATAATCTCGCTTCAATAATTCTATTTTTTCAAATTGAAAAGAACTAACGTCTAATTTTGTAAAGTGAGTCCCTTATTTAATTACTTTTAACACTGAAGAATGAAATCTCATATTGAAAATAAATAGAACTTGCAAAATGGGACAGTGGAGGGAGTATATTTTTGTTCGAATTTACGGTTTAGCTTTATTGTTAGCAAATTGTTGTCCGAATGGTGTTTTTGGATTATTGCATAAAGAAAGAGGAAGATTGAAATTTGCTTTTTCTAAGTTAAAAATAAGACATGAAGAATTACTTCAAATATAAAACACTATCGTAAAGGAAATTACAATCTTATCTTGAAATGTATAATTTCCTTATAAGAATGAATGTATGTGTGGAAAAGACACTATACTATAGAATCAATTAACTCACAATGGTGCGAAATGTCCATTTTGACTTTCGGGAAATAAATTATGTCCGGTAAGATAAGTTACATAAAATATGTCCAATTTTTGCTTTTTTGGACGAAAATACCCTTAGGGTTTTGCATTTTTCCTCAGCTTTCCTCCAGCTTTTACTCCCACTTTTATGAGAATTTCCCCCCCTCTTCCCCTCTTTTCTCCCCTTCTCGTCTCATCTCTCGAGTCTCTCCACATTATTCTCCCCTTTTCTTCTCCATTTCACTCGATTGAACAATACAAGAAATGAATCCAAGTGCGTCTTTTGCCTTTCGCCGGAGCCGCGGCCGCGGCCGCGACCGTCTGGTTCTTCGCCGTCGTCGAGGAAGAAGCCCAGCCCTAGCTCCCTTGTTGCTGGTTGCTCCCTGCGTCTCATCTCTCGTCAGCAAACACCTCTCTCTCTCTCTCTCTCTAGTCTCTCCACATTCTTCTCCCCTTTTCATCTCGTTTGAACACTACAAGAAATGAATCCAAGTGCATCTTCTGCCTTTCGCCGGAGCAGCGACCACGACCACCTGGTCCTTCGCCGTCGTCGAGGAAGAAGCCCAGCGCTAGCTCCCTTGTTGCTGGTTGCTCCCTGCTGTTGCCGACTCAGGAGAAAAGGTAATTACATTTTATAGCTCTCTCTTTCTCTCTCTATTGATTTGTTCTTTCTATTTTGCTTCGATTTTGAAATCGATAATGGCTAGTATACCAATAAATTAATGTTTCTCGTCATCAATTTTTGAAGAAAGGGGAGCAAAAGAACCTAGAAGAGGGTAGTCAAGTTGGTTCTCATATCAAATTGGGCCTCTTTAGCCCCTTTATTTACCTCTGTCTCCCTCTCTTTCATGTCTCTCATAGGATTTGAAGAAATAGTATATGGTTGTAACAGATGAGGTAGGGTAGTAGAGATTTCCAGGGTGTATGAAGAGAACATAAATTGAAACAAAATTTATCTTCTTTGATTAATTTGTTTCCCATTTTGTTTGAAGTATATTTCTTTCGGTGTTAGCTATCTTGAGGTAATGTTGTAGTTTTTGCAGCTCTTTTAATGTTGTACTAATCATAAGTATTGAATTTAAGGTTAGAAGAGAAAATGGGCAATGCATAAAGTATTCTGCAGCCGCTTCCGCCTTCTTTTCTCCGCCGTATGCGGCTGCTTGCTCCTGTGTATTGTTTTTGTTGCCTCCTGTCTCCGACCAAAGCGGACACCGCCACCTCACCCTCATGACATTTGTATATAGAGTGGGAATCCACATGAACAATGTTGAGAAAGAAGACGTTTTCCGAGTTCCGGTGAGTTGGTAAATATTGATGGAGTCGTAGATACATATATATACATGCAATTAATGATCTATGTTGATTTGATGATGAAAGAAATTGTACTCTAGTGCAGAGGAGTGGAGGAATGATGATAGGGCGTCAGTTGTGAACTTCAAATCAATTAAATTTGTTCCATGGATGCAACAACTCCTCTCACCACTTTCTATGTACGTACTACTTATCCCTCCCTCCATTTTCATGAACATGATGTTTCAATGGATGTAGCTGTTGCTTCTTCTTCTTGCTTTTTTTTTTTTTTTTTTTTAAAAGTAGTCCATCCATCTGCACATTGTGATGTAGTATTCTAAATTTTAATACAAAAGTTATGTTAGTAGCCTAGCTCTCCGTTTGCGTTATGTGTTTTTTAGGGGAATTTAACGGCGTTTGTGATTTGTTTTGCTAGAAATGGAGAGCTACGTCAATGCCAAAGGCAACTTCAGTTGTCTCGTTAATTTCCATTCTGCAGTGAAATCCTTTATGGGTTTAGGCCGTAAGGGGCAGATTTCTTTTGCTTCTGTTGAAAAATCGTTGGACCAGTTCGGTTAGACATGTAATTGATATCAATCATTATCTTTGTTAATAGTTTTTGTCTAATAAAGTTGGAACTGTTGTGTACGTATGGTACTTATATTTCTAAGCTAAGACATCTGTTGCGGTAGTTGGAACTATTTATTGTAATTGTTTTAATAGTACCATTTATTATATTTGTCATCACACATGAATGTATTTTGTAGAATAGTTCTGGTTAACACTTGGAACTACTGTAACTATTAGCAAGCATAGTTTTAATTGTTCTAAGTGTACTAAGAATAATAGTTCCAATAGTTCCAGTTGTTCCAAGTGTACTAAGCATAATAGTTCCAATTGTTCCAAGTGTACTAAGCATAATAGTTCCAATTGTTCTAAGTGTACTAAGCATAATAGTTCCAATAGTTCCAATATTAGCAAGCATAGTTCTAATTGTTCTAAGTGTACTAAGCATAATAGTTCCAATAGTTCTAGTTGTTCCAAGTGTACTAAGCATAATAGTTCCAATTGTTCCAAGTCAACTAAGCATAATAGTTCCAATAGTTGCAATTGTTCCAAGCGTACTAAGCATAATAGTTCCAATTGTACCAATCAGACTCGATGTCAATAGTGCTTCCGTCCATGCTAAATAGTTTCGGTTAACACTTGGAACTACTGTAACTATTCACAAACATAGTTCAAATTGTTTCAAGTATTTCAATAAATAGTTCCAACCAATGTGGAACAGTTGATACTATTTATTAAAATAGTTCCAATAGTTAAAGTTGTAACATGTAGAAAAGTTGCATGTGGTAGATAGTTGCAAAATGTTCTAACCATCAAGAGTGAATCTTTCCATACGATTTATCTTTATCATAGGTATATTGTAATGCAGCATTAATAATATTAACACTACAAGTAGAAGACATTTATGCATGATTTAATAATCCAACAAAAACTGAATGAAATAATTCCAAATATTTGTGTCATTTTCATATATTACAAAATTTCCAACATCTGTAGCTATAAAGTTTAAAAATATGTTAGGATTCTAGTACTACTCAATACACCTACAATAGAGGCGGCTGTTGTTTCCTGTGATACACGCATCTTTGATCACCCTTGATAGCACCCTTGATCTTCAACATTGCCCTAGCTCCAAACATTTCTCTCAAATAAATTGCTTGCTATTTCCACCTGCTTCAAGAACCGTTAATTGTTACTTGTTAGGAGTTGGGAGATAATAATAGCAATGGAGTAGAAAACAAAATCATCAATTTGTGCAAAAGCATGATAAATGAGAAGGGGTGTATTAGTGTATACTTATAGAACAAATTCCTATACGAACATAAGCCGCAATTTGTTCACCTGCATGAGTTTTAATGCTTTGTCTCCTTAAAAAAATTTAGGATAGATAGCAGCATAAATCATCATTAGCCGCAATTTGTTCTTTCTTCTTTCTTCCTGAAGGGTAAAACAAGAGTTAATCTCACAGAAGAACCAAGAATATAAGTGCCGGTGAACTATTTCAATTTAGAAATTAAGAAAGGACCTGGTTCTTTCTCAGAAAATTTATAACCTCCTTTGTTCCTGCATCACCAAATACAAGATCCTCCTCAAGTTGCACCATTTTCTGGAGGTCTCTCGTGGAAAGCTCACTACCATCTCTGTACAGAAGTATGTATGAATGAGAGAGCTCAACAATCACATGACTCTACACATATTACTATTGTAATTTGCTCGGTGTCTAAGCTAATCATGTCGTAGATTATTTGATTTACTATGTACCTGAAACCCTTCACAAGATCAATGAAACGCCACCTGAGAGAATGCATATGTTTCCCTAACTAGTAAGACAACAGTCAGTAGAAGACTCCACACAAATGCAAGACGACTCAGAGCCTTGGTAGGAAATTCAAAATTATAATGATTGTTTTTAAGGGGTTAATTGAATCCTTCAGATTTTAAGTAGAATCATATCATAAATAGAAGCGAACCAAAATCGTAAACCCTAAAACTCAAAAATCAGAAATTAAAATGCAGTTTGTGTTATGTTGAAAACAAACAAAACTCGAATTAGATTTCGAAATCACGAAAATTTTATGCAAGAAGCCAAGATCAAATACTGATGTATATACCTCAGCTGATTTGTAGAAATTGTAGATTTCATCGATATATTCGACAACTGCTAGATTGTTATTAGCAGCTGCAGCATCAATGTCCACTTTCTGCTCCTTTGGCCTATTAACCACCCCACAAGCAGCCTAAAACATCACATAAACATGCTATTCAACCCTTCAACTCACCAAATTAAGCGTTCGAGATTCGATAAAAGCCATCATTCAACACCTTAAATCACCAAATAGAGGGTTCAAGAACTGAGGAAAACACCAACTATATGAATAGTACACTCCACATGAGCTAATTAGAACCCATGATGCCATTTTCTTTCACTACTCGTACCTAGTGTGTATCAATTAAGCTTATGTCAAGTACGTAGTTTTATTTATTCATTTCGGCCCTTCTTCTACATTTCGACTTTGATTAAAAAGAACGAAATCTAGTGTAATTAGATTCTTAACCTGAATATAGGTACCGAGAAAACGACGAAACAAGGATGGATTGTGGTACAGACTTAATGTGATGAACTACCATCAGCAACACATGAAATGAAGAGTGGGGCTTGTACGTACCTTAGAGGATAAGAGGAGCACATGGCATCGTTGGTGTGAAAACAGACAAGTTTGTGACCCTCGATTATTGGAAGAATGTCGAAAATCTAAACACCAACAAGGTTTATAACCAATCAAATTCAAAATAGATATTAGTTCTACATATGATTCGGTTTGATAGTTAAAAATAGTTACGAAGTGATTATAGTTTCACTACCTTCTTACATTCTTCCTTCCCACTGAGAGAAGATTATTCAATTGAGTGTCGGAAAACAAAATAGAATCCAAATGTACGTAGTACTGCCTCTGTTCCATTCTACTTGACGTCAAGTAGAATGAGATGGAGAGAGTATAGATACATTATGGAATAGACGGGTTGAGAACACATTTTACCGTGATGAGAGTAGACGAAGCGTCCCCTCCAAGTGTAAATGTGGTCCCCTGACCTCATCTTCATAGAGTCTCTTTCTTCTGAATCTTGATTCCGATCAACTGCTTTTCCTCTCAAAACCCATCTTCTATGTCGTTCCTGTAACATATTTCAATTTCCAAGTACAAGAAATTGCAAGAGATTGAATCATTAAACAAGAAGCGATGAAAAGGTAACAGAATTCGAAGGTACTTGAACAAAACGAGAAGTGTTGGGGGAAGCAGGGGCTAGGTAGGGCTGAAGCCACCAAACAGATTAATTGTTTACAGAAGAAATACAATTTTCTCTCCAAGAGCTGCTATCAAAATTCGATTACTAGCCCAACCAAATCGAAAAATGTTAAGTATAAGAACAGTAATGGTTGGAAGCAAACCTACATTTCCAGCAGCAACAGCTCAGCCTCCCATGAGATCCATTCTGATAGTCAACAGAGCCTTGGCATGCATCTTCCACAGTTTACAATGGTAATAGATATTCGATTCGTACCATGACAACACCAAACAGGCAGATGAAACATAGAGTCTCAAATTTTCCAGTCTCAAATTTGTGATTCGTGCACAATCACAAATCAAAGCAAACCATACACTTCAAATTTGAAAAAAAAAAAATTCTAGTCTCAAATTTTGTAGTCACAACTCAAAGCAAACCATAACCCTAACAATTCATCATTAAGCTTACAATAAAACTTACAATTAAGCTTTAAATTCAAACCCAAAAGGCTGAAATTAAAACCCACCTCATTCGAACTTGAAGCTGCCATCTAGGGTTTAGAGAGAGAGAGAGGGAGACAGCAACGATGGTGCTAGATTCCGGCGACGGCGACGATGATGGGCGGCCACAGCAACTGGAAGAGAGAGGGTTCGAGAGAGAGGGTTTGGGAGAGACGGTTTGAAAGAGAGGGTTTGGGAGAGAGGGTTTTAGAGAGAGCTACGGCTGGACAGGTTCGCGACTGGACGGCGACGGCGATGGCTGGACAGGTTCGCGACGGCGACGGCGAAGGCAACCGAGACGGCGACGCGATGAGTCAGAACGGGTTTGGGGGAGAGGGTTTGAGAGTGGCTGCTGCTCGTTGAATGAGATTGAATGGGGGAAAAGAAGCCCGCGTCCGATTTTTAGCAAAAAAACCCAATTCAAAATTTCAAGGGCAATTTTGTCCTAAAAAACAAAATATGGACATGATTTATTGAACCTTAAGTTTGTGGACAAAATTTATTTTTTAAAGCTGAAAATGGACATATCAAATAATGCCCCCATCAATTAACACAATAAACTATGCATACCGGAGGTGACTCGAACATCCAAACCCTCGACCTCTTCGACCTCTTAGTTGAAAGGAAAACGTGTTATCAATTGTGTAGTGTTTCGTCATCACAAATTTATGACTACTTTTTCTCACAATTCTCACATTTCAAGACTTTAAAGCTCATATTGTGATATGTAGATTCAAATCTGTTTTTTCTAAAGAATTTTATTTAAAGCTCATGTTAACGAGAAAAAGCTCATACGTTTTGATCATATGCATTAACAATTTACTACTAGGTTAACATATGCCCACAATTCCAAGCATCTTGAATGTGCAGGGTATAAATTCATTAATCTTGGAGTACTATTCAAGTTGATGATTCATGTCATTACATGTTTCACATCATATGCTGATATATGTAAATTTATTCAAACTTCTATTTACCACTCAATGCGAGATAATAAAATTCTTACTACTCAAAAAAGGAGGAAAAAAAAAGAAAAAAAAAAAAAAAAAAGAAGAAGAAAAAGAAAATGCACAACTCAAAATCAGAATTACTCTAAAAAGACATGAAGTGTAAATTCAATTTACTCTTCAACCCAGTTTAACAGTAAAGTTAAAAAACAAATCAGAATTTGTTAGCCAAGTTACTTGAAAATACCAAAATGCACAAGAAAATTTGAACATCTACACAAAAAAAAATCATATTCAATCAGTTAAAAAGCTCATTCACAACTCTAAATCTAAAGATCAAAGCTAAAAGCAAGCAAAAGACTTTGAACTGCTATAAATCACAAGAAGTTTACTCCAACTCCATAGTAAATAAACATTTTCATTCATCATCAGCAAAAAGAAATATACTGGAAAAAGTTTGTTACCTCTTTCTACCCCGTCTCCCTTTCTTTGGCTTGTTTTTCTTCTTATACTTACCTCTTCCTTTGTTGCCGAGACAAATGCTGTCGGAGTCGGAGTTTTCTAGATCATCGGGCCTTAGGCAGACAGAGCCAAGAAATCTCAGTAAAACTCCTAGTTGAGGCAGCCTCGCTTCCATGCGTTTTAAAAGCTCCGTCATGGCTCTAGAGTCATACTCACTGCAATCAAGTGCAGCCATGGTTTGAGTTAATTAACGGTGTGATCAGTCTGAAGAAGAAACATATCCAACTATAAACTAAGTGCAATAGGCTTAGGAGGAGAATCAGCTCTGATTATTTAATTTTCTAAAAGTCCAAAATTTGGTTCGAGTGCATAAACAACCTATATGGTTCAACAAGCCTGTGGTGCTCAAGTAGCTCTAAGCTCGAGCTTCGATTTCGTTTAACTAAAATTAGAATTGTAAGCCGACTGAGATGAGTATATTTTCTCTCAAGAACCTTATGACTTTATTAACTGACCTTCTGCGCAACAGAGAAATAATTGTGTGTAAATCTTCAGCCAAGACATCATAGGGAAAATCTTCAACTTTACTGGAATCAGGCTCTTCATCAGTGAACCCTGCAATGGAACAAGCTATAGCTCTTAAATGCTCCTCCATTTCCACCTGAAAAAGTAGGCAACCGATCAGGTACACAATCCACATCAACCGAGAACTGTGAGACGATAACGAACTTCATGTTACCTTATATTTAAGATGAAGACTCTTCAACTCTTCACCCTTTCCATTTGTACATGACTTGAATGCATTAGACATCTCCTGAATAAGTTCCTCATTTAATTGCAATCTCATACATCCATTTTCTGATCTCGAGTTTGAAGCAGTTTCGAAAGCCATTTCTGAACATTCCAGAATGGTATATTCACCACGAATGCTCACCACAAAAGGCTTGGCAACAACTCTTACAACTGAAGAACACTGATCATGTGATGCTTCTTCTGTTCTTGGTAATACCATTTTCATGATCTCATTATTGCAAGAGAAGGATCTCAAGTCGAGGAAGACGGCATCAGGATATGGAAAGTTTTGATTTATCTCATCCAAAACCACAATCACTACAGGATCTCCAATAAGCTTGAAAGCAGTAGCAGCATCTGTTACAAACTGAACATGATCACGTTTTCTGGGTCGAAGAGCATCGTAGAATTCACTAGGAAGCAGGCATGTGATCTCAACTTGAGCCATCTTCTGATTGAATATATCAAGCGACAAGTCCCAGTTTAAAGACAACACCCAAAGAATCATAAGCAACCTCAGGACAAACACAGGAAAGTACAAATCGCAACTGATACCAATTTTTTCAATCCATTTTACCATCTCAGTTCTGTTACTGAGAAATTGCTCAACCACTTTGAGCACAAACTCAACCATGCTTCTAGGATAGGATTTGTTGTCTGTGACCAAACTGGTTCTTGGATTGGCATCCGGTGGCAAAATAACTAAATGTTCGACGAATGAGGATTTCATTGTGAAAAAGAAGCCCCGAGGATGAGGAGCCAAGATCAACAGCCTTTCCACAAGATAAAGGACACAGTGTGGATTTAGATCTTGATATGCCTTTGACTGAATGCTGTAAGTTTCTTCTAATGATCTATGCAACCCTTGACTCTAAGCTTCTGCTGAGCATCTCAATCGAGATTCTTGCATACATCGTGAATGTGAAGCATCTGATACTGCAGTAGACGTAGATTCTTTCACAGAATCTGAGTCAACAATTCCCCTGAGATTTTCGATGAATGACTTCCAAGGTGTATCGTTTGAAAGCCTTTCAACAATTGTATTATAGAAGCCATGCTTCAACTTGCGATTTCCTAGCATTGTCATCACTGCCACTGCAATCTGTGCGTTACTGAGTTCCGGCATTCCGCCAGTATTTATGAGAACACCTTCTTCAAGCAAATTCTTGGAAAGTTTAGTTTCTCTAAGATGTATCATGTTCTCGGATAATGATGCTCGAGGGTCCAAAGGGAATACGAATCCAAAGTATTCCATGCATAGCTTCACAAGATCCTTCAGCTTCCTGATATCTGTGCAGTTCATATTAATGGAGTCTGAATCAAGGAAGAACTTTGTTACGTCAAAAATGTGTAACAGACACATACTCCTATTGTAGACCGTCATGGAAATCTTATGAAGTTGTTGAAGAGCATCCAGTACTCTAAGTCCAACAACAACTAGTTCTTGAAGCCAGAATTTGCGACCAGCGGATGCAAAATGACAAGCTTCGAGAGTCAATGAATTTCTGTTCCGCTGAATGAATTCCTTGACATTTTTTAACCATGCAGCACCAGGATTCAGCAAGTGAAATGTGACAGTGGAATTATCAAGCAACCTCAATCCGAAGTAATAAAAACAGAATTCAACAAGACCTTCTTGTTTGATAGAACCTGTTTTTTCAAGGCTGTCGAGACATTTTAATATCTCCAAACTCCGTTCCTTCCATAAGTTCCAAATGTAAACAAGTGTTCCACCAGAGACTTGGTTCCTCGCAATTCTCTGCTCAAATGTACTTTGATTCAACTGTAAGTCATTATCCCACTCATACTTGGTAGCATTCACTTCACAATGTATGTCTAGAAGTTTCCGAACCACAAGAATTTCACCTAATGGTGTTTCATATTGCTTCAAAGCATTATAAAACTGCATCAGTTCAGGTAATTTCTTCTGATCATACAACAGAAATTCAGCCTGAACACAGATTGATGCCTGAGTAGTGCAAGGAACCTTATGTGCAACTGACATCACTCTTTTTAAAAGTTCCACTTTTCGCGGAATTGACTTCAATGGCCATCCACGATTCCCATATGTCCACAGAATATTAGAAACAACATATGAAAATAATAACAAACAAGCATTTTTAGAGTTGCCTGCTTTTTCGAGCAGATCAACCTCACGTAGAGTATCTCCTAGACTCTTGGCAACCTCCAACGCCTCGTAAAAGTTTCCTAACTCATCCTCCAGAACTAAAAGCTCTTCAAGGCAGTCCAACGACTTTAAGAAGATGCGTTTGGATTCTATAGAACAGAAAGCTCGAACAAACTTCATCAGCGATGCGTTATCCTTTGCCTTGTGACACTTTAGAGCGCACTTTTCCAGAAACCGCTGTGCAATTTTGTCAACCTCCATAAAATGAGCCATTATTACAGTGTTTGATAGCGCTTGCTGCTTCCACTTCTCAATATACCGCAAACCGAGGTCAAAGAGATTCCCCTTAGTGCAAGCTGACAAGCACTCTCTGAAAAAGTTCCCACTCGCATAAACTTCTGCAGCAAGTCCAAGTTTGCCAGCTAATGTGAAACATTCTCCAGCTTTTCCTAGCTCCGATGTCTTGTCCCAGTAGATTCTTCCTGCAGCGACAAATTCATAAAATAACCAGTAGATTGGATATTGTTTACAACGGAACGTATAAACTACTTCAACATAAACATACATAAACTGGAAATATTTTGTTACAACTATTCGAAGTTGTTTTGCCACCCTTCAATTTTGAAACAGAACCATTATCTCAAAATTTGGAACTAAATGCATACCAGAACCCAATGAATATCTAAATTATAGGCTTCCTTGAAATAGAAAAATTAAGATCAGCAGTTCACCAAGTCGATATTTTGTCGCTAGTTATTGTATGAGTTTGTCACTGCACACTAATTTATTTTCCAACTCAAACATAATCTCCTTACGGCTGTTTAAAGTTTAAACTACAAGAAAGCAAATGGCATGAGTATGTCCTTCTAACAAACAGCTGTGGTGGTTAATCTGTAAAATACCTGCTCTTTCATAGTCTCCCAAATCGTAGAAACATTCTGCTGCAGATTCAGCTCTGCCAATAGAATCAAATATCTCTGCTGCCTCTCTAAGTCTATTAGCAGAATCTGAACCTCGCAGACTACTAGCAGCTGCCCTAAGTCCAGAGGCTTTAGCCATTTTCTCCAATGTTTCTTCACCAGCCTTTTCGAAGCACATTGTAGACATCTCATAGTTTTTTTCCCACAAGAGCTACCACCATAAATAAATAAAATAGCTTAAAAATTAATACCGAGTTGAATGAAAGAGTAAATGACAGAAAACAGGAAAAGAGGGCAACCGCACCTTCATTCCCTGTGATTTCCACTCTTCAGGAGTGCTGGCCCTTTGCATTGCCTCTGAAAGAGAATCATCCATTTTCCTCACTTGCACGAGAGATAACCTCCTCCAATAATCAAGCATTGGCTTAAAAACCTCGACAGTATTTTCACAAATCCATAATCTCTGCCTTGTTCGAGTAATCGCCACATATAGTTGCTTCAATTCAGAGCATAAAAGATTGTGTTTTGACTGACTAAAAGTCGGAAAGGACTTTGCTGAATCGCCATTGAGAAGACCTTTTCCATTCAAAAATTCATACACAACTCTCCATTGCTTATTCAATGGCGAGGAGCCAAAAAAGTTATACAGCAGAACATCCTACATACGTATAAGAACAAGAATAAGAAACTATTGATGATTGTGGCTTAATATAAAGTTACAAGGGAAGCATGTATCTGATTTGACTAGCTCGAGATGACCACTAATGATCCAAAAACATATAGTTCATAGGCTAAACAAAATACGCAAAGATCGAATAAAAGTTTTCTTCATTAGAACCATAATACAGCTATGCTTTAAACTAGATAAACCATCTTCATTAATATTCTAGAACCCCTTAAAAGAGAGGAATAATTATGTTAAAGCATGTCATTGTAATAACCATATAGCCTGTGCTTGAAGTAAAAATTAAGAGGCTAGGCAGAGCTAAGAAAGAGACACAAGAACAAATAAGTACAGAACTTCTACTGACCTGAAACTCAAGACCCTTGCACTCCAAAATAGTCAGAATGAGAGCGTGATTACCAATGTAGTTGAAAACTTCCTTTTTTGTAGAATCGTCCCTTACTAGAATCACCTGGTCAGCGCCAAAACCCAACCATTTTCCACTACTCTTTCTGCTGTGTCTGAAAATAGATGTAATCAAGTTTTCATCATTTCCAGGCTCAAGAACAATTGGGGGTTCACCAAATATATGGCTAATCTCTGGAGCCAGCACATCAATGGAGTGTGGGAAGTAATAGCATATAAGATCTACAACACTTTGTGCTAAGTTAAGTACTCCAGTGTGAGTTCGAAAATTGTTGGACAGGTTGAACGTATCAGATATAAATCTTTTCTCTTTTTTCCCAGAAAAATCACAATTTTGACATCTCATAAGAAACTCATTATAGAATAAGGATCTAATATCCTCAAACCTAAAGTCAATCCCTCTGGCAATGGTCTGTGCTGTATCACCAGAAAAAACAAACCCTTCATCAACATTGTTGCAGATGTATCTGAAAAGAGAAATTTGCCTCATGGTAAGATCTTGCACCTCATCAATATAGACAAAGTCCATCTTATCACCTGGAAAATCTTCTTTATCGAGCCTAAGATGAATGTCACTCACAAAATCAGCAAAGTCAAAATCACAGCGCTCAAACTTCATTTTCTCATAGTCCTCAAAAATATCATAAATTGCATCTCTTTGTTCCACACATAAAGTGGATATCCTCCTTTCAGACAATGATATGTAATCTTGTCTGCTTCTCTTGTAGTTACTTGCTTCACCTTCCAAAGGACATCCTTTAATATGTGACATTATCTCGGTAAAAACTCGTGAAGCATCAAGGCCCTTAGTCAGCTTCGTATTAAAATGCAGCCAATATATGGAGGAAAATCGATCAAAACTGACCTCATTCTTCCTCAAGAATGTCTGGAGTGCGACTGATCTCCTGCCTTCTGATATATAGGAATCTCTCACACAAGGAAACCTCTGAAAGTATGAATTTCCAAGAGTGCCATCAAGCATCATCAAAAACTTGTGAAATGTAATGATGAGAGGGTATCTTTCTTGTGGAATGCCAACAAATGTATCTGGTATATTGTGAAATTCGGAAACTTCATCAACACCCTCCACACCAATGAAGTTGTTCTCTCCAAAAAAGTTTTCAGTAGCAATGCTGCAAAAGGTTAGAAATAATGAGACCTGAAGTAAGTAAATGAAAGACCTCTAATATTCTTGTCCTTCAGACTATGAGCTTGGTACTTGAACAAGGAGGGTAATCAACTTTCACGAAAGTTTGAATTCAAAATTTTCAGAAGGATGTAAATATGCCAACTTTCTTTAAGAAAAATTATATCCTCTACCAACATAAGAAGACAAGTGTACATAGCATATGAAACACAAGATGATTTCAGTATTTTTAATAAAGTTGGTCAATATATGTTCTATCATAAAATTACAAATGACTCTTCATTATTATCAATTCCTTTCCTAGTGTCAGAAGAAGAAGGAAAAAAAGTAAAAGCTGGAAGCAATTGTATGTACATAATATCATCAGATGAATGTTTTAAATTAACTGTAGCAAACTAGCAATCCAACTATAATATAAATGGCGAAGCCATAAGAGTAACAGCAGTCTTGCACTTCTAAGTAGAGGATAACAAGAAGATGCTGAGACAGAGTGGTATGGACACACCATTTCATCTGAGCTATATTCTTTTGAACAGCATGACACAGTCTTGGGCTGACAGTTACAAATAGCTGGTGTAATGCAGAACCCCTGGATCCACCATGCCTCTGTTCCACATCTACTTCATCGGTAATACTCACATTGCCGCCATCTGCCATAGAGTCTTGTGAAGCAATTGAATACTTCTGAAATGTCTGGTACAACTTCCTAGTAAGTATAGTCGTCTTCCCAGTGCCAGAACGACCTAATATGAAACTGCTTCTGGTATAACGTATTATTTCGCGTTCCTCGTCAGTAACCTCAAAAGGGAGATCAATAAATTTACCCTCAACATCCGAAAGCAAATGATTAACAGTACCAGATGACAAAGTGTAGAATTTCATCAACAACATGTTTTCACTAACTTTTGACTGTTCAACATAATTTTTGCATTCAACAGAGCTTGTCCTGGTACCTGCACCAGCGATTGATTTGGTGTTACAAGGACTCTTGAAACGTAATATATCGTTGGAAAGCGACCAACTCAATGGGACCTCCAAATTCCTAAACAAAAGTCATAATAACTGAATTAGTTTTAGCAATAATACTGCACTGTGCTCATATGCAGAAAAGTAATGCTAGAGGCAGACTCAGAATATAACAATCAGATAGGTGAACCACGTGATTAAGTGTCAGTCCATGATAAAGTAAAAACAACTCAAGCCACTTTATCTAGTTCGTGGAAATTACTCTATATTGTCTGTATACAGTGGACATCATAAGATATGATTAATGCATCTGCCATCACATAACAAAATTGAAGTACCTCTCACATGACCTTTTGTTGCAGTGACTGATGAAATCATCTGTATACATGGAGGCTATGCTATCAATTCGTTTCAACAATTTTGCAGTCCCCGTCATAGGCAATATGTCCCACACTTTCAAAACTTGCTTGTAGACGGAGTCCCTCATCATATCAATGGAGCAAACAACATAGTATATATCGACCTTAAACTGTTTTACGATGTATGAAGAATTCTCACATTTCCAGTCCACATTCACTTTCTTAGGCCGCCAGCCTCCTGCAAGCTTTACTAACAAATGTAGGACCAACTTCTTTGTACTTGAGGATCTCAGTTTCTGAAACGACTTTCGGAATTTATCACTGAACAAAACCTGGAGAATTACATTACAGCCAGTGAGGAGAAGAGAAAACCAAAGACCACATCGAGGGGAGATAACATTCAGTGTCAAAAACAATAACGAAAAGCATAGAATGAAAGAAAATGCTTCAGGATAGCTGCTTTGCTGAATACTAGACGCAAAAAGGAAGTGTATTATATAGAAGAGATCTACTATGAAAGTTTGAACTCTCTTAGACGTCTCAAAATAAAAGTAAGGAAGACGTTCATTTGATGCTGATATGAGTAACCATAAAAGAGATAAACTCTATGGAGCAATGGAGCAACAGTATTAATTATACCTGCCACCTTGAGTTTTCCAAAAGTTTGCGCTCCCAACTTAGAAGATCATCAAGAGGATCCAACTCTTTTCTAACATCCAGAATAGCCTTTTTGATTTCAGGATCTTCGTCAGCATTGAAAAAAAATTGCCAACCCTTGGCATCAGATATTGTTGGTTGCCAATTTGAATCCCTTAAGGTTGATATCCTTTCCATAGGTCTGCTTTGAGGGCACAATTCACAATTTTCCTCGCTCTGTTACATATTGTACTAGTCAAAACTCAGGCAAGTGGGAAAATGTATATTTACCAAGTAAAGTATTTCCATGCTATGTTAAACCAATGGGAAAACAATTTTAGATCAGGAAACAATTAAAATAAAGAAAACTGCCATATCTTCATTACATATTGTGTTCTTGTAATATACAAGAACACAATTACTTTAACCTCTCATCTTCATCCAAACATGTATCCGTCACCACAGCAATCAGACATTGATGCATGTAACACCATTTTAAAACCTCATGAGCCACTAGAACTCTACACTAGCTGAGCAAGAAACCAAAATAAGCATAAAAGCTACGATTGAAGCTGAAATTGACTTATCATTTGTTTAAGTAAAAAATCAAAATAACTGAACAGATCTCCTTCTACACCATTGCAAAACACAACAAAGAGGCCTACACTCACTAAAATATCGAGATATAGCTCCTCCCTATTTTATCTACCTTGATTTGGAATATCGTGCTTTTTGAAAAACTACAGTTTCTTCGAGTACAGTTCGCCAGGTCTACAATCGAAAAAATTATCACACCAAAAACGCATTCCATCACGAAATTCACAAAAAATAGCAAAAAATCCTACTACCCCAGCTACACAGACTAAAATACCTGGTTCGTGTACAGATCCTCATCGAGAATTTCTCTGAGAAACGACGGCAACAGATAATCCGGAAAATCATCTCTAGGCAGTGATCGCTTACTAGTTCCTGAACAGCTTCCTTCCATTTTCCACTTCTCAAGCGAAAAATCTGCAGAAAACAGAGACTAGCTCAGCTGAATGCGGGCATTGCATTGCTGCATGAAATATGCATGAATGATTGAAAAAACTCGACTAAAAACAGAGATATATGCGCAGATTTTTCTCAGTTATTCATGAAAAGTGTTGAAAACGTTACCAACCTGAGAATCACCCGTGCGAAGTGTACTGCGTGTGAGCTAAGCTTTCAGTGAAGACTGAAGAGTTTTGGTGAAAGGAAATGGTGCTGGAAACTACTCCTATAAAAGGCGGGGGTTTTCAATTTCCTTTTTAGAATTTCTTTTTTTGAGGTCTTAACTATTTTTAACTTTTCAAAACAAGCTCGCTAATTTTGGGTTCGAAATTGTAAGAATTGCCCAGTTCGTTCCACTTCACTGATCGTATTGTTGATTTAAAATTTTATATGTAAGGGTGCGTTCTTTTCGTTGCGAAAGAAAATGATAGAAAATTGACAATTATCTTTTAAATTTCACATTTTTTGTCACTTTGTCTCACCAGTTAATGAGGAAGAATTTTACTCCTTAAATTGAAGAAAATATTTACAACACTATATTCCTGAGATCTTCTCTCTATTGTAGTGTAAATGAAGAGAAACGAGGAAGAATTTTACTCCTTAAAGTGAAAAAAAATTTTACAACACCATATTGATGAGATATTTTCTCTCCATTATAGTGCAATTGAAGAGAAAAAAGACGAGATGTGAGAAAAGATATGGAATAAGAAAGATTTAAAGAGTAAATATCCATTTTCTTTCGTATAAAAAAAATGCACCATATAAGTATTAGAGGGGAGGACCAAAATAGCCCAAAATAATAAGTAAAGGAAAAAAATAGCCCTCCATAAGTAAATGGTACAAATATAGCCCTCTTTTTCAATTTAGGACTATTATGCCTTACTAAATTATTTAAAGACAAAAAAAAGGAAATAAAAAAAGAAGAAGAAGAAGAAGAAGAAGAAGAAGAAGAAGAAATTTGGAGAATCGCCAATCGGGCGAGAAGAAGAAAAAGAAGAAACTTGCTTGAAATACTTTTCCAGCAAGCTCGCACCGGCGGCGCCGGCAAGGGAGTGAGACGGCGCCGGAAAGTGAGGGCGACGGCGACGGGAAAGGACGACGACTATTCCGGTAACGGACGGCAACGAATTCGGCAAGGTATTAATCTACAACCAAGTTATTGATAAAAATCCAAGGAAAAATCTTAATTTCTGAAAATTCAATTTAGAATTGGTGAAATAGACGAGGATAAAGTGTCATTGGGAGGTTTAGGAATGATACAGGCTTCGAAACATAGTTATTCGTCCAGTTTCCGGCGACATATTCCGGCAAGATCATCTCTATAGCTTGTTATGGTTTAACGTTCAAACGACCAAATCACACACGACCACGACCATATTACACACGACCACGACCACTCACGACCACTTTATCCACGATCACGATCGAATTTACACACTCACACGACCAATATGATTACACTCATACGACCAAATTGTTATATATTTTCCTCAGTTTTGATCTTATGATATTTAGATAAACAAAATACTCACACGACCAAATCACACACGAGCACGACCATATCACACACGACCACGACCACTTTATCCACGATCACGACCAAATTTACACACTCACACGACCAATAACAAAACATTTCTTCTTGAATTTTGCAGATGACGATAAAATCGATGATCGTTTATTTTGGAGGAAGATGGGAAAATTAGATTTGTGTTGGGGGTGAATCAAGATTTACACTTATTCCTGCCAATGGTTTCGACTTTGAGGGTTTGTTGCATAAGCTTGAGGAGATCACTATTGTCGATGGAAGCAAGTTTATTTTTTGACCACAAATTACTATTACAAGCATACAACTAAAATACACACGACCACGACCACAATCACACACTCACGACTATAAGTCACACGACCACAACCACTATCACACGCACACTACTATAACACACACGACCACAACAACTATCACACGCACACGACTATAGTACACATGACTTCTACAACAATTATAACACGACCTCGTTCATATACATTATGATCAGTCACGATCAAAATTCACCTACACTTAACACCATGATATCAAATCAGAATTCAAAACTGTAACCTGAGATAGTCATTTAAACGTCCAACCTACATACCATAAAATCATAAATGAAAATACTACATAGTCATGCAAAAACAAAGATATCCAAAAGTCAGAAGTACATAAGTTTTGAAGCTCTAAAACAGGAATACTAATGCAAATCAAGCAGGAATACTAGTGGCATCATCGGTACTGAAGTGGTATATAGTTTGTGCCACTTGCGTACGGTACTTCTTTACATCCTTCTGCTCAAATGGTTTCATTGTCCCAATGAATAATGCATCTGCCTGCTTCAATGCAAATGCCCCACAAATCAATGAATTAGCTGCTTGCATGTAAACATGACCCTCCTCTGGAAATTTGATGTCCCACTGCCTAAGGTTAGATATTACATCAGTTCGAGCATCATAGAAGCCACTGTAACGAAGAACTTGAGGTAGAATGCGAGCAAGTGGTACAAAAGTCTTGATCCTCTCTTCAAAGTCACCTTCGTCACGACCAGAAGATACACAATCACGACTAAACATATACGACCAGAAGATACACAATCACGACTAAACATATATGATCACAACCAGAATATACACGACTAAACACTAGTACTCACGACTAGAATATACACGATCACAACCAAAAAGTACACAATAACAGCAGAGTATACAAAAGGAATTTAAGCAGATTCCTGCATTCTTCTTCTTCTTCTTCTTCTTCTTCTTCTTCTTCTTCTTCTTCAATATGTTCTAACGGAGCTGAAGCAGCCCGTTTACCACGTCGAATATAGGTCCGTGAGCTCATATTGGAGGAGAAGCAGAGGAGGTCGAAGCAATAAGCAGCAGCAGAAGAAGAAAAGATCGTAGCAGCGGTGGCAACAGTGCTTCACTGTAGACGGCGACGGAGGATAGTGCGGCGGGGCGGCGCCGATGACAGGGGAGGGGCGCCGATTTGGCGATTGAAGGAGCAGATGAGAGGGGGGGCTTCACTGTCAATTCGCCGGCAACGGAGGATTGAGAAGGCGGCGCCGGCGATGGAGGAGGGGCGACGTCGATTCGTCGATGGAGGAGGGGGGCGGGGTCTGGTTGCGAATGGGGAATGGGGTTAATTAGGGCTGGTATTTTAATTTTATATTTTGTCCTTTTTTTTTTTTCCTTTTTGTCAATTAAATTAATAAATTTGTCCTTAATTGTATAATTAAGGGTATAATTGTCCCAATTTTAAAAATAGGGCTACATTTGTATCATTTACTTATGGAGGGCTGTTATTTTCCTTTAGATATTGATTTGGGCTATTTTGGGGTATTGGCACTAAGTATTACAATCGTATCCCAAATCTTAATTTCCATTAATTAAATATCATATTAAAAAAAATTAAAATTAAATTATATAACAAATTATGATAGACATTTATGGAAACGATGCGAATAATTCCAAAAATCAACATGAGTTAGAAAGCATGCATGTTAAATAATTAGTTAAAATCAACATGAGTTAGAAAGCATGCATGTTAAATACTTAGGAAATTAAGCTCGTTCATGCTCAAAAGCTTTGACAAAAGATATATACAAAAGTGTCAATACCCAAAATAGCCCAAATCAATATCTAAAGGAAAATAATAGCCCTCCATAAGTAAATGATACAAATATAGCCCTATTTTTAAAATTGGGACAATTATACCCTTAATTATACAATTAAGGACAAATTTATTAATTTAATTGACAAAAAGGAAAAAAAAAAAAAAAAAAAGGACAAAATATAAAATTAAAATACCAGCCCTAATTAACCCCATTCCCCATTCGCAACCAGACCCCGCCCCCCTCCTCCATCGACGAATCGACGTCGCCCCTCCTCCATCGTCGGCGCCGCCTTCTCAATCCTCCGTTGCCGGCGTATTGACAGTGAAGCCCCCCCTCTCATCTGCTCCTTCAATCGCCAAATCGGCGCCCCTCCCCTGTCATCGGCGCCGCCCCGCCGCACTATCCTCCGTCGCCGTCTACAGTGAAGCACTGTTGCCACCGCTGCTACGATCTTTTCTTCTTCTGCTGCTGCTTATTGCTTCGACCTCCTCTGCTTCTCCTCCAATATGAGCTCACGGACCTATATTCGACGTGGTAAACGGGCTGCTTCAGCTCCGTTAGAACATATTGAAGAAGAAGAAAAAGAAGAAGAAGAATTGCAGGAATCTGCTTAAATTCCTTTTGTATACTCTGCTGTTATTGTGTACTTTTTGGTTGTGATCGTGTATATTCTAGTCGTGAGTACTAGTGTTTAGTCGTGTATATTCTGGTTGTGATCATATATGTTTAGTCGTGATTGTGTATCTTCTGGTCGTATATGTTTAGTCGTGATTGTGTATCTTCTGGTCGTGACGAAGGTGACTTTGAAGAGAGGACCAAGACTTTTGTACCACTTGCTCGCATTCTGCCTCAAGTTCTTCGTTACAGTGGCTTCTATGATGCTCGAACTGATGTAATACCTAACCTTAGGCAGTGGGACATCAAATTTCCAGAGGAGGGTCATGTTTACATGCAAGCAGCTAATTCATTGATTTGTGGGGCATTTGCATTGAAGCAGGCAGATGCATTATTCATTGGGACAATGAAACCATTTGAGCAGAAGGATGTAAAGAAGTACCGTACGCAAGTGGCACAAACTATATACCACTTCAGTACCGATGATGCCACTAGTATTCCTGCTTGATTTGCATTAGTATTCCTGTTTTAGAGCTTCAAAACTTATGTACTTCTGACTTTTGGATATCTTTGTTTTTGCATGACTATGTAGTATTTTCATTTATGATTTTATGGTATGTAGGTTGGACGTTTAAATGACTATCTCAGGTTACAGTTTTGAATTCTGATTTGATATCATGGTGTTAAGTGTAGGTGAATTTTGATCGTGACTGATCGTAATGTATATGAACGAGGTTGTGTTATAATTGTTGTAGAAGTCATGTGTACTATAGTCGTGTGCGTGTGATAGTTGTTGTGGTCGGTGTGTTATAGTAGTGTGCGTGTGATAGTGGTTGTGGTCGTGTGACTTATAGTCGTGAGTGTGTGATTGTGGTCGTGGTCGTGTGTATTTTAGTTGTATGCTTGTAATAGTAATTTGTGGTCAAAAAATAAACTTGCTTCCATCGACAATAGTGATCTCCTCAAGCTTATGCAACAAACCCTCAAAGTCGAAACCATTGGCAGGAATAAGTGTAAATCTTGATTCACCCCCAACACAAATCTAATTTTCCCATCTTCCTCCAAAATAAACGATCATCGATTTTATCGTCATCTGCAAAATTCAAGAAGAAATGTTTTGTTATTGGTCGTGTGAGTGTGTAAATTTGGTCGTGATCGTGGATAAAGTGGTCGTGGTCGTGTGTGATATGGTCGTGCTCGTGTGTGATTTGGTCGTGTGAGTATTTTGTTTATCTAAATATCATAAGATCAAAACTGAGGAAAATATATAACAATTTGGTCGTATGAGTGTAATCATATTGGTCGTGTGAGTGTGTAAATTCGATCGTGATCGTGGATAAAATGGTCGTGAGTGGTCGTGGTCGTGTGTAATATGGTCGTGGTCGTGTGTGATTTGGTCGTTTGAACGTTAAACCATAACAAGCTATAGAGATGATCTTGCCGGAATATGTCGCCGGAAACTGGACGAATAACTATGTTTCGAAGCCTGTATCATTCCTAAACCTCCCAATGACACTTTATCCTCGTCTATTACACCAATTCTAAATCGAATTTTCAGAAATTAAGATTTTTCCTTTGATTTTTATCAATAACTTGGTTGTAGATTAATACCTTGCCGAATTCATTGCCGTCCGTTGCCGGAATAGTCGTCGTCCTTTCCCGTCGCCGTCGCCCTCACTTTCCGGCGCCGTCACACTCCCTTGCCGGCGCCGCCGGTGCGAGCTTGCTGGAAAAGTATTTCAAGCAAGTTTCTTCTTTTTCTTCTTCTCGCCCGATTGGCGATTCTCCAAATTTCTGCTTCTTCTTCTTCTTCTTCTTCTTTTTTTTTTTTTTTTTTTTTTAATTTCCTTTTTTTTCTCTTTAAATAATTTAGTAAGGGCATAATAGTCCTAAATTGAAAAAGAGGGCTACATTTGTACCATTTATTTATGGAGGGCTATTTTTTTCCTTTACTTATTATTTTGGGCTATTTTGGTCCTCCCCTCTATACAAAATCTCAACGTGTTCATCGAACTCGAGCTACACACAACCAAAATTCTAACTAATCAACATTCATACATCAAGAGGAAAGGCTGGCTAGCTATCTCCTCTTACCTCCTTTCCCTTTCTTCTGCTTGTTCTTCTTCTTATTCTTTCCGTTTCCTCGACTCCCCCCCGTCCCTTTGCTCCCGGGATTAGATTCCTCCAGTTTCACAGCTGCTGAATCCTTCGTCTCACTATCTTCATCTTCGAGCAGTTCCACATCAGCTGAATCATTCGTCTCCATTTCCACAGCTGCCGGATCCTTTGTCTTACTATCTTCATCTTGGACCATTTCCGCAGCTGCTGAATCCTTTGTCTTGTTATCATTGCCCATCTCTTCAGGGACAGGAGAGACGAAACTCAGCAACGCTTCAAGTTGGGGCAGCTGAGTCTCCATGCTCTTAAGCAGCTCTGTCATTGCTTTAGAGTCGTACTCACTGCAATCAAGTGCAGACGACATTTGAGTTAGATCGGAACATACGGCATAAGTTGGACGATACATATCAAACAACTAAAATGACAGCGATTATATCCCCAACGTATATAGAAAACGAAAAGATAGATGAGCTATATGCCTTAATAAGGTTGTGTGCTCAAGATTGATCAAAACATGGATTGGATTCATCTTATTTACTCACCTTCCGCGTAACAAAGAAACAAGTGTGCTTAAATCCTCAACCAAGTGGCTGCTGTCGCAGGGAAACTCTGCACATTCACCGGAACGGGACCTCTTTTCAGCTAACCTTGGAATGGCAGAAGCTATATGGTTTATATGCTCCTCGACGTCCACCTGAAAAGTAGAAAATAGATCAGATACACGATCCACATCAGCCAAGAACTACGAGATTATAATTTATAACAAACTTTGTTTTACCTTGTTTCTGAGATGAAGGCTCTTCAAATCTTCACCATTTCCATTAGTAAATGACTTTAATGCTTTAGAGATCTCCTCAATAAGTTCCCAGTTTGTTTTCATCTTCCCATTTTCATTCTCTGAACTTGTCGAAGGAGTTTTTGAAGCCGGTTTTGAAGATTCTGCAACGGTATTCTTACATTCATTGCTGACGACAGGAGGCAAGACGACACTGCCAGGCAAGATATCATGGGATGCTGCTTCGGTGCTTCTGGGAAATAGTGTTGTCATGATATTCTTTTTGCAAGAAAATGACCGCAAGTCGAGGAAGACCGCATCAGGATACGGAAAGTTGCGATTAATGTCACCTGAAACCGCAATCACGAGAGGATCGCCGATCAGCTTGAACGCAGTAGCAACCGCTGTAACAAATTGATGATAACTGCGCCTTTTAGGTCGAAGAGCTTCCCAGAACTCTCTAGGCAGCTCGGTTGCAATATCACCTCGATCCATCTTCTGATTTAATATATCAAAGTTCAAGCCCCAGTTTGCAGACAACACACACAGGATCATGATCAATCTCAGCACAAGTACACGACTATACGAATTCCATTTTAGACCTGATCTTTTAATCCATTCTACGGTCTCAATTCTGTTGTACAGTAGTTGTTCGACCACACAGAGAACAAAGTCAACCGTACTTCCAGTATGGGGTTCGTTGCGTGTGCTCAAACCAGTTCTGGGGTTGGCATTTGGTTGCAGACTAACCAAGTATTCAACAACTGACGACTTCGTGGCATAAAAGAAGCCCCGCGAAGAAGGAACCAAGATCGTTAGTCTTTCCAAAAGGTAAAGAAAACAAGGCGGAGATATATAGCCAGGTGACCTCCAATGAATATTATAAGTTTCAGCCAAAGCTAAATGCAGTGATAGACTCAAAGCCTGCATGGAGCCCGTCAATGGAGATTCTTGCACACAAAGTGAACCTGAAGCATCCGATACTGCATCCTTTTTAACAAAATCACTGAGATACCCGATAAATGAGTTCCAATGTGTTTCATCTGGAAGCCTTGCAGCGATTTTATCGTAGAAGCCATGCTTAAGCTTGCCACTCCCCAGCATCGTCATCACTGCCCTGCCAATCTGCCCACTAGTGAGTTTCCCCGCTCCATCAATATATCTGTAAACACATTCTTCAAGTAAATTGCTGGAAAGTTCAGTTTCTCTCAACGAAACCATGTCTCCTGATAAAGACTCTCGAGGATCACTAGGGAAAACAAGATTGAAGTACTGAAGGCATAGTTGAATGAAGTTCTGCACCTTCATGCTATCCGAATGCTCCATTTTGATGGATTCTGAATCACGTAAGAACTTGGCAACGTCGAAAATGTGTAGCAAACACATACTTCGGCAGTACAATGGCAAGCGCTTCGTGGAATTACTATGAAGTTGTTGAAGAGCTTCCAATACTCGAAGTCCAACAGTGACTAATTCTTGAAGCCAGAATTTACGGGCAGCAGATGCAAAATGACGAGCTTCTACAGTAGCCACATTTCCGTTCCTCCGGATGTACCCCTCAACGTCTTTTACCCATGAAGCATCAGGATTCAGCAGGTGATAAGTGGCACTGGCATTATCAGGCAGCCTCAATCCAAAGAAATTAAAACAGAGCCCAGCAAAACCTTCTTGTTTAATAGAAACAGTTCTTTCAAGGGTGTCGAGACATTCTAATATCTCCAAACTCCGTTCCTTCCACAAGTTCCAAACGTAAACGAGTGTCCCAGCAGAGACTTGGTTCCTGGCAATTCTCCGATCAAATGAACTTGAATCCAACTGCAAGTCATGATCCCACTCATACTTGGTAGCATTCATTTTGAAATGTATATCTAAAAGCTCTTGAACAACAAGAATTTCACATAGTGGAGTATTGTACTGCTTCGAACCATTGTAAAACCGAATAAATTCAGACAAATTCTTACCATCGTATAGCAAAAATTTCGCCTGAGCACAAATTGATGCGTGAAAGGTTTCAGAAACCTTCTCTGCAACTGACATCACTCTATTCAAAAGCTCCACTTTCCGAGGAAATGACTTCAGTGTTCGTCCTTGATTTCCAGATCCCCACAGAGCATTAGATACAACATACGAAAACAATATAGAGCAGGCATCGGATAACTGTCCTGCCTTTTCAAGTAGATCAACCTCGCGAAGAGTGTCTCCTATTCTCTTGGCAATCTCAGAAGCCTCGTGGAAGTTCCCGAACTCTTCCTCCAAAATCAAAAGCTCTTCGAAGCAGTCCAATGAGTTTAAGAAGACGCGTTTGGATTCAGCAGAACTGAAAGCTCGAACATATTTCATCAGTGATGCGATATCCTTCACCTTGTGACTCTTTCGAGCGCAGTCTTCCAAAAACTCCTGCACAATTCTGTCGATATCCACAAGTCTGGCCTTGATCACACTGTTTGATAGCGCCTGCTGCTTCCACGTCTCAATATACTGAAAAGCCAGGTCAAAATAATTACCCTTGGAGCAAGCTGACAGACACTCTCTGAAAAAGTTCCCACTCGCATACACTTGTGCAGCGAGTTCATGTTTTCCAGCTAACGAGAAACATTCACCAGCCTTTCCGAGCTCTGATGTCTTATACCAGTAGATTTTTCCTGCAGTGACAGTAGATTAGAAATTATTTGTACATAAAACATTGAACACCGCAAACTCGGTAAAGAAACTATCCTAATACTGGTACATCCTGCACATAACTCCGTGTTTATGCGCTAACAAAAACATGATCCTTTTGTTGAACAAACTGCAATAGAGCAAATGATACGACTGCGACCTATGTGGCTAATCAGAAATATACCTGCCCTTTCATAGTCCCCCAAATTGTAGAAACATTCTGCTGCAGATGCGGCTCTATTAATAGAATCGAATATTTCAGCAGCCTCTCTAAGCATTCTAGTAGCCTCTACAGAATTTGAACCACGTAGACTGTCAGCAGCAGCTCTATGTCCAGAGGCTCTAGCCATTTTCTCCAAAGTTTCCTCACCTGCTTTCTCGAAACACATTGTTGCCATCTCATAGTTCTTTTCCCACAAGAGCTACATTCAGACATAAGTACATAACTAAATTAAAAGAATACACTAGAATCGATAAGTGAATGATAAAACAAGGAACGAATGACAGAGAGCAGAAGATGGGAACCGGACCTTCATTCCCTGTGTTTTCCACTCTTCAGGAGTGCTGGCCCTTTGCATTGCCTCAGCAAGAGAATCATCTAGTTTCCTCACTTGAACAAGGGACAGCCTCCTCCAATAATCAAGCATTGGCGAGGAAACTTCTACGTTGTTTTCACATATCCATAACCGTTGCCTTGTTCGAGTGATTGCCACATATAATTGCTTCAATTCAGAGCATAATATATTGTGTTTCGACGTGCTAAAAGACGGAAAGGAGTTTGCAGAATCACCATCTTTTTCTTTCAAGTATTCATACACGACTCTCCAATGGCTACCCAGAGGCGAGGAGCCAAAGAAGTTGTACAGCAGAACATCCTAAATCCAGTATCAGGTTAAGTAATCAAAATCTGGTAGTAAACAAAGAAATACTATTATTGATCAATATGCAGTCGACAACAAAACAAATACGAAACTATTACCCGTTTATCTGAATTTTAACTAACTAAAGTATCCATTGTAATAATACATACCTTTATCGTTCTTAGGCTAATCAACATACAAAAAAGAGCATAGAGAGAATAGCTGTTCTATAACCATATTACATATATGCTCTTAGCATAGATATACCATCTTCATCAAAACTAATCTCCTCAAACTCCATAACAGAATAGCATATCGCACGAGCTTGAAGTAAATAAAAGGTAGTTAGGGAGAGGTATGAAAGAGACACAGGGAGAAAGAAAAAAGAAAGTTGTTTACCTGAAACTCAAGGCCCTTGCACTCCACTATAGTCAAAATGAGTGCTTGATGACCAATGTAGTTAGAGACCTCCTTCTTAGCAAAGTCGTCTCTTACAATAATAGCCTGATCAGCGCCAAAACCGACCCATTTTCCAGTTCCGCTACTCTTTCCGCTATGTCCAAAAATGGATATGATCAAGTTTTCATCACTCCCGGGCTCAAGAACAATAGGGGATTCCCCATATATACGACTAGTCTCTGGAGCCAGCACATCAATGGAGTGAGGGAAATAAAAACATATAAGATTTATAACGCTCTGTGCTAGCCTAAGTACTCCGGTATGAGTACGGAAATTGTGGGACAAATTGAAAATATCCGACATGAGTCCTTTTTCTTTTTTTCCTGAAGAATCACAATTTCGAGATCTCATAAGAAACTCATTATAGAACAAGGATCTAATATCCTCAAACCTAAAGTCGATCCCTCTCGCAATGGTCTGTGCCGTATCCCCAGAAAAGACAAACCCTTCATCAACATTGTTGCAGATGTATCTGAATAGGGAAATTTGCCTCATGGTAAGGTCTTGCACTTCATCAATGTAGACAAAGTCCATTTTATCGCCCGGAAGATCTTCCATCCCGAGTCTCACATGAATATCACTCACAAAATCAGCAAGATCAAACTCACCTCTCTCCAACTTCCTTTTCTCATATTCCTCAAAAATATCATAAATTGCACACCTCTGATCCGCACCCAAAGTCGAACTCCTATTCTCTGACAATGATACGTAATCCTGTCTGCTTCGCTTGTAATCACCTTCCACAGGACCTCCTTTGATATGTGACATTATCTCCGTAAAAACTCTTGAAGCATCAAGACTCTTAGTCAGTTTATCATTGAAATGGGGCCAATACATGGAGGAAAATCGATCATAAGTGACCTCATTCTTCCTCAAGAAAGTCTGGAGGGCAACAGATCTTCTGCCTTCAAAATGGAAGGAATCTCTTACTGAAGGAAACCTCTGAAAATATGACTCCCCAAGAGTACCATCAAGCATCATCAAAAACTTGTGAAACGTAATGATGAGAGGGTATTTTTCCTGTTGAATTCCGACAAATGTGTCCGGGATGTCTTTAAAGTCTGCAATTTCATCAACATCGTCCGTACAAGAGGTGATGTCTGCAGTAGTATTCTCAGTAGCAATGCTGCAAAAGGTCAGAAAAGTTGAGACATACATAATCAGTAAGCACTAAGCAAAAGACCTCGACTACCTTTTAGACGATAACGGTTTATAAGAAGACTCTAGCAGCATAATAAGAGTGAGATGAACACACCTTTTCATCTGAGATACAGTCTTTTTAACTGCATGACACAATTTTGGGCTGACGGTTACAAATAGCTGGTGTAACACAGGACCCTGGGGTCCTGCATCGACCTGTTCATAGTTAGTATGGTTGTCTCGTGAAGCAATGCAATACTGCTGAAATGCCTGGTACAGCTTCATAGTTAGTATGGTTGTCTTCCCAGTGCCAGAACGACCTAATATGAAACTGCTTCCGTTATAGCGTATTATTTGGCGTTCCTCATCAGTGACCTCAAATGGCAGATCAACAACCTTCCCCTCAACATCCGAAAGCAAATGATTCACAGTACCATTAGATAAGGAGTAGAACTTCATCAGCAACAAGCTTTCACTCACCTTTGAGTTTTCGACATAAGCTCTGCACTCGGAGCTACTACTGCTTGCACCAGAGACTAATTTGGTGTCACTGGGACTCTTGAAACGTACTATTTCAATGGAGTCCGACCAACTTAACGGCACCTCAAGATTCCTAAATGAATAATAGAAAAACTCGATTATTTCAAGTAATAATTACACTACTCAGCATTACTCAAAATCAGAAAAAATAATGCTAGAAGTACAGCATGAAATACGAAATTTCTCAAGCCATTTTACATGTTTAGCGTAAGATATGGTGGACTCATCCGAATGTCATGTGACCTAACACACGTACCTCTCAACCAACTTGTCGTTGCAGTGATTGATGAAATCATCGGTATACATAGATGAGATGCTGTCAATTCGTTTCAACAATTTTGAGGTCTCCGTCATTGGCAGTATGTCCCACACTCTCAAATATTGATGATAGACGGAGTCCCTCATCACATCAACAGAGCATACAACATAGTATGTGTCGACCTTAAACTGTTTTACTATGTATGAAGAGTTCTCGCATTTCCAGTCCACATTTACTTTAGGCCGCCACCCTTCTGCAAGCTTCACCAACAAATGAATGACCAACTTCTTTGCACTCGAGGATCTCAGTTTTTGAAACGACTTTCGAAAGTTATCGCTAAACAAAACCTGTAGATATGCATAGCAGCCTGTGAGGACCACAAGAAAATCAAAGGCTACATAATGGAAAGATAAGTCAGTAGTAAACCCAGTATAAAAAAAAAAAAAAAAAAAAAAAAGAAAAAAAAAAAAAAGAAACGGCTTAGTATACATTCTTAACGATGTACAAGACAAATGAAAATTCATAAGCAGCAACACAGGAAAGTCTGGAATACCATAAACGATTGGAACAAGAATAAGGCATATTGCTTATATAATGAAAGAGAAGAAGATACAGAACAAGACAAGACGTCATCATTAATCTCATACCTGCCACCGTAGATTTCTGAAAATTGTACTCTCCCCACTTAAAAGATCATCCAGTTGGTCCAGGTCTTTTTTAACGTTTATGATAGCCTTTTCAATATCCGGTTCTTCATCAGCATGGAAGAAACATTGCCGGTCCTTGGCATCAGACACTATCGCTTCCCAAACTGAAGCACTTTTACTCAACGTGCTTTCATTTCCTAATATCCATAGACAATGACTGGAAGAAAGGTAAGGTTGGTTATAATTCCATTGAAACATAATACAAAATCAAAGAAAAGAAATGGTATATACCAAGTTAATTCTTACCGAGCTCTAGTTAAAGCAACGTTGGTTCTTTGAGGACTACATAAGAAACCAACGGATCCACCTTCGTTAGACCTTACAGTGGAAATAATTATGATATCTTCCTCACCACCTTGGAACCCATCAATTGACCTCACCTTAACTGTAATCCTCTCAAGGTTATCACATTTGCGTTGAAGTTTATCTTTGATTGCTGCAACTTGAGCAGCATAAGGAGAAATCAAACCTATACTGAGTGTTTGTCTCGAGCTACTCCATGCTGATCATAAGGCACATCAATATCGAATTGGTATTTAAAAAAACAAAAAGGAATCCACTTCTGAGAAACTCCAAAAAGAGAAGTCTCGGGTCTTGCTAAAATGCATAAGGTGGTATACGAAGAAACTATCTATGAATATAAAATAGAGTAAGCATGTCTACGTAAAATACCATGATATGTAGAAACTATAAGAAGAAACTACGTAGGAATAAACTCTGAAGATAGCAAAGAATGTGAACACATATTATCTTAAGCTATTTGTGCATGTAACACTACATGCGAAGGTGAGTAAAGATTATTGATTGATTTGTTCTGTCTAAAGAAACCTATTGTCTAACGTAAAATGACATATGCAGACAGAAACCATCCGGAACGAGTAACTGGATAATTAGCAACTAGGTGGCTCTTTTATGTTTTCAGACCATAATATAATACCTGAATTCAAGATTACGTAGGGTGAGACAGAGGGAGTAAGTTGGTAACAGATGAATCTGAAATAGGTTGACACATAATGCATACCTTTGATGACTTTATGAACAAGCTTCACTACGACTGCAACCTCGAGCATGTTTCTCTTGCTGACACCCGCATCATCGAATTCCTCCCTTCCACCGCGGATATTGATGAATGAATACGGGCCAAACATTTTCCCTTGAAGATAGCATCTTTCATAGCTTTTTTTCTGCACATTAGGACCATCCAATATCTGATTTTTATAGAACTGTGAATTTGGAAACAGACTTATCGATGGATGCATCCTGTACTGGATATCGAGCAGATATTTTTTATGGCCCATTGAGCTTAATCTTTCAAACAAGCTTCTCCCAAAGCCAGCTTCTTCAGACAGCTGTGCATAAAAAGATCATCATCATTATTAATAACCTTCCGGTGAAGGAAAAAAAAACAGCCAGAAGCAGAATATGACATGAAATTTAAGAAATGACAATTCAATGGAGACCTTGCTGAACACTGTTGCTGGCAGTTGGCACTCGTCGCCGACCAAGATAGCATGCCTTACACCTTTGATCTGTAAGGCAATGGCTGTTTCACACTCCTTAACCTGAGCTGCTTCATCAATGACCAGCAATTGGAATGGCTCTATAACAGCTTCATGCAAGTTGAATGCAGATGAAATGGTGCAAAATATCAACGAAGCATTCTGGAAACAGAGGCTTTGATTGCTGATCGTTGGAAAGACAAGTTCACTGAGACAGATCTGAAGAGATCTTAGAACAGATACACACTGGCTTCTGATGCATTGTAAGGATGCTGTATCAATAAAGGATCCAGAACCAGTCATTACTTGTTGCGAAAAGGTGGTCTCTAGATAGTCGGATGTCATGCCACTGTCATCAAACAAGAAGATTTCTAGAGAGTCGAGAAGATAAAAAAGTTGTACATACTTTTGATGTATTCCATCATCAATAAAACTTCTTGGTAAATGAGTGATCAATTTCAGCATACAATTTCTAAGAGGTGGCGCTAGATTTATAAATCGATCTCTAGCATAATCTAAAAATGATTTGATTTGAAACTGTGCAGTTTCACCATCAGATAACTCTTCGGTTTTAGTCTGATCATTTTCCACAAAGATTTTATGCTGAGAAACACCATCTTCGAGAAAATCAAGCATGGACATAACACAAGGCCTCCAGCCAGTTTGTGGTGCTAAGATTTCCATAAGACTATCAATGCGGTAATCTACAAAGATGTCCTCAATGTCGGAGCCAACTTTAAGACGGTCGTTGTTCCCGAATAGGAGCAGGCCTCCTAAAGAGGGAGTCAAGGTCTTCCCACTTTCAGTTTCAACCGAATTTCTCACTAGTGTCGTCACCCGAGATGCCAACTCTCTGACTGCGGTATTTGTTGGAGCACAAATGAGGGTCCTCACGTTCATTTGTAAGAGAATATACAACAAAACACTCAAGGTTGATGTCTTGCCGGTTCCAGGCGGACCCCATATAAGTTCCACACGGGACTGGTGGCTGCATCCAGTTTTGCGAATAGAGGCCAGAACTGCCTCTAGTTGTGATTCATTTAACTTGGACAATACAGTTGATCCAAATTTGTCCTCGACTTCGCTGTACATATTCTGAATACAAAATTGACAGTCTTCCTCAACCTGTCAAAAATACACACTAGTTAATTACTTCCATGCCACACTAGTCCCATGCAAAACAGAGATTATAGATCATGATACGTGGATTATACAAGGAAAATTACCATAACTTCGTACGAGTTCATAATGGAGGCAAATTAGGAAAGAGGAAGCAATTACAACTGCCTGATAAGCCATACAAGAGGGGGAACGAATGGATAACACACACACACAAGATATAGCTAATATGGAGAACGAAAAACCTGAAAACGTTCAAGAAATGCAAGGAAGGCCCAAAAATGATAATAACAAGAGAATTATGAAGAAACTACAGCCACAAGAAACAATGCAACCGTTAGAACGGATAAAATTTTCTTTAAGGTACAATAACTCCAGAATTACAAAAGAACTAGTACATTTAAGCCAGAGAATAGCATACCGGGTCGTTCTTGACCAGTACTTTCTCAATGATATTCAGATTTTGACGCATTCTTAATGCCTTCCATATCCTTTTATTAGTGGTCATGTTTGCCAGGTAAACCAAGTAGAGTGATCCATCTCCAACGCTGCTAGCTGCTCTAACTTTGAATCTGGAGGACGTACACCTATCACCATCCTTCTCATCGTCAAAAATTCTTGTCACAGATGCAAAAGTGCACGTGCGTGCAATGCGCCACAAGTCAGAAACGCTTTCGGGTTTTGAATCCGAAAGCAGTAAGAAATCACCGGGCATTGTTGTGTAAGGCTCTTTGCCACGATCACTTGTTTTGTTTCTCCAGTAGTCAACTTTAACATTGTAACGAAGTCCCTTCCCTCTCGACCCTTCAAGAGACACCACCTCAGCAAAAGGTGCTTTGTAAACAGCTTCCAAGGAAGAAGCAAGTTCAGCTCGCGACTCTTCCAATAATGGGCAGAAATACGATGAAAGATAACGATCCACACATTCGAATTCTCGAGGAATATTCACCACCTATACGATAACAAGAACTGAAATCAATGAAAGGAAAACCGAGCAGAGCATTCGATTACAACGTAAATGGAAGGATGCCAAGTAGCAAAATTGATCCTAACTCATATTCATACATCTCATGATACTCAAAAGGTGAGATTATCTATCAAGAAACAAAAAAATGCAATCACTTTAACCTCTCCACTTCATCCAAGCATGCAACTCTAAAACTTATTATTTCAAACAAGTTCAAAATAGCCAAGTATCCATACAAGAAGCATGATTCTTGTTTGATTTCTCTTCATGTTTTTGAAGAAACTTCACACTCCATAACTGGTGAACCACACCAGCAGGTTTACAAACCCTAGATTTGCACACACACACACACACGAGGGGGTATGTGTGTGATTTTGATTCTTGAAAATGAAAATATTTTCTTCGATACCTGGTGCTTGAACAGATCCTCATCAAAAATGTCACTGAGAGACCACGAGAAGAGCAAATCAGTAAATTCATCTTTACTAGTTCCTGAACAGTTCCCTTCCATTCTCCCCCTTTTTCACACACAGATTTCTGCAGCAGAATACAGACCAAAATCAAATGAAAATGAACACAATCTTGTACCATGCATGAAATTGTAGAAGAAACTGCTAAAAAGAGAGAGAGAGAGAGATAGAGAGACAACGGTGATTGAGGAAAACTGTGGAAAAAATGGCTACCAAGCAACCTAAGAATCTCCCGTACAGATAGATACACAGCGTTTGAGTGGGGGGAGGGGGTGGGGGGGGGGTGGGGGGGGGGGGAATTGATTCGAATCGTGGGCATGAAGGTAGGGAAGGTGAAAGGTTTTTGAGCAGAAAAAATGGCGTTTGGGAAAGTGTGATGGCGGGTCTTTTCAATTTCCTGTGTTTTTACCCTTGGGTAAGACTACCTTTTACCGGTTTGGATAGGTTTTTGCTTCTTTTTACCGCGGTAACAATACTTTTACTCGCTGTTGTTTAAGCTTGGTCGCCCCACTCTCCACTCCAACGTGCGTATCGTGTATTCGTGTTTACTCTATTATTGCATGGTATCGAGTTTATTTGCTGCTTAAATTTACGTCAAATAGTAATATGGAAATAGTTTTTTTTTTTTTTTTTTTTTTTTTAAGGAATAATGTAACGAGTGAAGCATGCATGCTGCATCTTATATTCTTATCATGATATAATTCTTCAAAAAAAAAAAAAAAAAAAAAAACAAATAGTTAATGGAGGTGATTAATGAAATATTTACTATTTTTGTGAATGGAAGGAGTACTTACAACCCGCGTTGTAACGTAAACTTTAAACACCATGCAAAATTAAATAGAATGATAGTATAGCGACTTATCAAAAATGAGCAAACAATTCCATAAATCTAAATTAGTTAGAAACGATGTTCAATAATTACTTAGAAAGCTCGATGAGACTCAAAAGCTTTGGCAAAATATATATACAAAATCTCAACCTATTCATCGAACTCGAGCTATACAAACAAGCAGAATTCTACAGTTATACATATTTCCCAATAGCTTGTTTTAATATTCAAACACACAAAACTCCTCGATTCTTTGGCTTGTTTTCGTTCTTATTCTTTCGTTTCCCTCGACTCCTCGATTGCTTTGTTTCTGGGATTCAGTTCCTCCAATTCCACAGCCGCTGAATCCTTCGTCTCACTATCTTCATCCATTTCCACAGCTGCTGGATCATTCTTCATACTACCTTCATCTTCGACCATTTCCACAATTGCCGGATCATTCTTCATACTATTCTCACCTTCGACGGCCATTTGCACAGCTGCTGACTCCTTCGTCTCATTGACTTCCTCTTCAAGACTAATACAGTCAGAAATATTATCATTGTCCATCTCTTCGGAGACAGGAACCAGTGAACTCAGTAACGCTTCAAGTTGAGGCAGCCTCGTCTCCATGCTCTTAAGCAGCTCTATCATGGCTTCAGAATCATACTCACTACAATCAAGCACACACATGGTCTGTGTTAGATCGGAACATACGGCATGATTTGGAAGAAAGAAACATATATCCAACTCTAAAATGACAGCAGCGATCATATGCCTTAAATTGTGATAACTCACCATTTGCGTAACAAAGAAATAAATGTGCGTAAATCCTCAACCAAGTGGCTGTCGTCACAGGAGAACTCTACATCTTCACTGGAACGAGACCTCTGTTCAGCTAACCGCGGGATGGCAGAAGC